>JACVTC010000042.1:392500-515000 GCA_016946835.1 Neocallimastix lanati (nom. inval.) | reverse complement strand
TACCAATTGTTCTCCTGTCACAAAACCTGGTTACTATATTAATTCTACTAGTGATCATTATATTTGTAAAGTAACAACTGGTAATTTCGGTTGTAGTAAAGTTGCCACTCCTGGATCAGATATTGCTTCCAAAGGAAGTTGTGCTGCTATTGGAACCATATCAAATAGTAGCGATGATTATTATATATGTCTTGATGGTGATGGCAGTGATACAGCTCATAAAATAGACGATAGTGAAACGATTATTGTTCCCTACTTTGATGGTAATGCTTTAGGTATTCCTAATAGTAAAAAGGCAATTGCCAACTTAACTGCAAAATCTATTGAATTACAATGTAAGTATTAATTTTTTATTTTACTCCTTATTTTTATGATTAAATTAAATAAATAGTGAGGTCAACTTTTAAAATTTAATGGTGAAATTGATTAGTATAATATTTGAAATGAATTTTTTTTTTTATTATTATGGATAATAATATTTAGTTTTATTTCGTTAAATTTTTAAGGTTTTTAATTACCAAAAAATTAATAAATTAATTCTTATATATCGTTGGAAAGTACACTATTAAAAATTCATATTAAAAATATAGAGAAAAGTATTATATAAATATTTTTTTTTTTTAATCAATGATTTTATTATAAATAATATATCTATATATAATTTTTTTTTTTAAATTTTTTATTATTTCATATTTCTTCTTTTATATAAATTTAAAAATAATGTATGGTATTTAAATTAAGAAATATATTTAGAGTATGAATCAATTTTAAAAATCAATAATGGTTTACTTTTATATTTTCATATATTTTTTATTATTATTTTTTCATTTTTTGGAAGAAGGATTAAAATAGACTTACTTTTATAGAATAAAAAAAAATTTATAATTTTAATTTTTATTTAATGATTCAAATTAAACTAATGGTTATAATTTTCAAAAATTATATTTATTATTTCAAGTTGGTTTACCTGAATGTACCTATAGCGACGGAGAGGGAAGAAAAAGAGGAAATCCAACATGTACTTTGGCAGCTACTAATACAGCATTACCTAATGGAAGTTTCTGTTTTGATCCTAATACTAAAA
The DNA here is from genome assembly GCA_016946835.1 of Neocallimastix lanati (nom. inval.). NCBI lineage: Eukaryota > Fungi > Neocallimastigomycota > Neocallimastigomycetes > Neocallimastigales > Neocallimastigaceae > Neocallimastix > Neocallimastix lanati (nom. inval.). The sequence continues at coordinate 513,916 of JACVTC010000042.1, read as the reverse complement.
TGATTTACACAAGTAACGATGGTTCATCCTGTTCCGAAAAATATGGTAAGGATCAAAAGGATGAAGGCCTTCATGTTTTCGATATTAGTGATCCAGAAGCAGTTACCGAACCTGCTGATCTTTCTACATCCCTCACTACTCCAATTATTGTTATCTATGACTGTGCGTATGGAGAATGCAAACAAACCTATGGTTATGTGAATAATGGTGGTACAGTCTATCAAAGTAGTCCTTATGGTTCCTTTACAATTACAGCTACCACACTTGATTGCTCTACCTCAGAACATTTGGCAAATATGGGAAAGGTAAAATACACATCCAGTGGTACTAAATTTGAGGTTTGTGCACTTTCTAGTATTACTGTTAATGGAAGTGGGGCCACCGCCGATGTTGCAGCCACCCCTGCATTAAAAGAAATTACGGGAACACACTTTTTCAGTATAAAACCAGCGGCTACCCCGTCTACGGGCTCTTTTGCCGGATACGACTACTTTAATATTGGTTTAGTGAAGACGAAGGCTTCAGTGGCCGCTTTAGCAATGATTAGTAAGTATGAAAAAATAAATAATGATTTCCAAAAAAATACAGGTTTTTGAAAATAGTATTAAATGGAGGGCTTCTGAACTATTTTTATAATAATATTAAGAATTAAAATGGTCAAGATTTCAAATAAAAATAGTATCAGTTAAAACTTTATTTTCCAAATTGGATTATATATATAAAAAAAAATAATAATAAAAAAATCAAACGTTAAGAAGCAATTCTTTTATATATAATTTTATAGAGTTTTTTTTTAAAAAAAATAAATTGTTATACTTGAAATTCAAAAAATAAATTGTTATATATTCAATTTTAGAAATTTTATTGGAGATAAAAATTTATTAATTTAATAATTTTTTTATTTTTTTATTTTTTTTATTTATTTTAAAAAAAAGGTCCTCAACTACCAATATGTAATAGCTCCTGTCAAATCGATAGTGCATCAACAGCAATAGCAAATGATGAATTCTGTATTGCTGATGACAAATCTGTAATTTATAAAATGGTTTCAGGTACATGTAAAAAATTTTATGGAAGTAGTGTCGACAGTAATGACAATCCTAATTCCACAGGAGTCGTGATTTTCCAAAAAGGTACTGACTTTAATAAATATACCATTCCAACTTTATCATCGGCAACAGCCGCCACTGGTGAAGTTTCTCCTCTCTTCGTAATCTATGATTGTACCGCTTCCGAATGTACGCAAACCAGTGGTTTTGTCAAATACGGCACAGATGCCAGCTCAAAGTTTATGAATTGTTTCACCGGAAAAGATATAAATCCATCAACAAATGCTGAGGAAGATATTTCCTCCGTCATCGGTTGTATTCCACTGAATAAGGATGAAACCTCCGGAGATTCAGGGGCTCAAGCATGTTCACAGGCAAATGCGGCTAAAGCAACCTCTGGTACATGTAAATTTGATAATGAAGGAAATACCTTTTCAATGTGCGTCAATGTTAAATCGGGAGTCGCAGGAACTGATGCAGATTATACCTGGAATGAGATCTCCATGGCCATCGGAGGAGAAGGACAATTCCTTTTCACCAGTGGTCTCACCCCATTCCCAAATACTAACAAAGGAGGAAATGTCTTTATGAAGATTAATGCGGATTCTGCCGTTTTAGCTAGAAGTAAGTAACTCTTTTAAATACAAAAGTAACAAAAATTTAGATATTTAAAAAAAATTATATAAAGTAATGATAATTTAGATATTTAAAAAAAAATTATATAAAGTAATAAAAATTTAGATATTTAAAAAAAAAGTATCAATGTTTAATGAATTTAGAAATTTAAATTTGATATTAAAAGAAAGTAAAATGTATGAAAAAAAAATAAATATTAAAATTAGAATAAAAAAAATAGAAATTATAAGCAAAGATATTCCATCCTACAGAGATTTTAAAATAAAAATTTTGAATTTTTAAAAAGAACAATATAGAAATTAAATAATTTAAAAAAGGAAAATATAAATAGAAAAAAAAATTATAATAATAGAAAATTGAAAATAATGAATTATTTTAATAAAAATAATATGATGATTTAAAGTATAGATAATACCTAAAATTTAAAAATAAAAGTAATACTACTAATAAAGAAAAATTCAAGAATAATAAATCACTATTATTAATAATTCATAAATAGTAAAAAAAAATAAATAGAAGAAATATGAATTAGAAAAAAATTAATATAAAATTAAAAAAACGTATTCAATAATACAAACAAAAATAATTTTTAATACAAAAAAATTATAATAATTATAAAAATATTTATTTTTCTTTAATTTTTAAAATACTTTTTAATATTTTAAAATCTCAAAATTTTCTTAATCGTTTTCTAGGTGTCACGGCTGGTTATTATGTTAACTCTGGAAGTATTTATGCTCCAAGTGATACTGCTAATAAAGGAAAAGATGGACTCATTTATTGTTCTTCCACCACACTTTCTACCTGTGGAGTGGTTGACGTTTCTGGAGTTACTGCTTCAACCCATAAGTATTTTGTTAATCAAGGTCCAGATAAAGCTGAAAAACAATTAATCTACTGTAACGATCAATCTTGCACCACTGTTTCTGCTTCGGATGGTTACTATGTTACTGATGATGCCAGTAGTAATAACGTTATCACTTGTAAAAATGGTGTATGCACTCCATCTACAATAGATGATAGTGCAACAGCTATTGGTAGTGCTATATTAGATTCAGCAGTTATAAAACTTTGTATTACGGCTTCCTGTGCAACAAAGCAACCTATTGGTGGATCTTCTACAATCACTTATCATGATATACATATTACCACTCTAGATGATTTCCCAGGAGCTTCCGCAAGTGCCGATATTAAAGTCAGAGTTGGAGATAATGGAAGTGCTACCATTGTAAAAAATAGCACTCTCAGTGCTTGTGGTGGATCATGTGAATCTGGACAATATTGTATTGATGGTGATATTATTAAAACTGGTGATAGCTCTTGCGCGGCGATCACCGGAACTCAAGACACAAAAGCTGTTTTATTCTTTAAAAAGGACAACAGTAAAGTGGACACACCAGCTCCAAGCTCTGCTGTTCCTGATTTTGCTTATGAGTGTGCTTATACTGGCGGCACTGCTGCTACTGAATGTAAGCTTTTCCAAGGTTATATTGTGAGTGGCGAAAACTTAGTAACCTGTAGTGGAATTGAAGGTACTCCCTGTGAAGTGGTCGCTCTAACCGATCTTAGTGGTAATTCCAGTTGTGGAAGTAATAATGGCGTGGAAGCCAATGTAGTTTCAGCCACGACGCTTTGCATCGCTGCCAATGCCATCACTCTTCCTACCGGAACGAATATAGCCACCATTGCTCTTAAACTCACGATAGTCAATGAGATTTATGTCAAAAGCATTGATGATATCATTTTCTTGGAAGTTGGGGCTGGAAAAGCAATGCTAATTGATTGTAAGTATTTTTTTCTACTTTTTTTTTTTATTAAAAAAATAATTAAAGATAAAAAAAAAATTAAAAATAAAAAAAATTAAAAATAAAAAAAAAAAAATTTAAAATTAAATAAAAATAAAAAATTAAAGATAAAAAAAAAAAAAAAGAATAATTGTTCAGTTTTTTTTTAAATGACTGTTGATAAAAAGCAAATCAATTTAATTTAAATTTAAAAAATTTCAGAGAAAATAAAATTAAATAGCTTCAAATTCAATAAAAAAAATTAATGAAAATTCATTGAAAAAAATCATTCAATTCAATTTAATATTAAAAATTATTCAAATAGAAATAATGAATAATTCTAATTATTGTAGTAGTAATAAGTATTATTAGAATGATGTATTTATATTCAAAATGAAAAATGGTATTAAATAGTAAAAATAATAAAGATAAAATGATTAAAATATAAAAAATATAATTAAAATTAAACCCTCAGCGAATACACATAAATTTTAGATATAAAAAAAAAATTCAAATATAATATAATTAATAATTATAAAAAGGATATCATTCATAAGAAAAATTATTATATTTAAATTGAAAGAGATAACCCTAACCCCAATGAAATAGTAATAGTAATAAAAAAAATCATATAATAATGATTAAATTAAAAATAAAATGAAAAATTATAAACATTATTTGTTATAATAAAAATAGCCGTAATAACAAGTAAAAATACAATCAGAAATTGTAAATAATAATTAATTATTAAATAGAAGGAGTACATTACAGAAATATCTATTCAATAATAAATTATGATAAACGTTTATTCTTTTAGTATAAATAATATTTTTTCAATAACATAAATAATGTTTTATAATTAAAAATTATGGGAATTGTAAATTATAAAATTAAACAATTCCCATAATTTTTCATTTAATTATTTTTTTTTTATTTTTGGAAATAACGACGGAAATAATTAATTTTTTCTATAACTATGAAAATACAACTTATTAATTTATTTTATTATGAATATTTCCAATATTAAAAGTTACAAAAAAAAAAAAAAAAAATAATTTATAAATAATTAATTATATATTATTGTATATATTGTTATTTATGATTCTATACTTCAACTATAACCTATAATTATTGTTTGGAAGCACCCACTTCTGGGTATTATTTGAATGCGGCGGTCACCGGCACTAATACTAATGCTCTCATTCACTGTGACACTGGTTGCCAAGCATCAACAGCTGCTACTTATGGGGCTTATATTAATGCTGCCGTTGCTAATCATATTATTACCTGTACTGCAGGAGGATGTGAGGCAGTTACCGACAACACAATTAAAGGATACTACCTCAACAGTGCAGAAACACCATCAAAATCAGTAATAAGCTGTGATGGAAGTACGCCTTGTTCAGAACAAACAGATCCAACTGAATATGTCGTCGGTAAGATTAAGGTAACCACGGATGCTGTCAAACTCTGTTTGGAGGTGGGCTGTAGTGGTCTAACAGGCGAGGTTGCTTTCGCCAAATCAGGAATGTCCGTCTATAAAAGTCTTACTGTAGCTGATAGCGTTTTCCCTGGTGTCACTCCAGGTGCTACAATTTCCGTAAAAGTTAGTAATGGAAGTATTCTTCTTCTCCAGGATACTACTGGCCTTCCAACATGTGGTGGTTCATGCTCTCAAGATATTTATTGTATTGATGGTAGTACTAAAAAAATCAAGACAAAAAATACCAGTGATACTACATGTGTTGAAATTACAAGCACAACAGTTACCTCGCCGATCTTTTTTGACAGCACCTACCATATAGTAAATCCTGACCAAGCAATCTTTGGCTATCAATGTCCTTTTGCCGCTGGAGGTGCTCTCTCCGGTGGATGCACCCTAATTCGAGGTTATGTCAAAACTAACGAAGGAGTAGTCCGTTGCAGTGGTTGGAAAGGAGAAAATTGTGAAGTCGTTGTTCCCTCAGCCTGTACAGCAGCTGATGAAGGTAAAATGGGCACGGATAATAAGATCTGCTTAGGAAGTAAAGGTGTTCCCTTACCGGAGAGTGGAACCAGTAATGTAGCCTTCCAAACCTCTAATGTTAATCTCAACTACGGCCAGTCAGGTTCATCCATCGTCTATCTAACTCTCACCCCTGACTCGGCCACTGTTTCAACTCCTGCAGGTACTATATAACTTTTTTTTTTTTTTTTAATTTTGTTAAATATTTGTATTTTTTATTTATTATAAAATCATATATTTATTTTAAGAAGAAATTACTAATATAATAAGAAAATTTTAAATCAATATAAAAAAAATAGTAGTAAAGAAAAAAAATTAAAAATTCACAAAAAAGAAAAAAAAATAAAAAAAAAATAAATAAATTTATAAAAATTTAAAGAATAATGATCTATTAAAAATAAAGATATATATTACTTATATCATCTTTGTTCTTAATGAATAAAAGAATATTAATGTTATAATCGAAATAAATTTTAATAGAAAAATCCATTTAAGTAGATAAAAAAATAATATAAAAGAAAAAAAAATTTTAGAGGATAATCATAATATAATTTATAATTTATAAAAAAACTTCTTAAAAAAAAAAAGTCAATTGTTAAAATATAACTATTATATAAATTAAATAAATGACATTATAGAATAATAGACGCCAATAAAAATTTTATGAATTTATCAATATTTAATAAATAAATAGAAAATAAAAGTTAAATTATCGATAGGACAGTTTTAGAAAAGTAATAGGATATTTAGAAGTGATTGAAAAAAACAATTAAAATAAAAAGCAGTAACAAAAATTAAGTTTGAATGAAAATATCAATTATTATTTAATTTATTAAATAGTAATTATTATTTAGTTTAGTTTTTTCCCTAGTCAATATAATTTATTATTTTTATTTTGACAATACAGAATGATTTAATGATGAAAAACTTAGGGAAAAATGATATTTCAATATATTTATTTTCAAAAATGTATTATGAAAAATTATCTATGAAAATTATGAAATATTGTTAAAATTATATGAATATTTTCTTTGAGAATAAAAGTTTTTATTTGAAATAAATATAAAAATAAATATTATATTATAATAATAAAACAAAATATTGAAATTCCAGTGAAATTATTATTATAAATACATCCATTCATTCAAAAATTAATAAAAATTATAATAATAAATAATAAAGAAAATAATGAACTCTAAGTTACAATTTCAAGAGATTATAAAAAAATTTTATTATAAAAAAAATGCTAAATATATATATATATATATATATATGAAATAATAAAAAATTAACAAAAAAATATTTCAGTAATTTAAATAAAATAAAAACTTTTTATTTTTAATAATTCTTTCAATGGTTAATAGAAACTTATCTTAAATAGTAATAATAGTAGTTTTTTGAAATAAAAGTTTTGTTGTTCTGTCAAAAAGTTTTTAGAAAAATTTTAAATTGTTTCTTAATTCAATACTTTTTTTTTTTATTTTAATTAAAAAATTAAATTTCAAATTTTGAATAATAGAAAAAATTTCTTTTATTTATATAAGACAAATATTTTAAACAACATTTTATTATACAATATTATAAAATTATTTCTAAAGATTTCTTTTTTTTTTTTTAATTTTTAAATTCTAACCTATTTATATTTGTTGTTTTACAATTTCCTTTTCATAAATTATTTTTATAGATGGAAAATACATTATTGCAGTGGATGGAGAATTAAAACTCTATAATTATAGTTCAGGATTTACAGCAGATACCACAAGCGGAATGATTTCTGCTTCACCATTAACCGATGGTTTTACTTGGAAGGTCGATGCATCCCTCAATCATAGCACTTCCGTGCTCTTTGAATGCCTCTCAGGCATTTGTTTCAAGACTCAGGGCTACATCGTGGCCAATAATGAAAGTGGTACCGCAACCCTCTATAGTAACATAAATGAATCGGGTACCTGGGCCACTGAAACTTCAGCTACCGAATGTGACAGCAAAAATATCGGTAAGGTCAAGTTGGACACCACAATGAAGGTTTGTGTTCAAACAGGTGCTTCCAGCTATGCTTTTTCAAATCTCGGTAATGACATATACTTCCTCGGCACCACACATCAAATGTACAAGGCTGGAAGCAGTAATACCATAGTTGGACTTCCAATTCCAAATGATGGTTACTACTTCACTACTCAATATGGAAAAATTGATGATAGCGCTACCCCTAGCACTATTATCACTTGTAAGAATGGCTCTTGTACTGCGAAATCCTCATTTACTGCAGCTGATGTCGGTTTCTATAACAATGCTGGTTCTACGAAACTTATTAAATGTGTATCTAATGGTGCAAATCCACCAGTTATTACTTGCTCAACAATTAATACTACTGGTTACTACCTTGATGTTGATAAGACCTTGGTCTATTGTAATACTGATTGTGCTCCAGTGGACTACCCAGCAGGGTACTATATAAATGCTGGAACTACAGGTGCTTCAGATGCCTACATTCATTGTGATAGTGCTAAATGCGAATTTATGGCTGTTCCTGATTCAAGTATTAATTGTACAAGTAATGATCATGTGGGCCTTCTCACTAATGATTTAAAAATTTGTTTAAAAAACGGCAAGAAGTCTAGTACGTTTTCAGGAAGTAATTTGTACTTAGTAAATTATAGTAGTAGCGGTACTTTTGGTACGTACCTTAAATCTACTGATTATTATGGTATTGTTAAAGCTGATACTACCTATTTGGCTATGATTGCAGGAAATACTAAATCAAACTATTGTGTTGACGGTGATCTTGTAGCCACAGAAAAAAGTGTATCTTGTACTGGTGGTAGTACTGAATATGTATGTAACACAGACGGTGTCTGTATTCCAGCTGACGATACCACTCACACCCTTCCAGTCAGCGTCCGTCTCCCCAAAAAGAATAACAAAGGATTGACGAGTGAAGAAGTCAGTACTTCCATTGAAAAGATTTGTGATGTCCGTACTGGTGTAAATTGTAAGTATTTTCAATTAATGAGATTGATATTAAGTTGGGAGATTTAAACAAGTTTATTTTAAATTAATAATTCATTAATAGTATTACTTTATTATAAGAAAATATTTGAAAGAATAGTACTTGATGTTAAAAAATTATTATAAATATCAGTGAAAAGTATTCATATTATGAATTAATAGAAAAAATTTGGAGTATTATTAAAGTAATAGTGATATTTTATATAATTAATTGGGATTAAACGTAATCACAAAGTTATTAATTAATTAATAACAAAATAATTATAAATACTTATATATATATTATATTTTGTAATATAATTATGTAGTATATAATTTATTTCATATTAGAATTTATAATTAACTTTTCATTTAATGATATAATAATTTATAATCTCCTAATTTATTTACATAATTATGTATTATATTTTAATCTGAAAATATTACATTTGTTTCTTTTTAATAAATATAAATTTATTTACTAATCTTTTTTTTTTTTTAATAATTACATTATTTTTATTTATTATGAAATGATTTACCTTCTTTCATTAATATTTTCCCTTGTATCTTTTTTAAAATACTTTTTTTTAAACTCTACCTTTTTACTACTTTTTTTTGAATCAATCAACACTAGGTGAGGATGATAAATACTTATTAATTGATAAAAATGACTATTCTTATTCCTACGGGGATGGTACACTTTTCTATTGTGCTGCTCAAAACAGTCCTTGTACCGAAATGAATCAACTTGGATACTTTATTAATGATGAATCTTCAGCCTACTCTTGTAAAAACTACGGTGAACAGGGTGTCCTTTGTTCCCTAAAGGCTATCAGCTCCACTTGTACAGATGGTAAGCTTTGTCTTAATAACGGTAAAGTTAACTTCTGCATCGGAAGCGATACTATTGAATTAGGTGTTACCAACGTCGGTTCCTATATCGCCAATCGCAATGGAGATGATCTTTTTGGTTTACAAGAAGTAGGAAAAAGTCATGCCATTGTGAGTGTGAAGGAAAAATATGTCACCCTAAACGACACCTACTCCAATGGCCATAAATATGTGTATGCTGATAGTTCTGCTAAGAACAAAGTGATTGACGGTAGTACTACTTGTCCTAAACAAGCAGGTAGTTCACTTATTAACAAATCAAACATTTTGGAATTAGATTGTGTGAACGGACGTTGTAACCTTGTGTGATAAACCTTTCTCTATTAAAATTAACCATTAAAAGAATAAAAGCAAATTTTATTTTATTTATTACCTAAAAAAATAAACTGTATATTTATATTTATTATTTAAAAATATTTAGATATAAAAAAAAAATTAAATCTTTTATAATTTAATAATTTAAAATAACTGTATAAAGAAATTTTACAAATATATAAACTTTACTTTTAATTAAACAACAAATATTTTATTTTTGAAATTAAAAATAATAAAAATAATAACATTTAAAAAAAAATAGTTTTTGTTTATTCACACTTGTTTTATATATAAATAAGCATGTAAAAATATATTTATTAAATAAATAAATTAATATTATTAAATTAAAATATTTAAAATTTTTAATATAAATATTTAACTTTAATGATTTAAAAGCTTTATTTTATTATTAAATTGATACATGTACCAATGAAGCTCTAAAAAAAAAGTTTTAAATATTCCAATAATCTCTAGTTCAAATAAAATAAAAAAAAAATAAATAAAAAAAAATTTCTTCTAAAGAATTGAGAATGAGCACACAAAAAATAAAAAGTAATATTTAATATTTGAAACTATTTTTATATAAATTACTCTACAAAATAAAGCAAAAGAAACAAAGACTAATTTCATTAGAAACATTGAATCATTTTTTTATACTATTTAATATCACTCTACTATACATTTTTCAAGGTAAATGATAGAAAGGATGAATTGTGTAATAATAATAATTTGATGATAAAAATTTAATCTAAATTCATATTTTGAGTATATGTATGTTATATACTGGATATGTAATTATTAAATATTAAATTATTAATAAAACAATAATTTTATTTAATAAATATACATTTTTTATGTTTATTATTTATTAATACTATTCATTTATTGTTAAAGAACTAAATATTAAACAACTATTTACTACTATTAAATGCACAAATTAAATATTTAGTTCTTTTTTTAATAATTATTATTTATATATATATTAATTATAGAATATGTTAAACTTATTTATTAATTAATTATTTATATATTAAAATTATCATATATTTAGAAATTTTTATTTGAACAATAAAAAATAAAAATACTTCACAATAGAAATATAATTATGACATAATATAATTACATAATAAAGGCTACCCTCATATTGGAAGTGAAAAAAGAGATCATTTAATATATTGTAATGTTAATACTTGTTATATAACATAAATGAAAAAATTCTTGAATCTGATTCAAATAAACCATAAGGATATTTTAAAAATGTAGATGAATCTTATCTTCTTATACTGTGCAATGAAATGGAGTGTAATAACTTTAGCTTTGATAATAGAATTATTTATAATGGAAATGTCCTATGGTCAACTATTTAAAGACTCCCATAATGAAAAAAGATATTTATTCACAATTTGTTTAAATAATAATAGTAAATCAATAATAGCTTTATGGAATCATTAACATTCAGAAGAGTATGTTTCAAATAAAAATGACATTAAAATATTTAATACTATTGTGAAAAATATGAAAATTATATTTGACGAATATTTTGTTCAATTTATTGATGAAAACTTTTCTCAAGCTTGTAATCCGCAAAATGATTATAACTGTAAAACAGAATAATTTTTTTATTTTATTTAATTCACAAGAAATTATATTAGGAAATAAATGTCTATAAGTAAATTTAATTATATTTATACATTGGTACTATAATAAAAAAATACTAGTTCTTTTTTATTACTTTATTATCTAAAATAAAAAAGAAGATTCAATAGGAAATGACTCACATTTAATTAATATATATATTTATAAATACAAGTCCGTCACTTTTACTTAATAAAATAAAAATAACCATAGAATAATTATGTAATAATAAAATTCAATAAAATTAACTTTTTTCTTTTTTTTTATGAAGTTTATTAAAATTAAATAAAATGATATTAATGTAAAAGTACAAATAAATATATATACATTAATAAATATAATAAAAATATTATTTAAAAAAAAGGTTAATACATGAATAAATAAAAATTACATTTATTTGATTTTCAAAATAATAAATTGAATCTAGTAAATATAGTTTCATTGTTAATAATTGTAATAAAAATTTTATATAATTATGGAAAATGAAAAAATAAAATAAAAAATTATATTTGTTAAAAATAAAAAAGTTATTTATTACTTAAAAATTGTATATTTTAAAACCTTTTAGATAACAACTATTATTACAAAAGGTGGTGGAATGTTTTTATGATTAAAATTAAAATTCCTAACTAAAAAAATAAAATTATTTCTTTGTTATTTCTTTATAATTTATATATTATATATAATAACGATGAAAAATTTTCTTTGTCACTTATTCCTAAATATAAAAATCTTGCTATATAATAAGGAATAGTATATAAAAGGATAGTATTGAATTTAAAATTTATTTTCTTTGTTATTTGGATTCCTATATATGGTGTATTAATATACATATAAATATTTATAATAACTAGTTATAATTTTTTTAAATAAGAGTTTCTTTAAAAGAAACAATATTTAAAAAAGTATATTTAATTCGAAAAAACAAAATATTGATTTTTTTTTTGAATATAATAAATGTAGTATATTTATTATAATATAGTAATATAGTAATGATGAGAATGTAGAGTACACATTATGTAAAGTTTATGAATTAGTAATAGTTAATACATAAAAAAATAAAAAAATAATAGTTTAAAAAGATGTTTCTGGTATTTGAATTTTTAAATAGAATTAGGGAAGGAAAATTACAGATTTTAATTTTTATTTCTATTCTATTAATCAAATAAAATATTTAATTAAAAATACATAATAGTTTAAAAAAAAATAAAAATTTATAATATTATATGGGTCACTTTATATATCGATAATTATTTATTTAAATGTCAATGAATGGATTAAATTAAAAATTATGAAATGTCAATATGAAAAAGAATGAAAAATTAGTTCTTTTATGGGCTGAAATTTATTAATAATTCAGTTTTGTTACAATGATATTATATTAAAATAATTATATGTATTAGAAATTTTAATTATTTAATTTTTTTTTATTATTATTCATATTAAACCATTTAATGATTTAATATTAATATATAATAATCTCTTTTTTTCTAAACTGTATGCTTTATTTTATTTTTTTGTGTTTTTGAACTTTTAAATAAATATACTTGTTTTTTAAGATATAAATAATAATAATAAAATAATTTTATTCTTAAAATTAGGAATTTATATTTATAAATTATGAATTAATTATCTTAAAAAAAAAAATTTTTTTAAATCCATAGAATAAAATATATATAGTAATATTTTTTTTTCAAATTCGAAATACTAAATTCTAGGAAACATAATAGTAAAATATAATAATAAAATATTAGATATAAATATTAATATTAAAATTTTTGTAATATCAGATAAAATTTAACAAATGAATAATTTAAATATAATAATAATATTATAATACTCTTTATAAAATATTTTTTTATAGTAAAATATTGCTAGTTAATAATATATATTTAAACAATAATAAAGATATCATTAATAAATTTAATCAAGATAATAATTAATTAATAATAAAATAAAATTTAAAACATATTTATATGGAGAAATATTATAATTCTAATAATTTATGGTATTTGAGGAAATATCGTATCACTTTTACGTGTAACAGATACCTGGCTAAACGATACCTATCCAAAGATATTACGTTACTACGATAATATCTTTGGATAGTCAATTATAATTAATTATAATTGTTAATCTAACTAAATAATATTTATTTATGAATTTAATTATATATAATTTATCAATATAATACTTTTCTATTCATTAATATCTTAAATTAAATTTATTTACTATATTATTTACTTATTCGTTGATATTTTATATTAAATTTATGTATCCTATTATTCATTATTCTTGTGAATTATATGATGATTTGTTTATTATAGAAAGCTAATATAATAATTGTAATTGTGTATTTTGTGTTTTGTATTTTACAAAATTAGTTTATATATTTTTTTTTATAAATTTATTTGTAAAAGCTAATTTAATTTCCATAATTAATAAAAATTAGTTTTTATTTTTCTTTAACATTGATCATGGCTACATTTATCATATCGGTTACTTAAGGTTTTTCCAATTACGTCATAAAAAAGAAATCGGTTTTACTTAAATAATACAATGATCAAAGTGGATAAAATATTGAATGAATTTTATTTAGGTTTTTCTTCTAATCTTTTCCTAAATGTGAATTTCGTTAATATTAGGTATTTCCTGTATAAATATTATTCCTCAAAAATTGGTTCAAGAATTAAAAATTAACATAAAAGAAAAAGTCACCTCACTTCATTCAAGGAACGAGCCAACCCTACTTTCTATAATTAGAAAAACAAAAAATTTACAGCAGCTTCGATGACTAGGGAAAACGTACCACAAAGATAGTCAATTCGGGAAAAAACCGCCGAGACTACCCTACGGAAAGGAAGAGTTACCTAATGATAAATCTATTGCAACATGATACTCTCAACCTTCAGGAAATTGTTTAGGAAAAATTCTGCCAGTGGAAATCAAACTCAGCCAGAGTCACCACGTCTACCCTCCGGAAATTCTATAGGAGAATATTTACCAGATAAGATTACCCTCAACCAGGACTACCAGGACTACCCTCCGGAATTTTCTTAGGAGAAACTCTGGCCAACAAAAATTATCTCAAGCCAGAAATAAAACGACTACCCTACGGAAAATACCTAGGCACCACTTTAACCAGAAAAAATCTTACTAGGCCACAACTAGAAGGACAACCCTACAGGAGAAGTTTGAATCACCAAGGCTTCATTTAACGAGATATTATAAATAAATATGTTCAAGTTTACCTCGATAATATTATCATTTATTCAAAAAAATTTCAATGAACATGTTAAACAGGTACAAACTGTCCTACGGCTACTCATCGATAACCAGTTATAGGCAAAATTTCAAAGTGTGAATTTCACAAGAATTGTTAAGAACATGACAACCCTACGGAGACTGACATTCATGTACTTTTTATGATAGGATGAGGTATTCAAAATAATATATACATATATTTTTCTTTTGTAATAAAATCATTCATTATAAAAAAATTTATAGAAATATATTTCAATTTTTAAATAAAAAATTAAGTTTTATAATATAATTAAAATTGATACTTAGAAATAAATTTTTTTATTAATAGCTAAATAATTATTATTTAATTATATAATTCCCTTATATTGAATAAAAAAATATTATTAATTAATTATATAATTTCCTTATATTGAATAAAAACATATTAATATTTAATTATATAATTCCCTTGTATTGAATAAAAAAATATTATTATTTAATTATATAATTCTCTTATATTGAATAAAAAAAATATTATTATTTAATTATATAATTCTCTTACATTGAATAAAAAATATTATTATTTAATTATATAATTTCCTTATATTGAATAAAAAAATATTGTTATATATTATTTTATCTAAAAAAATAAAATAAAAAAACGTCACCTACAGGACTCCAACCAGCACTCCCAAAGGGAAATGGGTTAGCAGGCCACCAGATTAACCACTCCGCCAAAGTGACGACATCTGTCCAATATGTATACGTGACATGTAGAAATAGACTAATTTACCTCATATTTATAGTTTAACTGTGACGAATATTGTATTAGAAAATTGAAATTCACTAATAGATCATTTGAAATTGAATTTCGTTGTTAACAATCTAATTATAATTCGATTTCATTATCAAAATCAATATTAAGAAACATTTAGATAAAAGATATTAAGGGTGTGGACAATTAAAAACAAGATTAAATCAATTTAAATTAACTCTTAAATAATTAATAAAAATATTAAGAAGATAAATAATTCTTTAAATAATGGCGAAAACTCTTATTTTTTGTTGAAACTTTTTATGCTCATTCGGAAGTTTTGCTTGAGATCTACAATATTATATTCTCTTCCTAGTCTAAATAAAAAGAAAAAAATCTACAAAATATATTAAATTCAGCTCATTTGGACTTTAAAGATTTTAATTATATAAATTTTAATTTTATTATTTACAAAGGCCTCTAAATTAGAATTTCATAAATAGGACTTTAAATTTCTATTTCTTACAATTTTATAAGATTTTTAACAAAAAAATTATTAATAAATTAGATAATCAATTATTCAAGATTATATTAAAATAAAATCATTAATAAAAGTTAATTTAAACTAAAATTTATTAAAAGAACGTTTTAACGTTTTGAGCGTTTCAAATATATAAGTTTTTATAAAACGAAAATTTCTTTTTCTTAATTATATTTTTATCAATATATTAATTACTTTAACTTTATTAAAATTAGCTAATTTATAAAAAACATCTTGACTTGTCCATTTTCCTCAAAATACTCAAAACTTTTACATCAATTTAATTTTATGATTGGGTCTATATTAATTTAATATAGTATATAATATTATTATTTGATTTTTATTTAAAAATAATAAAAAATTCTTAATTTAGTAAATGGTTTAGTATAATTAAATTATTAAATATTGCGACTTATTGCTAATATTATTAATTAATAAAATTAGATTTTGTAAAATCGAATAGAAGTATAAATACTAAATAAAATGAAATTAAAATAAAAATTTAAATTAAAATTGTTTTATTAGAATCATTAAAATTATATTATAAGAAAGTTTTGTTGTTTAATTTTAAAAATATATAATTTTTATTTATTTAATTAATATTCTTATATAAATTAATCATTAAAATTGAATATTAAATACTAATAAAAAAATAAAATAAAATATTTGTTATTTGTAATAATTTATTTATTATTATTAATAATAAAAAGATTGATTATTAAAACTAATAAATATATATTTATTACTTTATTTAACATTTTAATAATGAAAAATTGATTATTAAAAACAAATAAACTAATAAAATAAAAGCAATTTTTTTATTTATTGAAAATTTTTATTAATGAAAAATAATTTTTTTTATGAAATGTTTACATGATTTTTACATTTATGATTTTATTTATATTCATAAATAAATTATATAAGGTTCATTATAGCGATAACCCTCCATAAGACAAAGCAAAATTTGAAAAGGTCTAGTAGAATCTTTTTAATCAACAATAACCCTCTACCAACTACAATGTTGGTAAGCGAAATCCATATTTTGCCAGAGTACTAGAAAATTTTGTTGTACTCAAGGAAAATCAACAACCCTACGGATTCAACACGATGTAAAGAATTTTTAATTTGCCTGGACCTATGCTCTACTATATAGATATTATCCCTTCATAATTGGTTCAATAATTAAAAATTAAAAAGAAAAGCCACTTCAAATCAGTAAAAGTAATAGAAACGAGCCAACCCTAACCCCTACTATACCTAGAAAAACATATAATTTATTGCAGCTACGATGACCACGGAAAACGTACCACAAAGATGTTCTATTAGAGAAAAAAATCCTAGACTACCCTACGGAAATGAAAACTTGCCTAATGACTACCACTGCTAATGAAGGAGGCAATTTAAAAAGATTAGAAGTTAATAAAAGATTACAAGAACTACTTAATAAATCAAGATAGTAAATTTATTGTATCAAGATGTTCACAACTCTCCGGAATTTCTCTTGGACAAAATTCTGCCAGTGGAAATCAACTTCAACCATAGTCACCACGACTACCCTCCGGAAAATCTATAGAAGAAAATTTTACCAGTAAAGATTATCCTCAACCATGGTTACCATAACTACCCTCCGGAAATTATTTAGGAGAAACTTTGGCCAGCAAAAATTATCTCGAGCCAGAATTAGAATGACGACCCTACGGAAAATCCTTAGGCACAATTTTAGCCAGAGGAAATACTGCTAGGCCACAACGGACACGACAACCCTACAGGGGAAGTTCGAGACGAATTTAAAACTGCTTTTTGTTCCAAATATGGACACTTTGAATATACAGTGACGCATTTTGAGCTTACCAATGTCCCTGCTGTTATTCAAGGATTTATTAACACCATTCTACGTAATGTTATAAATAAATTCGTTCAATTATACCTCCATGTTATTATCATTTATTCAAAAAAAATTTCAAAGAACATGTTAATCAGGTACAAACTGTCCTACAGCTATTCATCGATAACCAGCATGTGGTCACAAATTCCAAGTATGAATGTCAAGAAATTGACAACCCTTCGGACGACGCTTGCTTGATCATGTACTAACTACTAACTTTTGATCTAATCTGGTTGAGGCCTGCCTACTTCAACCCATTCCCATTTTATGTAATAATACAAATACTATATTTTTTAACAATTAAAAAAAAAATTTTTTTAATAGGAAGAGATATTCAAATAAAAATATATATATATAAAATTTTCTTTTGTTATTAAATCATTCATTATTAAAAAATTTATAGAAATAATTTTCAATTTAAGAATAATTTTTAATAAATAATATTTCATTTATAATTTTAAGTAAAAAAATAAATTTTATATATAATAATTAAAATTAATACTTAAAAATAAATTTTAATTTTATATAAATATATATATATATTTATTTTTTTTTAAAAAAAAAAAGGTTTATTTTATTTTTAAAACAAAATAAAATATGATATATTTTTATTAATTTTATTTATCTATTTATTTTTTTTTTAATGGTTAATTGATACTTATTAAAAAACTTATAACTCACAGTTCAAAAATAATTAATAACTATTTAAATATAAAATAAAAAGAAAAAAAATTTAAGTATAATTACTTTCAAAAAACATTTTTATTGTTAATTATAATCCTTTTATTAATATATTAAAATATTTTTTATTATTTATAATTTAATATTTATTTATTATCATTATTATATATTTATTTATTATTAATAGTGTATTTTCATTTTATTTATTATTTATATTAATTTTATAAACAATTATTACTATTTTTATAATAATTTCTATTATTACTTTTGTTATTAATAGCTAAATAATTATTATTTAATTATGAAATACCCTTAAATTAAAAAAAAAATTATTATTTATTAATTTATTTGAACAAAATAAAATAAAAAGACGTCACCTGCAGGACTACAACTTGCACTCCCAAAGAGAAATGGCTTAGCATGACACCACATTAACCACTCCGCCAAAGTGGCTACATCCGTCCAATATTTATACGTGACATATATAAATATATAAATTTACCTTATATTTATAGTTTAACTGTATCGAATATTACTGGATTTAAAATTGAAAATCACTAATAGATCATTTGAAATTGAATTTCGTTGTTGACACTCTAAATTATAAATCGATATCATTATCAAAATCAATATTAAGAAACATTTAGACAAAAGATATTAAGGGTTTGGACAATTAAAAACAAGATTAAATTAATTCAATTTAACCATTAAATAATTAATAAAAATATTAAGAAGATAAATAACGATAATTCTTTAAATAATGGCGACAACCCTTATTTTTTCGTTGAAATTATGCTCATTCGGAAGATCTGCTCGAGTTCTACAATTTTATATACTCTTCTTAGTCTAAAGAAAAAGAAAAAAAATCTATAATATATATTAAATTAAGCTCATTTGGACTTTAAAGATTTTAAATATATAAATTCTAATTTAATCATTTACAAGGGCTTCTAAATTTGAAATTAGAATTTTATTGAATAAATATTTAAATCCTTTATTAAGTTATTTTTTTGTAAATTGAATATAATAATCCAGAATTAGTAATTAATAATATCTTTTAATATTTTTAATGAGATCTATATAGTTTTAAATATATTATTAATTATAATTATTATTAAAAACTTTACAAATATTTAATTAAATAATTTCTGAAAGGTTCAGATGAATTCTTTTGAATTCTCTAGGTTTCCAAAACACCTTTTTGATATCTTAAATTACTTTAATTATTTGTAAATTGTTATTTATTATTAAATCTATATTAAAATATATATTTAATAATAATAGTTTAAAATATAATATTCAATAATAATTAATTAATTAATATAATTAAATAATCTTGGTATTAGAAATTTATCGATAAATTATCAATCATTATTCTTATGAATTATATAGTTTTAATTATTAGATTTTATCTATATTACTTTATTATGATTATTTTTTTATATAAGTATAAATAGGACTTTAAATTTCTATTTCTTACAATCTTTGTAAGATTATTAACAAATAATTATTAATAAATTATTCGAGATTATATTAAAATAAAATCATTAATAAAATTATATTTAAATCTAAAATTTATTAAAAGAATATCTTAATGATTTGAGTGTTACAAATTTATAAGTTAAATAAACAAAAATTTCTTTTTCTTAATTATATTTTTATCAATACATTAATTACTTTAATTGTATTAAAATTATCGAATTTATAAAAAACATCTTGACTTGGCCATTTTCCTCAAAATACACAAAACATTTACATAATTTTATGATTGGATCTATATTAATTTAATATAGTATATAATATTATTATTTGATTATTATTTAAAAATAAAAAAGATTCTTAATTTAGTAAATAGTTTAGAATATTCTAGTATAATTAAGCTAATTAAATAGTAGAAAGATACTTTTGGTTAATAGTATAGAGATATTAACGTATATTCAACACAATATTAAAAGCAGTATATATATCTCATATTTATTCTCTTAGTATTAGTTTAAACACGCTAAAATATATATATAAGATCTATTTTATTTTTCTTTACCTTATGATTGATACATCAAAAGTAAAAGGTGATTTACCATACCTTAATGAGTATGATAAAAATATAGACTACTGGGGTGCGAATGGTATCTCTAAGAGGTATTACTATCAGTCCTTTGTTTGGTACAGGGAATGATAGTTCATAGAGAATATTAATATTAATGATCGGTCTATGAGAGTTAGGAAATTTAGTTTACAGATTTCATTTAAAAAATATTTGTTTCTTCTTCATATTGAAAAAGATAATATTAAATATTTTAAATAATTTTAATTTAATATCATTAATATTAAATAATTTAATATTATTAAAAATCTTTTTTTAAGTAGATATATAAAACAAAAATATAATTATTTCTGTTTTAATCAAAGTTTTTTTTTTTTTTTGTTTTTTGTCATGAAAGATCTTGGAACTATTTAATTTTTTTCTTTACTAATTTTTTATTTCTTTTATTTTTTTTGTTTATTTTCTTTATATCAATATATATATATATATTTATATATAGGTTTATATTTAATATCTTTATATATACTTTATATTTGTTTTTTTTATGTTATATATATATATATATATTATAGTGTTTCGTCCTAGCCATGTAA
Organism: Neocallimastix lanati (nom. inval.); assembly: GCA_016946835.1. Classification (NCBI taxonomy): domain Eukaryota; kingdom Fungi; phylum Neocallimastigomycota; class Neocallimastigomycetes; order Neocallimastigales; family Neocallimastigaceae; genus Neocallimastix; species Neocallimastix lanati (nom. inval.). Next base: position 492,872 of record JACVTC010000042.1, on the reverse strand, counting down.
GTATATTTTTTTTTATTTTTTATTTTATTTTTTTTTCTATTATTCTATTTCTCTCTATTCCTTTATCCTTCATTTTCCTTTTTTTTTTAGTTTATTTATTCTTTTACTTTATTCTTCTCCTTATGAATAAATCGAATACTTTTCTTTCCTTTCTTTCACTTCACTGATTATTATTATTATTATTGAATTGTGAATTATTATAATCATCATTCTAAACTTATTCATAATATGCATTTATACTTAAATTGTTATCTACCAAAATAAGTTTTTTGATAATTGTAGTTTAACCGATGATATAAGGTTAAATATTTATAATTAAAATTCTTTATTGTTTCTTTGGATTTTATTGTTCCTTTGTCTTTCACTGAAAGTTTGTATAAGAGATAACATTGAAGAAATGACATTTTTGTTTTTTAATTTTAAAAGTGAAAATCATTAAAATATATTATAATTATTATTATAATTTTTAAATTGAATTTAGTAAGTATTATTGTCTTAGTATTTATTATATAATAATAAATAATAATAGTAAAGTATTAATAATAATATTAAATAATAATAATAATAATTATAAATTTTTTGTTGCAATTTTTATAATAGAAACCGTATTCTTTTAAAGAAATTGAATTGATATTTTCTATAAATTATAGGTTTTTATATGTAAAAGCTCGAAATGAGCCATATTTTTACTCATAATAGGCTTTTATAATATAATTATAATAATAAAAAGTTTGCTATATATTTTGTTTCTTTGACTTTCAAATAATATCTAAATTTGTGAGATAATAAAATAAATAAAAATATCCTTTTTTTAAATTGGATAAAATATAAATCTTTGAAAACTGACTTATTTTACTGTATTTTTACATATAGTTAAAAATAAATTTTATCTAATCTCTATTTCTTTACTGATTTTTTTAAAAGAAAGTTGATATGAGTAAATAAATAATTTTGTTTATTATTCTAAATTTATAATTAATAATTATTCGTAATTATTTGGAAATCGAAGACTGATTATAATATTATTAATTTTTTTTATTGATTTGTTATAAATCTAAAGAAATTTTTTTTTTTAATTCTTTATTTTTAGTGTCTTAATTAAATTGTACTTATTCTGAAATTCTTTTATGTATAATAAAATTTTTTATTGTTATAATTGAAATTTAATATATGGATAAAGCTTATATAAGATAACTTAAAGAAAAATAATTATAGCTATAATAATTAAGGCTTAATTTGTATTAAAATATAATTATAGCCTCAACAAAAGAAGTATTACTAAATTTAAAATTGAATTTCGATTTATTTATTTAATATATATATATATCTTTCTTAATAATATAGTTTCTTAATTATTCTAATTTTTTACTTAGTTATTACTTAATTCTTGTTTACTTTCTTAATTATTTATTATTAAATTCTTACTTAATCATAATCCTACCATATAGGAATATACTTTTATTTATATATTCTTTAACACTTTTTCATTATATTAATATTTTGTATAAATAATTATAATTATGCAAAGAAAATAAATAATCAATTATACTTAAATATATAATAATTAATAATTAAATTAGTCCTACTAATTATTATTTGCTGACAAGAATTATATTTATTTATAATTTCACATAATCACATATTAAAAACATTAATTCATGATTATTTTATAAAATAATTATTTTTAATTATCTCAATAGTATATTAGCTAATATACATTAAATATTTATTTTTATCATATTAAAATTTACTTAATCATAAAACTATTTCATTCATAATTTTAATAATAAATGTTGAAATCATAACTGAATTACATCTCAATTACACTTCAGTTTCAATTATATTTCAATAATAAATATTCAATGTAGTTTACGAAGTTTAATAGAGGAATTATAAAATACATCTTTTATGTTCCTTATAAGATTATTGCCTTTTATAATTATAATAATCTATATTAAATAAAAAATTATTACAATTATTATAAAATCCAAGTATTATAGTAAATTTTTACTATTAATCTTAATATTATTAAACTTCTTAAATTCTTAATTATTATTAATAATAAAATGCTATTATTTGATTTGATAACCTAGCAATATTATTTGAATAAAATAAAAGTTATATAATTATTATGACAACAGAAACTGTAGCAGAGTGGTAGTAATTAATTTGGAGAGCAATATATCAGATTTTATTATCCTTCGAGAAAATATGATAATATTATAAAAAAAAAAAAAAAAACACAATAATTTAACAATTTAAACACTTGAAGGAAATACTTAACTCTCAAGAATTATAACTTAGGAATTATTAAGAATTTTTTTTTTTTCATTTTATTTCTTATTTTTTTTCTTTTTATTTATATATATTTGTATATATAATTATATATTTATACATTTATGTATTTTATTTATAGATTTTATCTCCTTTTATGCTTTTTCAAGTTAGCAAAATGTTATTATTATGTTTAATAACCTGAATAAGAAAAGAAACTTTTAGAAAGTTTATGAATGATTTAAATTATTTTTAATTGATTAATATAATTAGAAATGTAATTACTACAACTAACTGATATATATTTACTTATTAAGTAAATTAAAATTTTACTTAATATATTAATAATTTCAAACTTGATAAATATGTATAAAATCATTAGTATATACAAATTAATGTTTCGAAAAGAATACAGAACTTTTAATATACTTAGTTTGATCTAAAAAATTAATTGAACCTCAAAATATAAAAATTTGGGATAGATTTAATTAATAAAGTTTTTATAATAAAAAGTGATATATGCGTAAAATTTAATAATAATTCGTGAAAAGATCATAATATTAGAGTTTTAATTATAATGTTTAAATATTAAGTTTTTTAATAATTTAATTACTAAGTTACTTAGTAACTTAATTATAATCCTACTAAAGGATTAAATTTTTAGTTACAAATACATCATTTCATATTTTTTCAATAGATATGAAAAATGAATAATTAATAATTAATATATAATATTTATAATTATAAAATACATCAGTAAAATAATTATCATTAAAAATAAAATATATTCGATATATCGATTTTAAAATAAATTATCTTGAAAGTTAACACATGCTTTAAAATTTAACTTAAAATAATGTTTGTAAAATATTATATTTCTTATATGATGAATAAAATTTATTATTTAAATATAACGTGTGATATTCTATAATCTCGAGATTGAAAATTTAATTTTTATTTTAAATATTAATTTGTTTTTAATGACTCATACCTCTTCAAATATTCACTTTAGAGATATAAGACTCAGTAGAAAAGAAAGCTTAAACCTGTAGCTTTTCATTGGTAACAATATCAGGATATTATAAATTCTGGAGGAAAAGACTACTTTTGAGTGTTCTATCGTCATTTTTGTGATTTTTCTTTTTATTATTTTATGGGCTAAAAATTCAATTTATTATTTCATTGAGAGATTAGGTTATACCTGATAGGAATGTGATCATTATTAATTTCAACAAGTTTGATAAAAGAATTTATTTGTAAAATTTTCATTCTTGTTATTTAACATTATTTTCTTAATGGTTCTGTTTATTTTATAGTTATAAATTCGTGTTATCTGCATGATAATTTCATTAGAAAAAAATATTTTTTTTTAGTTTTATACCGATCTCCTATCATTTATGAAAGGGGATTTTATAAAGATATGTCAAATTAGTAAGTTAAATTATAAAATAATATATTCTAATAAAAAATAAAAAATAAATTACACCAAATAATAAATAAAGTATATAAAAATTATTTGTTGGTTTAAGTCGTTTTATTAAAATAATTATTTTAAAATTATAAATTTACATCAATAAATTTATTTCTATTTATTTATATTAGAACTAATACAGGTGCCTTATTCCTCTGAATAATTTGTACTTTTTATAACCTATTTCTAATATTTTTCTAAATTTCTCTAATTATAACTAATTATAACTAATTATTTTTAATTAATTCCTAATTAATTCTTAATTAACTCTTAATTTTTTCTAATTAACTCTCGTTTTTTTATTTTTTTTCATTTACTTTTTATTTTTATATTTTACTATTTTAAAAATTGAATTTCAATAGTGGATCATATATATATAATTTATTACTAATATCATTTCTTGATAATTAATATTATTTATTTAATAAATCAATTCCACTATTATCTATTTTTTTCCTAATTATTTAACCAATTATGTTGGAACCCGTATCCTTTATGAAATAGTCTTATAATTGGCTTAATCCAATATAAGGTTGGATGTGCAAGTTAGGAGTTTCAAAATATATGAAAATTTGTTAAAATTATTAGTATTAAAAAAAAAATAAAAATAATTTTAAAGAAAATAAAATATGTTTTTTTAATAAACTTTTATTTATTGATTAATTATTTAATTTCTACATTAAAATAATATCAAATTTTTAAATATAATTAGTAAATAAAATTAAATATAAATACTAATAATAAATTAATATTATATATAAATTATAAAATTTAACAACTTGGTTATTAAATAATATTATATGTAAATACTAATAAAATTTAATATTATATTTAAATAATAAAATTATGTATAGATAGTAATAAAATTATTATTGTACAGTAATAATAAAATTTAATAACAAAGAATAACTAAATAATGAAAATATTAGATCTATTCATATTTTTCAAAAGAATTAAACTATTTAACATTTTAAATAATAAACGAAATAAAAAGAAAATAAGAAATAAAAGAAATAAACGAATATTACTTATTTACAAGTTTACTATTTACATGACTATTTACATGACTATTTACAAGTTAAAATAATAAAGTTACTTTCAAAATAATTATTTGATTATTTAGAAATAACTAGAATTAGACATATGCTTTAGTTTAAGTTTATATTAAAGAAATAATAATATGTGAAAAAAGAATATTTTTATTATGTTTTAAAGTATTTTCAATAAGTTTAGTTATAAATAATTGTTGATAATTTGTTTATAACTTTGTTTATTATTTTGTTTATTATTGATTTTTAATATTAATATTTTATTTTAGAGAAGTATCTTGAATATTTTAAGGTGGACTTTGTTTACAAATAAGATTTTTCTTTGTATGAGCTTTTCGATGTTTATAAATTTTTATTATAAGTTTTTTTCTAAAAAGAATTTTGATGAAGAATTTATTTTAATTTTATTTTAAGTTTATGGATAATTATTAATTAAGTAATTCTAATTAATATTGGTTAGAGTAAAATTTATTAATTTAGCTAAGAATTAATACATAATTTAGTTTAATTTTTTAAATGTTAAGGTTTTAGAGAATTAAATAAAAATAAGGTAAAGGAACACAAATTTTATTTTTTTATTTATTATTTTTATTTATAAATTTATTTGATTTTATTCGATGATTTTTAAAAATTGGTAGCAAAATTTACAACTATTTATACTTTTTTCAAGGCATAAAAGTTGTTCTTACCACTAAATTACATTTTATTTATTTTTTTTTTTTTATAAAAACTATTAAATTTAAATTGAATTTTATAATCAATTATATAAAATTTAATTATAACAATATAAATAAAATACATTTATAATATTAATAAAACATTTTTTTTTTTTTTTTTTTTTTTTTTTTTTTTTTTTTTTTTTTTTTTTTTAAAAATATCTAAAATATTACTAATAAGAATTTATTTAATTGGCTATAAATTTTATTACAATCTGTTAAGATATTCAAATAGAAATAAAAATACTATTCTAATATAAAGGTTTTTAATAAAATAAAATATTTTTCAATATAAAATAAAACATTTCGATATAAAATTTTATAATAAAAGTTAAAATATAATATATAAATTTTTAATTATCAATATATAAAAATATTATTAATACAAATTTTCATTATTAATATAAAAATAAAAAAATAAGATTTATTATTAATATTGCTAATATAAGTTTTAAATATATAAAAATATTACTATTAATATAAGATTTAATATAAAAATATAAAGTTTAATATAATTTTTGATTTAATTTTTGATCTTTGGATTTAAAAATTTATTAAAGTACAAAAATAATAATGTACACATAATGTATTAGAAATAAATCGTAGATTTAATTAAGAATGCATTATTTAGTACATTCTTATCAAGATGCCCCGACGAAGACTCAAGCTTCTCTGTAAGCGGAGTTAAACTTTACTAAATTTTTAAAGTGAACATTCCTATCGAGTTGCTTTCCAGTCTTCTGATCGATTAGGGTTGCCGTGTTGAATTGAAGTTTTAAAATTTTAAATGGTCCATTGTAATATGGTTCTAGCTTAGTGCGGCTAAAGTTTCTAACAAGAACAAGATCACCAGCCTTTAATTCTTTTCCTTTTTTCATACTTATTTGTTCTTCTCGTCTTGTTGCCCAATACTTGTTAGCATTTTTCACATTTTCGCATGCTTCTCTAGTCCATTGATAATGACGAACAAATTTTTCCATTAAAATTTCATCATATGATTTACCTGAATTTTCAATTGTTCTTATGGCTATATCATAAGGCTGTTGGTCTTCTCTTCCATATACTAATTCAAAACTAGAATGTCCAGTAGCTGTATTTTTGGTAGTTCGAAGTGCCCATAAAGCAGAAGGTAAAACTTCATCCCAATCTTGATTTTTCCTTCCTAATAAACGGAGTAATTTTCCAATTTCTTTATTTCGATTTTCAGTAAGGCCATTTGATTCAGGGTGGTAAGTAGCTACAAATTTAACATATACATCATAAAGATCAAGAAAGATTTTAGTCATATCAGAAGTGAATTGGACTCCATTATCAGTAGTAATAACTTGAGGTACACCATGTCTTGCAAAAACGTTTATTAAAAATTTAATTATATCAGAGGAAGTTATGTTTTCAGTGGGTTCGGCTTCAACCCATTTGGTAAAGTAATCAACAGTTACTATAATATATTGATTATTATTTCTTGTTTTTGGTAACGGTCCTATAATATCTAATCCTAAATGCACAAAGGGACCCTCCACTTTAGTTGGATGGTTTTCGGTTGGTTCTGGATATGGTTGAGGACGATTTAACTGGCATTTTTCACAATTACTAACAATTCTTTTGATATCTTTAATCATATGATTCCAATAAAAGTTTTTCTTAAGTCTTTGATATGTTTTGTAATATCCTTCGTGGCCAATATTATGAGCTTCTAAAATTAATTTAAACCTTTCATTTTCGTCTGTTATTAATTTTCTATAATTTCCATTGTCGATAAAGTAATCTTCACCATCAATAACAGTAAACTTTTCATTAATAAATTCCTTTATAACCTTAGATAATAATTCTTCATTATTTCCATTAGTAATTTTTGTTAATAATATCTTTCTCTCTTCCTTACTTTTCATTCTTGAAAGAGCATCAGCTAACACATTCTTTTTGCCTGATTCATATTTTATATTAATTCCAAGCATACTAGCGGTTAGACACCATCTTGTTTGCCTTGCATTCAAAGGTTCTTTATTCTTAAATAAACCAACTAATGGTTTATGATCTGTGTAAATAGTTGTAGGTAATGGATTTCCTTCAATATAAGATTTAAATTTAGTCATACAGTAAAACAAAGCGGTTCCTTCCAAATCGGTAATACCATAATTCTTTTCAGCTTTCTTTAAACTTCTACTTATAAAGTGTATTGGATGCTCCTTACCGGTTTCTTCTTCTTTTTGTAAAAGAACTCCACCAATTCCATTATACGAAGCATCAGTTCTAATGATAAAAGGTTTGTCAAATGACGGAAATTTTAGAATAGGTGCATTGATTAATTTTTCTTTTAGGAGTTCAAAGCTTTCTTGTTGTTCTTTATTCCATTCATATTTAGTATTCTTTTTCAATAATTTACATAAAGGTGAGGTAATTTGAGCATATTTAGGAATAAAGTCACAATAATATCCTATTGCTCCTAGAAATGATCTTAATTCATGAATTGATGAAGGGGCTTCCCACTTCTTAATAGCTGTTATTTTACTTTCCATGGGACTTAATCCTTTAGTAGTAAGTTTGTGACCTAATACATCAACTTCAGTTTGAAGAAAATGGCACTTTTCAATATTAATTTTTAACTTGTTTTCTTTAAATACTTCTAATACTTGTTTAATATGAATTAAATGTTCTTCGATACTTTTTGAATAGATCAAAACATCGTCAATAAATACGTAAACAAATTCACCAATAAAAGGGAATAAAATTTTATTCATTTCTCTTTGGAAGGTTGAGGGAGCTCCAGTAAGTCCAAAAGGCATAACCTTAAATTGATAATTTCCAAACTTAGTAGTGAAAGTGGTTACTTCAACGCTTTCTTCATCCATTAAGATTTGGTGAAAACCCGAAAATAAATCAAGAGTTGTAAATATTTTAGCTCCTCCGAGATTATCAAAAATTTCATCTATATATGGAACTGAATAAGAATCTTTTTCTGTCATATCATTGACTTTTCGGTAGTCAATGCACAAGCGCCACTTTCCATTGTGTTTTAGAATAAGTACTACTGGAGATGACCATTCTGAACAGGATGGTTCTATCAATCCTTTCTTAATAAGCTTTGTAAGTTCTTCTTTTAAGATATCTGATTTTAATTTAGTTAACCTATAACTTCTTAATTTTACTGGCTTTGCATTAGCTTTTAAACGGATCTTATGTGGTGAAAGTTTAGAAGGAGTTAGTTCTTCTGTTGAAGTGGCAACTATGTCAATCATTTCTTTGAGAATTTTAATAATTTGTTCTTTATAATCTTTATTTAAGGTACTTAAAAATTCATCACTCTCAATAAATTCCATTGGAGTTAATTCCTTTATAATTTCCTTTTCATTATTCGTTTCTTTAACTTTTCTAATAGTGCAAATTATACTTTCTTCATCATAATATTGATTATTTATTTTAGCTATTTCTTCGTATTCACTTTCTGACAAAAGTTTACATAGACTGTTTAAGGTTGGATGAATAAATAAACAATGATCGATTTGAGTTTTAAAGTTTATTAACATATCGTAAAAAGAGTCTTCTTTCTCAATAATTCTAAAGTCCGCATTAAATTCATAATTGTAAATTTTTACTGGTAATCGAACAATAATTCCTTCCGAGTATTCTTCATCTTGTGTTGCTAGTTGGATTCTTCCACGACTTTTTCCAACTGTTTCATATTCACCATGTAATTTATCAAAATACTGCTTAGTAACGATGCTTAGGTTACTACATGAATCAATTAAAAGTTTTCCTAGTACTCCGTCAACACTTGCATCAACCATTGCTAAGTCTTCTTCGGCTACTTCATTACTTTTACTTATGTAGCTATGATCATAGTTATTCACTAATAAAGTTCGTGCTATTACATTGTCTACAGTTCCAATTATTTTAGATTTTTCTAACTTTAAACCTTGAGTTAATTGTGAACGAATTTTCGGACATGCATTCAAGAGTTGACCTATCGTAATACTGGATTTAAGATTATTTAAATCATCCATAATATTGTAAGGCTCTTTATTATTCATCATTTTGATATTCCTTTTTACTAACTGAGTATTTTCATTATTAGTTTCTTTAGTTTTTGTTGAAATTAATTTTTCCAAAGTATTAGTTTTATTTTGTTGATTATCTTTATTCATTTCTATATCTTCTATTTCATTATCGATTACAAGTATATCTTCAGATTCAACTTTTTTCTTTCCTTTTGATGAATAATTGTTGTTTTCTTCTTTACTTTCTCTTACTCTTGTTATATTTCTTAATTCCTTTTCTTTTTGTTTTTCTTTGTTAATATTTGGTTGAGTTAAAATTGAAGGAAGTATTTGATTTTTATAAACTTTATTTGGTTTATTATGTAGCTCATTTTCTTTCTTCTTTCTTAAAGCAGGAGTTGCGAAAGGACGTGGATTATCTTTTAAACTTTTATGTACTTTCTTGGAATTATTTTCTTCCTTTTCGCTGTTATTATCATTCATTTTTCTTTTTATAGCATTTATAATGATATCATCCTCACTTTCAGTTGTGTCACTAAAATCAGATTCTTCAGATTCTTTATTAAAGGAATTATTATCAATTGGGGTATTCTTGGTAAAAGTATTATTTTGTAAATTATTTAATGAAGCTATTGTTTTGTCATTGGGAGTGCTTCTGCTCCCATTTAGAAGTTTAAAGACTTTTTGGAATATATTTCTTTTTTATTTTTTTCCATAATCTTATTTAATTGAGGGCAATAGTATGAGTAATGACCTTCTTCCTTACAGAAGAAGCAAGTTTTAACAGATAAATTTCTCATTTTCTGGGTTGATTCTTCTATAATATCTTGAGGTTTCAGTTTATTATTTGTTTGACTTGTTTGGAAAGTTTCGTTTCTTCTTTTAGGATAAAGTCTTGAAGTAGTACTGTTTTGATTATTTTGATTATGCTGGGAATTATTAACATTATAGGTATTAATATTATTGTTCCTTACAGAAAGTCTATCTACTTTCTCGGCAATTTTGAAAGCTTTCTCCATACTTATATCATCTTTAAGGGATAATTTCTTCCAGGCTTCATAATTATTTTGAATAGAATCAATATAATCTAGTACACCAATGCGCTTTCTTCTCTTTTTATCAAGTTTAGTGTACAAAGTTCTATATCTTACATTAAAGTCTTTAATCTTTTCGTTTCTTTTAATTCGCATTGCACGAAGTTCTTTAAGAAGTAAATTTTGGTCTTCTTTAATACCGTAAAAATTTTCAAGACTTGAAATAATTTTTCCAAGAGAAGGAAATTTAATATCATCATCAACATTTTCTTCTTCATCATCTTCTTCTTCTTCATCTGATGAATCATCACTTTCATCATCACTATCTTCTCCCAAATCTTCAATAACGCGTTGTACTTCACCAGAGCTGGTAAGTAAACAAGCATTAAATATTGTTTCTGGATCTGTAATACCTTGCATCTTGATCCAAAGTTTTAATTCAGTAGCCCAGGACTTAATATCTAAATTGTCCTTGCTAAGTTTCACAATATCTCTTAATTCTTTTTTCAATTCTTTAAAGCTCAAAGTTGTTTCCTTGGACATTTTGTTTAAATATTTCTTGTTGTATATTAATGAGGTGATTAAATAAGAATAAATTTGGAAATACAACTTTAAAAATATAATTTAATAGGTAATTTAATATCGAATCAATTTTTAAAACATTATATTTTAGTAACTTTTGAAAATAATAATTTTATTTGCTTTCTTTAGTAGATATAAGCTCGAAATCCTTATCGACAACTTAGTAGAAATTATAAAGCACGAGGTTCTTTTCGACTACTTTATTAAGAATAATTTTTAAGTTCGAAATCTTTATCGACAACTCAATAGAATAATTTTTAAGTTCGAAATCTTTATCGACAACTTAATAGAATAATTTTAAGTTCGAAATCTTTATCGACAACTTAATAGAATATTTTTCAAGCTCGAAATCTTTATCGACAACTCAATGGAATAATTTTAAGTTCGAAATCTTTATCGACAACTTAATAGAATAATTTTAAGTTCGAAATCTTTATCGACAACTTAATAGAATATTTTTCAAGCTCGAAATCTTTATCGACAACTCAATGGAATAATTTTAAGTTCGAAATCTTTATCGACAACTTAATAGAATAATTTTAAGTTCGAAATCTTTATCGACAACTTAATAGAATATTTTTCAAGCTCGAAATCTTTATCGACCACTTGAATTTTGTAATTTAGTATATTTGTAGTAATAAATTTAGAAGCAAAGTTTTATTTATTATTTTCACCTTTCAAAAATTTTTCTTTTTAAACGATAAATATTGTATTGTTATAGCTAATAAAATTATTAATTAATTATAATTATTAAACACAAAAAATAATCTTTATTGTCGTACAATCTGATAGTACACACTGTCTGACGTGCAGCTTACCTAATGGTGTCATGCCACGCGTGTGCCACGATTACTATATTCAATATAAAATATAGCAGTTCAGAGCCTACTAGCCCAATTACTATGTAGGATAAACTTAATCCGATAATCTATGTACGGAATAAAAAAAATTTTAAAAGTATTCAATAATATTTTTATTAACTAATAAAAATTAACTAAAAACACAATATTTTCAAAGTAAATTAAGATTCTATTACAGGAATTATATAACAAATAAAGTACCAGTAATAAAAAAAAATAAAAAAAAAATTTAAATGGCGAAGTTAGCCAAAGTCTGATACTTTATATAATAAAGTGCCTTATAACTAGCACAAAGAAAAATAAAAAAAATATAAAAAAAAACAATCTTACGCCTTCGGTGACGTAAGCTCCTTATTCGCCAGTGCTTGGAAAGTACCCGCACCTTCGTGTGTTGAAACGTTGAAGGCTGAACTATTATTACCGGGTCGGTAACCAAATACCTTCGTCTACTTTCCAATTAATTCCCAAAATAACTATTATCCAATAACCTACTATGAATAATAGATATTTTGTTGTTTTCTGGAAATACACTGTGTATGAGCTCTATCCGCTCCTTGTTATAATTTACAATCTTTTTTTTTTTTAGAATCTTAATTTTACTTATTTAAAAATAATTTTTTTTTTATATATATATCAAACAAGCGCCATAGGTTAATCAAAGGATTAACGACTTACTTGTTTATCAATATAAAATAAAAAAAAAATTAAAAAAAAATCTATGTTATTTACTATTATTTCTATTTAATTCCCCGATATCTCCACCATATAAATGTTAAGGTTTTAGAGAATTAAATAAAAATAAGGTAAAGGAACACAAATTTTATTTTTTTATTTATTATTTTTATTTATAAATTTATTTGATTTTATTCGATGATTTTTAAAAATTGGTAGCAAAATTTACAACTATTTATACTTTTTTCAAGGCATAAAAGTTGTTCTTACCACTAAATTACATTTTATTTATTTTTTTTTTTTTATAAAAACTATTAAATTTAAATTGAATTTTATAATCAATTATATAAAATTTAATTATAACAATATAAATAAAATACATTTATAATATTAATAAAACATTTTTTTTTTTTTTTTTTTTTTTTTTTTTTTTTTTTTTTTTTTAAAAAATATCTAAAATATTACTAATAAGAATTTATTTAATTGGCTATAAATTTTATTACAATCTGTTAAGATATTCAAATAGAAATAAAAATACTATTCTAATATAAAGGTTTTTAATAAAATAAAATATTTTTCAATATAAAATAAAACATTTCGATATAAAATTTTATAATAAAAGTTAAAATATAATATATAAATTTTTAATTATCAATATATAAAAATATTATTAATACAAATTTTCATTATTAATATAAAAATAAAAAAATAAGATTTATTATTAATATTGCTAATATAAGTTTTAAATATATAAAAATATTACTATTAATATAAGATTTAATATAAAAATATAAAGTTTAATATAATTTTTGATTTAATTTTTGATCTTTGGATTTAAAAATTTATTAAAGTACAAAAATAATAATGTACACATAATGTATTAGAAATAAATCGTAGATTTAATTAAGAATGCATTATTTAGTACATTCTTATCATAAAAATTGTCAGTGTCACTTTGGCGGAGTGGTTAACGCGGTGGCCTGCTAAGCCATTTCCCTTTGGGAGCGCAGGTTCGAGTCCTGCAGGTGACGAATTTTTGATATGTTTTTTAACTTTACTATTTTTCTCTTCAAATTTGACGAAGTCCATATAGAAATATAGAATAATAATTAATAAAATAAAATAAAATAATAATAATAATAATAAACCTTTTTTAATATTAAATTTGCTCTATATTTATGTAATTAAATTGAAATTTTCTCTATATTTATGTAATTAAATTGAAACTTTCTTGAAATTTCATTAAAAAAAAAAAAATTAAAAAAAAGATTTCACAAAAAAATGATATTCCATATTCTTCTAACAGTCTAACAAAATTTTAACCAATTATAAATGACATAAATAACACTAGTAGTTATCAATTCTTAATTTTTCCTTTTTGCATTAATGAAATTTAATTTAAAGGAAAACATAAAATTTTAATTGCTATTGGTATTCATTCATAGTTTAAATCAAATAATTACTAAATTTCAGTATGTCTAAATCCATCAATTCATATATTGGCGCTAATGGTTCATAAAAACATGATTAACATGTTCAATATTAAAATAAAAAGAAAATAATTTGTACTAAAATAAAAATATCTATTTAATTTTAAAAAAAATCTAACTAATCGTAACCATAGTAAAATTTGCCATCAAAAAACTTATTTATTTACTTAAAATAATCTTTTTATTCATTAATTCAAAAATATAAATTTAAATTTTACATGAATAATTGTTATATTTTTTTTTTATATTTTTTAGATTGTTTTTTATTTTTTTGCTAATAAAAAAATGAAAATAACTTTTTTTTTATATTATTGTTTGTAATAGTATCATGATTATTTTATATCGTAGCCTGATATAAGTAAATGCTTTATTTAACCATATTTTTACGATATTGATTTTTTAGCTTTCTTTTTTAATAGTCATAAAATTAGATAATTTTTTTTAAGAGTCATATTTTCCTTATTTTTAAATGTTATATCATTTTTTTATTTTTTTTTCTTTTCAAAAATTTTAAATGGACAATTTCATAAAGTGATTCATTTAATTCAATTCTATCTAATGAATATTTAATCAATTAATTGATTAAATTTTCATCTTATTATATCAACTAATCAATAGATTTAATATTTCTTAATATTCTTATACAAATTATTATTTAATTCTCTTATTTTAAAGGATCCCTTATTTTATTTCTTTTCTTTATTATGCGGATTATTATTTAAAGATATTAATCTGTGTAATAAGAGAAAAGACTTATATTTTTTATGAAAAATTTAGATATTTCGGTTCATTTCCTAATATGGTGATGAGTATTCAAATTATTAACTATTCTTAATCTTATAATATGTATTATTTCACTTGGAGCATTAGCTTCATTTTCTTTAATTATATTTTTTAAATTATTGATTGATATCACCATCATAGTCAAAGTTTTCAATGAATTCATAGATATCATTGAGATGAGTAATATAATATCTTGTTAAAAGTGAAAGTTTCACTATCAATTATATATATATTTTATAATACTAATAAAATATTAAATTCAAGAAAGATTTCTCGGTAAAATTTTTATTCTTAGCCCATATTTTGATTTTTTATATATTTTTTCTTTTAAAAAAGTTAAAAATAAATATTTACTTGAAAAAAAGAATATGAAAATAATAATATGGAAAATTTTGAATTAAGACAATGAAATCATCATAAAATTGAGTTAATAAATAAATTAAATAAATAAAAAAATATATTTTTATTTTAGTTTATCTTTACAAATATTAACCTCTAATGCATAAATCTTTTTTCATATCTTAAATGTTTTTACTTATATTTTGTTATAAATTGATAATATTTTTTTTTTTAAAAAAAAGAATAAAAACTAAAAAAAATAAAATTATTAAAAGGATTTGTATTAAAAATATACAATATTATATTATTAATTGAGATTTAAAAAAGAAATTCGCTATTATTCTTTTAAAGAATATTGAATAATTACAAAATTCAATAATTCTATTTTGCTTTACATAATATGTATTTTTTTTTTTTTAATATAATTAAATATTCTACAACACTCATTTGATTATTAAGATGTTCAATTAAGATAATTGTAATTTCTCTTCATATAATTTACTCTTTTATTAAATTTAATTAAAAAATTATATGATATTGATATCTCTCTAATATCATAATCCAAATAAATAATATTAATACTATTTTACTTAAATAATACCTTTATTTATATTTAGAGTATGTTCATTGAAAAATCTTGAAATATTTAAATATTATTTAAATATATTTTTCTTAAAGGGTTAGTTTATAATATAGACAAAGAAGAAAATATTTAAAATATTTTTCATATAAAAAGTACAATAACTATCCGGATAAACAAATTTTTTAAATATCAAAATTAAAGTATTATTTTCTTTATAGTTATTTAGGAAAGAAAACTCATAAATTGTTGATATTTCCAACAAATATCCAATTATAATTTATTAGAAAAAAAGGATTAAATCTAATTCTTTCTTTTCTCATCCTTATAAAAGTTTTGATTTATTGAAATTTTAAGAAGGAGTGGAAAGAAAGAAAAAAAAGAGGTAAAATAATTAAACTTGACACTTTTTTTATTTATTATATAAAGTATTACATATATTTTACACATATAGATAGAATGAAGTAATAATATATAATGTATAAATATATAAAAATTGTACTAAAAATATTATATACTAATCATTTTTTTGTATAATATTTATTTTAATTACTTTCTATGATTCAAATATGTTAACATATCTTATATAAAAATTTATGTAAAAATTATTTTATTGGTAAATAAGTAATTTTTATTGTAAATATTTAAACAAAAGTTATTTATATTGCTAAACTTTTAACAGAAAGGAAATCGTAAAGTTAAATTTAAAAGTATAAGGAAAAAATTAACTTTTTTCCATAACATTTTGCTACATTTCATTTCAAATACAAATTTATTTCAGGAAATAGAAATTTTTGAGTAATAACACTAACATAATATGGTAAATTTTAAATATTTTGGACTACCGCTATTGGTAGGATCAATATATGTTGGGAAAGCTACAGCAACTGGTATGAATTTTATTTGAATTAATATTTATATTATATATTTAAAATATATATGTAGTCAAAACAATTAATTATAATTATGACTAATAATATAAATGGTTAACTTAAAATAAATTATTTAGATCCATGTAAAATTACAGGAGCTAATGCAGGTGGATCTACTCCAACTAATTGTTCAACAACAGATGATGGTTACCATGTGTTATTTGAAAATGCCGATGCCACTGAAGGAACCCTTATTACTCTTGCTTCGGGTACTTCTGTCACCGATGCTGATTTACAAGGCAAAATTGGTTATTTCAAATCAGGTAGTTCCAATAGATTTATATCTTGTTATGAGAACACAGGCGTTAAATGTAAATATATTGATAAGCCAACAACAACATGTTCTGAAAGTACAATAGGTCAATTAGTAGCTATTGGTAATGCTGTTGGTATTTGTCTTGCCAAATATGGTACGGAAAATCCTGCAACTTTAACGTTTGCTTCAGGTGATGATGCAAATTATTTAGTTCAACATACATTAGCTGGTACTAGTAATACAAGCGTTTTCGTTCATGATAAAACAGCTAATTACTATGCGATCAAAAGAACAGATAAGGCATTTTACTTAGATGGCACTGTCACTAACACTAATACTGATTTTAAGTGTGTTTCAGCTGATACCAGTAAGATAGTTGATAGGCGTGAAGATTTTTGTAATCCAAAGAGTTCCGGATTATACATTGTTTGTACCAGTGGAGTTTGTGACTCTTACAAACAATCCTCACCTGATATCAAAGAAACCAACGGTGAAGAATGTATAATTAAAAGAACTGCTGATAACCAATATACTACTACAGGAAATTGTAAGTTCAATGAAATATATAAATTCATTTTGTAATATAGTTGACTAATTTTAATATGAAAACAAAATAAAAAATATTAGGTGGTAAAGGATACTATTTAATAAAAATTGATCCGGTAATAGACTCAAATGCTGAAATTGTTAAGGATACAACCTCTAGTCAAGTTATTATTGATAGAACTGGAAACCCCCCAACCCCACCTTTCCAAAAGTTGACAACTGTCTCTGAAGGTTACTATTTAAATGGGGATGTTAATACCAATATAGAATACCCATTAATTTATTGTAAAAGTTCAACTTCATGTAGTCTAACCGCTATTCAAAACGTTGGATATTATATAACTCTTGGAAGCAGTGGTTCCACAAAAGTCATTTTCTGTAAATCTACAAGTAGTTGTGAATCAGTCAGCGCAGGCCTAATCCCTACAGATTGTGGTAGCAGTAAACAAGCTCAAATCGCAGTAACAAGTGGCGATCCTGATACTGTGAAGTTATGCACGACAAGTAGTGCTACAGATGAATACCAAATATCAGGTAATGGATTAACAGAAGATAAATCAGGAATTTTTTATATTTTAAGCGTTACTTCTGCTAATATTGATAGTTTTACAACAACAAGAAATATTGCGGTTAAGGTCTATCGTGAAAAATCGGCAAACACAGCTACTATCACTTTTCTTGATATAGTAAAATCGGAATGTACCACAGATAATGAAATTATACAAATTAAGGATAATAGTCCATTCTATTACTGTGCTGGTGGAATTCCAATTCAAATGAAAAATTCAGGAAATGCAAAATTCGCTATAAAAAAAGATGACGTATATCAAATTGTTTCTTTATCAGAAAATAAAGCCACTTATTCTAAGACTGGAGAAACTGATGTTACAGGAGGTAAATAGATGACAAATATAAAAATAAAAGTTAA
This sequence comes from Neocallimastix lanati (nom. inval.), assembly GCA_016946835.1. Lineage (NCBI taxonomy): Eukaryota > Fungi > Neocallimastigomycota > Neocallimastigomycetes > Neocallimastigales > Neocallimastigaceae > Neocallimastix > Neocallimastix lanati (nom. inval.). The sequence goes on along the minus strand of JACVTC010000042.1, from coordinate 474,365 downwards.
ATTTTGAATTTTTTTTATATTATATTAAATATTATTTATTTATTATATTATAGTTCATGGATACTACATCAATAGAAGTACGGGGGCAAACACTTTAGTTCAATGTAAGGAAGGAACTGAAGAGGTCGAAGGAGAAACTAGGGGTAATGGAAAATTAGAATGTGATGAGCTAACAAATGTTTTTAATACTTCCTATGAAGTTTATCTAAACAAGGAAGAAAATTTCCCATTCTCTGCCAATGATCAAACTCGTCATGACGCCAAAATTATTGTTTGCAGTAGTAAGGATCAATTATGTTTCCTTCCTAAAAAGAATGAAAATAATAAGTATGTAGTAGATGGAAAAGTATTAGGTAAATACTTTACTAATAGTAATAAAGGATTAATTACTTGTTCAGGAGGAAATGGTGATGGAACATGCGATGAAATTGCCCATGATAAAGTAGATACAGGTCATATTGATCCTGGTATATATCTTGATGGCTCAAAGGACCTTTCATTCATTAAATGTGAAATTACTTATGATGCAGAGGACAATACTACAATTGATGCTTATCCATGCAAAGTAATCGATTCCAATAAATATGCCTATTATAGATCATTTGAAAAGAAGTTGATATACTGTAATAATTCTGAGTGTATAGAAGTCGCAGATAAAACCGGACCAATTAGTTTCCTTAATGGCGATACAGAGAGTAAAAAGAGAATTATCTACTGTGATGGAAGCAGTGCTAGTACCTGTGAGGAAGTTGAAGGTTCCAATTACTATGTTGATACTAGTAATCCTGAAGGAATGAATCTTCTCAGCTGTACAAGTGATAGTTGTACAAGAGTGGAAGGCCAACATCGTGGTATCTACATTTCTGATGAAGGTAAACGATTAATTAAATGTACAAACGATGGTGGTTGTGTATTTATTGTTGAAACTGAAACAACAGCAAGTAGTGCTATTGCTGAAGGAGATCATTATTATATTAATGGGGCCGATAGTCACACTGTAATCACCATTGTTGCTAAGCCGGAAGAAGAAAGTGCTGCCAGTAGAAAAAGAGCAGCAGGGGATTTCATTTGGGGTACCATAGATCCAAAGCAATATGATATCTTTTTGAACGATAATGTTGAAGGTTCTGGCAGTCAACAACACTACTTTATATATTGTAATAATGATAGCAGTAATAGTGTTGTTTGTTCTGAAATAATGGCTAGTTCCACAGATGGTACAGATGAATTTATCGATATAAATAATGCTAAAATTTATAGTAAATCAACTAATTATATTGGAAGTCCAATTGTTGAAGGAATATATAAATTGGTAAATAAAGACACGGGAAAAATTGTAACTAACACTAATGAAACAGGTTCATTAGTTGAATGTACTTATGACTCAAGTGCTAGTCCAACTACTGTATGTATTTACAAAACATCAGATTTAAAGAATTATTACATTAGTGATAATTCTTTAATAATTAATAATAACAATAACTTTATAATTAAACCGGCTGCTTCAATGGGTAAAGGTTATTATATAAATGATGCTAATGACATAATTCAATGTAATGGAAGTAACCCTTGTTCACCTTATACTTTAGACACCGAATGTACAACTGCCAAAATTGGAACTATTAGTAGCGATGGACTTTGTATTGGGGATGATAAAAAGGTTTCTATTTCAACGACTCAAACTTATATCATTAATTCAGGAGCTAGTGGTTTTCCTGGATTAGTAAGTTCAATTATTATGATTAATGTAGATAATAATAAAATTGTTGCAGTTGATGTCGGCAGTACTGTACTCTACTATTTAGTAGATAGCAGTGAATTTACGATCTCCAGTAGTGACAGTGGTAATGTTTATAGTTGTACTAATTCAGTTTGTTCCAATATTCAAGCTAGTTCAAATGGAAAAGTTTATCCAAACGCTAATACCGCAAATTCAAGTAGCTACCCATATATCAAATGTGATAAAGAAGAAGGAGCTACTGAAGTAACTTGTAAATATTATAAGTTAACAGGAACATCATATTACTGTTTAAAGGGAATTAAATTGAATAGCTGTATCGTTGATGCAAGTTCTGGTAGTACCTCTCCTTGTGATGGTAATCAGTGTATCGAATTAACTCCTAAAGATGGATATTACTTACCATATAAGAAAGATAAACTTATTTCATGTACTAACTCAAATTGTAATAATCCAAGTGGAATAAAACCAGGTTATTATGTTAGTAAGGATGCAAGCAATACTCTTATTAACTGTAGTTCCTCCACAGGTAGTATTCGTTGTGATTATGTTAGTAATGATAAGGTTAATGATGGATATTACATAGGATCCACAAAATTAATTAAATGTGACAACAAAGTTTGTAGTGAAATAGAGAGCATAAAAGCTGGATGGTATGTTAGTGGCGAACCTGGTAAAGCTATTATTAATTGTACTTTAACATCAATAGCAAGTTGTACATCATATGTAAAACCTGCTGTTGGTTGGTATAAAAATGCAATATCTGAAACAAAAGCATTAATATATTGCCAAAATAGTAAATCAGGAGATAAAATTACATGTAATGAAATGACTCCACCAAATGAAGGTTATTATATTGATGCTGCTGAGGAATCCACAACACAACTTTTAAGTGTTAATTCTAATATAGTAACGTTTACTGGTTCTTCAGGAAAGTATTATGTTAGTGGTGAAGATAAACAACTTATTTATTGCACAGCTGAAAAGTGTTTTAAAATTATACCAAAACCTAATTATTGGTATTTACCTCAAAGTACGAAAGGAGTAATTGGTTGTACTTCTGATGGTTGTGTAGAATACAATTTAAAAGAGTTAACCAAAGGATACTATCTTAATGGTGATGAATTTTCTAATAACCCATTAATTTTAATTGTAGACAATGATAATCGTAATGTAGTAGATAGTTATAAAAATGGTTGGTACATTAATGCAGGAAGTACTGAATTAAATAATAAAATTATTCAATGTGTGAACAGTGATATTCCTACTTGTGAATTGAAAGCTGCAGTCACTGCAGAAAATTGTTCAAGTAGTAGTACAAATGGAAAGTTTATTGTAGATTCCAGTGGTGTGTTATCATGGTGTATTAACCAGAAACAACAAAATTTACTTGATCCAAATGAAACTACTCCACGTGAAGTATTTGGAAAGATAACAGGAGCGAATTTCTTCAGCTGGATTCCAGAAAATAGTGGAGAGGTGAAATTTTCTATTGAAAAAAATAGTATTTTACAAGTTTTTATTGATGGTTATTACTTTTATAAATCTGAAAATACTCTCTATAAATGTATTGGATGGGGTTCTGGTATTTGTTCTCCTGAAAATGACGTTGTTGCTGGATTCTATGTTAATTATGAAAATGGTAACGGAAAATCCCAATTAATTCGTTGTCGTGATGATGCAACTGTCCTTTGTAGAGTAAATGAGTATGTTGAGAATGCTGACCAAACAAAGTGTGACACATCCATGTATAATGTTATCTTAAAGGATTCAAATACTGTTGCCATTTGTAAAGATGAAAACAAAAGTAACGCAGTTCCGTTAAAAGATATGACCATTGACTATATTTATGCTATTCCTAACAAAGGTTTCCCAGATGTTCTTCAAAGTAAACGTTATCTTCTTGTCAATGCTAGTAAGTACTCCGTAACTAAACGTGAAATTATCGAAGAAATTGGAAATTGTAATGACATAGTCGCTGATCCAAGTACACCTGAATTAGTTTGTTTAAAAGATGGGTTCATTCGTAAAGCTAGTGCTAAGGATACAAAGCTTTCTGGTTCCATTAAGGTCAACAAATCAAATATTAAAGCTGAACCGAAGTATGATTATGATACTAATAACGGTTACTTCTACTATGATGGTGGTGTTTTGAAGAAGGTATTTATTAAACAAAGTGAAAACAAAGTAGACTTTAAGTTTGAATGTGATATTGGAAGTGTATGTGTTCGTCGTAAGATGGGAGAAGAACCTATTGTATGTTATCAATTTGATAAAGGTATTTTGAAGGCCCAAAAGAAGAGTGAATCATCTCCGTCTGCCGTTACTTCAAAAATTATGCCAGGTACTTATGTCATTTGTAACGATAAAACTAAAGCTATTAAGTGTAGAAGTGAAGGAGGAGTGGTTAACTGTTCTGAAGTATCCTTTAGTAATTCAGATGTAAGTATGTCTGGTGGTATAATTACTTATCGTGTGGGTGGCGTTACAGTTCAAGGTTCATCCTTTTACACAAAATTTGTTACTAGTCAAAGTTCATTTAGTAAACGTAGTTCCTCCCACATAAAGTATAGACTTAATGCTCTTACAGATATATCGTTCTCCGAAAAAGAATTTGATGATATCACTAACATGTTCCTTTTAGATTACAAACAAATTTCAAATGATTTGGTTGTATCAACTAGTGAATCCAATGTCATGGGTTACAGTTGTGATTTTAATGGAGATTGTGAAATTATTGACAAATCCGGTAATAAAAAGTACTATCTTAATACAATTCAAATTGGTAGTAAGGAGAACGCAGTGGTAGAATGTGGTGATAATAAATGTCACTTTGTTAATGCTGAAAAGGGACTTGTATTTGAAAATGCAGCGGCTTACAAAGGAACAGAAGATGCTTTAATAGTATGTGATGAGAAAGGATGCACCATTAGTAGTTCTTCTCCAACTGGAAAACTTCCAGAATGCCAATATTTTGGAATTCCAAAAGCTGTTATAAAAGATAAATCGAATAATAATAGTTGTATGATTTCTTCCTCGGAATCTCTATTAGTCGGACAACACTGTATATTAGATGATAAAATATATACATATAATGGAAGTGATTGTGATGTTATAAGTGACACCGGTAGTCTTTTATTTGACGCTACAAACCGTAAAATTGATCCAACAAAAATTTCAGAAAATCATTATGGAGCTTCAATTTATAATTGTCCAGCTGTAGGAAAGTGTTATTCTACATATGGTTACATTGTAAATGGATTGACTTATAGTAAATGTGTTACTGGCATAGGTTGCATATATGATGATAATATTTCTTATACATTAAAAACTAGCTGCTCTGAAGCTGGAGAAGGTGCTTTAATATATAGTGGAGGAGCTTTAAAACTCTGTATTAATGGAAGTAGTAATAATAATTCTAATACATACAATTCCGTGACAATTAACATAGAAAATAATTTCCCAGAAGCAGTATTAGGTGATAAACTTCTCATAAGTTATCAAAACAATGTATATTCATTGGTTATTGCAGATGGATATCTACTTGTTGATTCTAGTAAAAAAATAATTTCTTCCAATTCACAAACTGCTGGAAGTCTTTATAAATGTAATAGTATCACAAAGAATTGTGAAAATGTTAGTCCAAACTATGGTTATTATTATTCAAGTTTATATAATAATGTAATTGAATGTAAGAAAGAAGGTAATAATACAGTTTGTAAGATGAGTAGCAATACAGTTGATAGTTCCTCAAAGAAAATCACAAATTTGGACATTGAATTTAGTACTTCAGATACTGAAAAGAAATATTTCTATCCAGAGAACTTCCCTGGTTATACCGTTAAAGTTATTGCAGAAGCAAGTAAATATAATATTGGTGTATTTAAGGCAAATAATTACGTTTTATTAAATGATAGTGAAAAGCGTCTTGCCACTAAATCTGAAACAAAAGATCTTGATGGTCTTTACTTCTGTCAAGCGTCCGATAGCAAATGCAAAAAATTGAGTAAAGATGAAATTTTAGATGGATGGTATCTCAGTGATTACGCTGAAGCTATTAAATGTGAAAATGGTTACTGTGTAATTAAAGATCGTAATAAGCAATGTGCTGGGGAAGGTGATCTTATTACTAAAGAAAGTGTACCACAAATTTGTCTCACAGTTAAAAATCAAAAATCCTATTCACCAGTTAAATTAACCGAAAATGTTGGTCTCTTATCAGAACTTAAAAATAAAAACATTGTTTTCCCTAATGGTAAAACTTATGTAGTCGTTAATGTAAATTCAGTACAAGGTATTGGTTACACCGATACAGAAAATAAGGATACCCCAAGAGGTCTCACGCAATGTAATACTGTTACTTCCACTAAATGTACTAATACTGATGGAGAAGAATTAACTAATGGACAGTACTGTATAAAAGAAAAGAACATTTATAAGTTTGAAGTTGTTGGAGAAGAAAAGAAATGTTCAAAACAATTTACTGATATTGATATTAACGTAGAAATATTTGTTGGAAGTAGTTTAGCACAAGCAACTAATTCTAATGGTAATGATTATGTGATTGGATACAGTCGTCAAATGTATGTTTGTAGAAAAGGAACATGTGAAGTCACCACAGGATACAAGAAGTACAATAGTAAGATAGTGATTTGTGATTATGCACAATGTAAAGAACGTACTGCTGTAAATTCACCATCAAATGGAGAAATGAACAGTAGTAATAATTTAAAGGTAAATATTGGAACAAAACCGTTTACTGGTAATGATGAAGTAAAGTACTACTACATGTCCGGTAGCAATAGTTTCCCTGGTACTGAAACAAAGGATGGATTTATGGTACAGGTTGGAAAGGATTACATGATTCCATATATAGCACAAACTACTGGTTATTATTTAATTAGTGAAACTGGTGTCATGTATAGCAAAGATCCATTAGATACCACCAACTATGTCGCTTCAGAAAATGCAAGTCATGTGTACTATTGTGTTTCAGGAGATATTTCTTGCAAATTGAAGGATAATGAAACAGAAAATGTTTATTATATTAATGCTGCTTCCTCCAGTGACAATTTAGCTTTAATTGGTTGTTTCAATGGAAAATGTCGTATTGCTACTGCAGAAGATATTTCAAATGAAGAAAGTATCGGTAAATGCACCTCCGTAGGAAAAATTGTACGTAAAGCTAAGGAAGGAAATGAATTAAGTACTTTTGGAGATTATAGTATTTGTACCGTGAAAGGTAATACACCAGTATCAATTAAGCGTAATAATGTAAAATCTAAATTTATGGTAATCTCTCTTGAACGTAATAATGCTTTTGCTGGAATTTCTATTCCTGATGAAGATACCTATGATACTGTTTCAAGAAACATAATTATTGAAAATTCAGATCTCTTCATACGTCAATATGAGCAATCTGGTTATATATTATTCAGTAGTGCTACTGGTGAAATTATTGAAACACCAAATATTGATAAAGGTAATCTTTACAAATGTGAATATAACGCTAATTATGATGGTGCCACTCAAAAATCGTATGAGTGTAAGATACAATCAAATATTAACAATGGATGGTACTTCAATGAAATTTACGGTGATAAACGTTTAATTCGTTGTATTAAAGGAAAGTGTATGATTTCCGAAGCTAAGGAATTAAATAAATGTCAAAATAGTGGTTCAATTATCTATAACAATGGATTTAAGATTTGTCAAACTTTGAAAAAGCAAATTGATGTCAATACCGATATGAAATTAATTATGAATGTTTCTCTCTTAACCGAATTTCCAGGTTTAGAAACTAACAACACTGAAATATTATTAACCATTAAAGATAAAGCTGCATATCAGGTGAAATTACAAACTAATGTAGTTGTTCGTGACGATAACATTGTAATAGAAAATACTAATGAACAAGGCAATCTTTATCAATGTACATTGGATGGTAAATGTAATGCTAATATGATCCCTAAGGATGGATATTACATAAAGAAAAATGAAAAAGGAGAAGATTCAGAATTAGTTTACTGTCACTTAAGAAAGTGTAAATTAATACCAAATGAAGTAAATACGGATGGTTATGTGAATGTTAAGGAGGGATTCAGAATTAGTGCTAATCCAAAATTACCATTAATTCAATGTGTCAAACCAGGTTATGCCCTTGATGAGGGATTCAAGCAAAATGGAGTCACTACATGTAAAGAAAAAGAATTCCGTGCCGGATGGTTTATGTCTGCTGAAAGTGAGGATGAAAGCACATTAATTGAATGTAATCAAGAGCTTGGTTGTTACGAAAAGTCCATTGGAAAGGATGATGATGGTTGGTATATTAATGCTGGTGCTAACAGCGTATACAGTATTTCGAAGGTTTCCAATGCCACTGTATATCCAGTTATTGAATGTAATAGTGGTACTTGTACTCCGAAAATAGAAAAAATTGAAAATGAATGTAAAAAAGGTGGTGATTTAATAAGTTCATATAAAATATGTAAGGATGACTCAAAATCCATTGATTTCTCTAGAGTAACAACAGAAACTTATGAAGTTATTAATAACGAAGGTGGATTCCCAGGTGGTGCCTCTGGTAATATTGTGATCCGTATTGCTAATAATCGTGTTACTATTGCTCCTGAAGGTCACTACTATTACAGTAAGGATAAAGTAATGTATGAATGTAATGGAAATTGTCAAATTATTAAGGATGAAACTCGAGATGGAAATTATGTCTATGATAAAATATCCGGTAATTTAATGTACGCAACCTGTACTAATGGAGAATGTTCATGGAGCGAAAATAAGATTGAAGGTAATGTTTTCTTGGATAGTAATGGTAATTTAGTAGTAAGTAGGAGTACTACTAATATTGATTCAATATATGAATGTACAAAAGATACAAATAAAAACATAGTTTGTAAACAAGTATTGAATGAATCTACCTCCGGTTACTTCTTTAATAATGAAATTAAGGATGAAGGTCGTCAAACTAAAGTTCTCTATTCTTGTATCGGAACAAATTGTGAAATTAAAGAAAGTGTTGATAAGTGTACATACTTAGGATATATTCCAAACATTTGTTATATTAGTTACGACAATGAATTGTCAACGGAAGAACTCAGTGGACTGGAACCAACGATCGAAGCTGGTAAAATATGTATAAGCGATGATAACAATTATTACCTTGCCCTCAAAGAAATTAATACTGGTATTGATGAAGTAAATTGTGTAGTAATACCTAATGATAATTCTATAAACTATTATAAATTAAGTAATGGTTTAATCTTTGAAATGAACAAATATGGTACTTATTACATTAACAACTACAATTTAGTAAATGGTCTTGATTCCACACAATTCTTCAGTCATGCTGGAGAAACTGGATTATGGAAGGAAGCCAATGGTAACTCAATTACCTGTAATAGTGGTAAATGTGAATCACTTACAAAGATCCCATCTTGTTCATATGATTTCCAAACTGGCAAATGTAAAGTTAGTGGTGGAAGTCTGAATGCTGGTCAATTCTGTATAAGTTCTCTTGGCAATTATTACCTATCTACTGAAAAAATATCTTCATCTACCCCAGGAGGATGTGTACGTCATGAAACCGCTTGGGGATACTCATTGGGAAGTAGCAATGTTAGTCCTGATTATAGCAATGCAGCAGAACCCACTAGCGAAAAGTTATATATTAGTACATACCATGTCATAGAAAATAAGATGTACGAATTGACTAATTATAATGAAGTTTATATAAAGAATGAAGGTTTATTCATTATCGATGATGCTAATAAGAAGGTCTCTATTACCTCAGGAAAATCAGTAGATATTAGTAAGGATTCTTTATTCAAGCTTTATGTATGCACTAGTGCTGGATGTAAGCAAAAGGTTAGTTGTGCTGCTGGTATTAATTATGAATATATGTATGATGAAAATAGTGGCAATATAATTAAATGTGATCCAAAAACTAATACAATAAGTTATGCAAGTAGTGGAAGTTACTTCTTGAATGGACCATGGGAAGATTTAATTGATTGTACTACAGGTAGTTGCGTTGAAAGAAATTCGGATAATGGAATGGAAGGTTACTATCTTGACTCTGGTAATACTGATAAGATAATAAAGTGTATACGTGATAATGGTAAATTCAAATGTATTAATGAAGATGCTATTGCTTGTGATTTCGACTCTAAAGAAGGTACATGTGGTAGTAAAGTCAATAATTTATTAAGAAATAGCTATTGTTATCATATTCAAAAAGACGCCAAAACTGGTCGTATTACTGATCCTGCTAAAATATTATATGTTGAAAAGTTTATTAGAGCTGGAGATGAAGGTCAATGTGAATATATTGGTGCTTCTGACGTTCTCTTCCGTCATTACCGTAAGAGTAAATTCTTAGGAAATAAAGAAAGAAATGAAGTATTAAAGATTACAAAGGAAGCCATTGTTAGTCTTTATGAAAAGGATCTCGGTTACTACATTATTAGTACTGAAAATGGTAGAGGAATAACAAGTAATACTGATTTAAATAAGTCAAGATTATATGAATGTACTAGTGAAGGATGTAAAGAAATTCTTGAACCTATTAATGATCGTATTTATATTAATAAAGCTTCTTCTGAAAAGATGGTCCGTTATAATGGTAGTACTAAAACATGGGTAGTTTTGAAGAATAAATGTACTCGTAACAGTGTCAATCCAAATCAATGTATTCTTTCTGGTAATGGACTTAACAAGGGTGATATAATTTACATATATGAAAATGAACAATTGAAATTCAAGGCATCCAAATATTCAGTAAATACAAAATACACAGCTATTGATGATAGTAGATACAATGATGATGTTAAAACTGGTGTTTACCAGTACTTCAATAATGAAGCTGGATTTAATAGCAATGGTTCAATGTATATATTGGATAAGAGTTTACAATTCTTTGAGCCAATTAAAGACAGTGGTATGTACTTCTTTAAATATAGTGATAACTACTATAATTTAGTACCATACAGAAGTACTGTAAATACTACTTACATGGGTGATGTAATGATTTATTCAAACGATTACAACTATTGGAGAAGATCTTTATATATGAATAAGGGAGAAGGTTACTACTGGAATAAGGCTGACCTTAATGGTGAAGGTCTTATCGTCGAAGTTATGAATGTTCCTGAAAAAATAATTGAAGAAGAAGAAGAAGGAGAAGAGGTAGAAGGTAAGAAAAAGAGAGAAGAAGAAAACGTAAATGAAAATAAGGAGGAGGAAACAGACGAAGTAGTAGTAGAAGAAGTAAAAGAGAAAGAAACTTCCATTGAAAATTCAGCCGAAAAGAAAAAAAGAACTGATGAAGACGAAATTCCAACTCATATGAAATTCAAGTCCGTTATAAATAAATGTACTAGTGTTAAGAAAAATGTATGTTTGAATAAACAGGATGGACAAACCATTTTACCTGGTTCACCATGTGTAGTCTTAGAGGGCGATTATCCTGGTCTTTATATTGCTACTGCTAATATTGGAAAGACAGCTCCCGGCAATGGTTCGAACTGCTTACGTTATGATGACGGTAATACTTACCATTATATTGGAGCCAATGGAATGAAGTTTGCTGATGAAAGACGTGAAAAGATTCTAATTGAAGTTGGTAAGAATGAAATTGTTGCTTTTACCAATAGTAATGTCGGCTATTTCGTTATTGATAGTGATAAGAAGGGAATATCTTCTACAAGTTCTGGAAGTGCTAGTGCATATAACTGTACCATTGAATATAGATATACTATTCCAGAATCTGATGAAGAGGAACCACAACTCAAGGAGGGAACTGATCATTTGGAATGTGTCACTCTCACAAATGTCAATAAGTACATACTCTCTGAGCTTTCCTCTATCGTTTTAGGAAAGAATGGAAAATGGAATGTGGAAACTAAGAAAGGATATTACTTCTTCAATGAAGGAAATCTTCCAGCTACCACCACTACTGATAAGGAAACGAAGATAGTCACTGCTGATAATGTAGCAAGATTCATAGTTATTGGAAATACTAAATATGAAGGTACCTATTTGAATAGCGCTGTCACTGATAATGTTGTTGTGGTTCAAAATACAAAGAATCGTTACACCATCGAAAAGAATTACAAGGCTTGTACTTACACTGCTAAAGATAATACTTGTAAACCCAAGGATGATGACGAATTGAGCTCTCAGGAAGTGTGCTATGATTCATCTACCAAAAAGCTTTACGTTATTGATGTCATTGAACAAGATGACGGTTCCAAGAAAACTATGTGCTACACTGGTAGTGAAAAATTAAAGTACCGCTTTATTAATGACATTCTTTATCGTCTTGATGGAACCTCTGTACAAGAGTTAAATACCGGATATTACGTATTGAATGAGAAGTGGGAAGAATACAGCAGTACTTACCCTGAAGTACCATTCAAGATAATCAAATGTAACGATCGTTGTGAAGAAGTTGAACCTACTGCTATTTCAATTGACGCTGATGTTTTAATAAATCAAGCTGGTACTGGAGTGAATAAACTTCTTAAGTATTATAAAAACAGTGGTAAATTCGCCAATATTTCCAAACCAGGTTTCTACTTCTTAAATGATAACAATGGTGTGTCAAAAGATTCTGGATATAATGACTACATTAATAATAATTATGTTTTGAGTGAAGCCGGTGTAATTTCTACAGCTTCCAATTTCAATTACAATAATATCTATATCAACTATGCCAAGGAAGGTGCATTAACTAAGAATTTATCTGAATTTGATGGTACTGCCTCTAATGTAGTTTACAATGCGAAAACCGATAGCATTGAATACAATGGAAAGACCTATGACGGTGAAGATGAAAATGTCATCATTCGTATAGATGGATACTTGTACAAGCAAAAGTCGAAGTACTTGGAAGTTGTAGAAAATGGTCTCTACGCTCTCACTGAAAATGAACCATTCACCGAAACTAAATGGACCTCTTTAAGTGTTGGCACTGGAATCTGTTACTATGTCAATGGTGGATGTGATAGTTCCAAGTTGGCTCAAATAAAGAAAGAAAAGTATTCTATCAATTTGGCTACCAAAAAACCAAGTATTATTGAATACTCAAGTGCAGAGGATCAATGGCGTATGGTTAGCAGTGATGGTGTGTACTTCTTCTTTGAAGATGGATACAACATTGACAAAACTAACCGTAGAATTGAAAGAGTTTATGAAGTAGTCGAAGGTGAAGCAGTTGATATTACTGAAAGTGAAAACCGTATAGGTTACTATAGTTTTAATGGATTAATGGTCGAAAGTAATGAAACTGACGGATGGGAGGATGCTAAACCTGTCCTTACAACAGTTAATATTGATGCCAAAAAAGTATGTACCACTTACGAAAAGGATGAAGTAATCGATAATGAAAAGTTCTGTTTCAATTCTGAATTAAATAGCATATGTGTAGCCAGAAGTGTCTTAAGTAATGAGGGCGATCAAGTTAATAACTGTATCTTTGGTGAAACTGGTGAAATCTACTACTTCCTTATTGGGGAGAAATTGTACAGTGTTAGTGACTACGCCTACAGACACATTCGCAAGTCGGGAATTTATGTAATCAGCACCTCAAACAAAATCTACAAAGACAAATTAGAAAACAAGGCTAATGCCTACCACTGTAAGGATGGTAAATGCAACAAGGTCATTAGTTTAGAATCCGGTTATTATCTCAATATGGCAGACAGTAGTGTTGATAAACCAATAATTCTCTATTACGATTCTGCTACAATGACTTGGCGTAAGACCTCTGTTGATGGAGATTACTTCTTCAATGAGATGGGTTATGCTGTCGGTGATGAAGAAGAAATTCAATACGCCTACTCCGTAAGTAAAAATGGTAATGAGGTAGATATCATAAAGAACTACAATAATGGAATATACATTAGCCAGAGTAGCATTAGTGATGAAATTGTGGTCGAAAACAAGGATGGTCAATGGACCAAGGCTAAGAAGGTCCCAACTTGTAAGATTGACGAAGACAGAAAGGTTACTTCATCAGCGGTAATGAAAACAGGTGATGTATGTATTGACCAAAAGCGTATTGTATTGATTAGTAAGTCAAGCAATGATAATATCAGTGAAGAAGAAGGTAAGAAGGAAAGAAGACAAGAAAGCGGTACCTATGAAGGTATTTCTGCAGACTCTGTGGAAAAGAAGTACAGTTATCAATCGAACGATAATAGTATTGCTATTTTAGAAAAGGGTAATGTCCGTAAATTGGGTGTTACTGGATATGTCGTCCTTGACAAATCAACAAATGAACCATTAGTAAGTGATGACCCAATAGAAGCCCTTATCTATAAGTGTAACAGCGGAAAGTGTAATGAAGTTGACACCAGTAAGGCCGTAAGTGGTACAATCTATATTAATACAGTTTTTGAAGAGAAGCCATTAGTTCAAAAATCCGGTGAAGATAATTTATGGTCTGTCGTCACAACTGAAGGCTACTACTTCTTCGATGCTAATGGAAATAAGGTTTCTGAAAACTCAATTGTGGCTAAAGCCTATGAAGTAATGGAAGGTGGTGAACAAATAGACATTACATCCTCCAATGAAATTGGTTACTACTTCAATAAGATTGGTGACGTTCCTGTTATTGTAGGTAACGAAAAGGACTTCTGGTCCAAGGGTAGTAATGTTCGTAAATGCAATATTACAAATGTGGAAGAAGGAACAGGAATGAATTGTCGTTCCTTAACTCCGAATGAAGTCGTCGAAGCTGGAGATTACTGTTATGATCCTGAAGGAATACTTTACGTCATGATTGGCGAAGGAAATGAAGATAACGAAGAAGAAAATTGTGTTGCTGGTAGTAATGACGAACCAAAATACATCACTAGTGAAAGGATAAGTACTCTTAATGGCGTTGATGTTGGAACAAAGTTAGTGGAACTCACTGACAACAGTATTAAGGTTGTATCCCCAGGTATTTACATTCTTAATGAGAATGGAACCATTATCAATGAAAACAATAACGGAGAGGTGGAATCTAAGGTTTATATCTGTACTGAATCAGATTGTACCGTAGAGGAAATGGAAGCTGATGTTATGTTCCTCTCTGAATCTGGTGAAATATTTGTGATGAAAGAAGAAGGTGCCTTAACCAAGGTTGAGAAGAGTGGTCTCTACTTCTTCAAGAGCAATGGCTTAGCTTGCGAAGAAGAAAATGACGAAGTAGAAAGAATAATTGAAATTACTGAGGATGCCATTACTGAAATTGAACTTGATGCATTTGAAAGTGGAGCCTACATTAACAATGCCAACAACAAGACTGTAGGTATCTATGAAAATGGAGAATGGTCACTTACTGAAAGTGAATGTAAATTCATTGAGGAAACTGGTGTATGTACGTCTGAAGGTGATTTAGAAGTTGGAAGCTACTGTATTGTTGATGGAGATATGTACTTTGTCAATGCTATTGAAGAAACTGAGGATGGTGAAATAATGAAATGTATTCCAGGCGACGACTCTAATCCATTATACTTTATTACCGATGACGAATTGATCGCTGTGAAGAAGACCAGTGTAAGTGTCATTAAGGAAGAAGGTTACTATGCCATGAATGCCAAGACATTCGAAGCTCTGGAATCTGACGTTCCAGTTCGAAGCCGATTCATCAAGTGTGATGAAGATGGAATCTGTAAGACCATCAATAAGGCTGAAAAGAGTAGTAATTACCTTAACAAGGCCGTCACTAACAGTAATATTGTAAAATTCGAATCTGGAAGTGTGAAGGAAGCTGTCACCTCTGAGACTCACTGTAGTGTCAATGGTAATGTTTGCTCAGTGGAAGAAGGAGAATTAGCTAGTGGTGATCTTTGCGTTGCCGACAACTCTCTTTACATTGTTAAGGAAGGAAGTGAATGTATCAAGGCTGAAAAGTACATTATTAGCTACCAAATGATTGGTAACAAAATGTACAAGATTGGTACGGATGCTGTCGTTCAAAAATTTGATGGTTACTACTTCGTAAACGGCAATCATCGTGCTATCAACGCTAAAGAAGATTACAGTAACCCAGACACTGTTGGATATATGTGCTCAGTCAGTGGTGAATGCTACGAAATTGATCCAGATGATGTAAAGTACTACAAGGACTACGTTACTGAAGAAGATGGTCACTTCACTGTGGTGAAATATGATCCAGAAAAGAAAACAAAAAGACAAGAAGAAGACAGTAGTGGTTATGAAGTAATCAAAGAAGAAGGTATTTTCAAGTTAGATGATGGAAGCTACGTAGAATGTGAGATGGAGAAGAATGGTGATATTTCATGCAAGGAGATTGACCATGAAGGTAGTATGATGACCAATGATAACGAGCTCCTTCTCTGTGTAAAGAATGACAAAAAGGAAGTGGAATGTACTCAAGCCACTAAGGGTGGATACTACATGGTCAACGACGAATTACTCGAATGTGAAGCAAGTGAAGACGGCGAGAAACTAGATTGTGATGTGGTACAAAAGGAAGGTTACTTCCTTGGAGATGGTCAAAATACATTGTACAAATGTGTTGAAAATGTACCAGAAGTGGATGAAGATGACGATGAACTCGGTGTCAGTAGTCTCAATGGTGGATTATTGAATGTCGATGGATATGCTGAAAATATCGACAGTATTAAAGAAAACGAAGAGAATGGCGTAGATTCATTGGACGTTGAATTGATCAGAAGAAGAAAGAGACAAGAAGAAAATGATAGTAATGTTAGCACCACTGATGCTACAGAAACTGGAGATAAACCAACGGAGACCATCTCAGCTGAAACTGGTACTAGTACTACCATAGAGAGTTCCACACCAACTCCAGTCGACGTGGTATGTAAACCAGAGGAATGTACGCCAGAACGTATTATTAACAATGGCAGCACCGAAAATCCAGTCGATTTATATGTATGTAAGAAGGTGGAAAAGACGGTAGACACAGAAACTGAAAATTCAGACGAAACAAAGCCAAAAGATGATGATAATGATGATGATGAAAATGAAGAGGAAGATGAAGATACTGAGGAAGAAGAAGAAAAGGTACAATGGATTGCAAAGAATTGTGATAGCGGTAACTTCCGTAAGGAAAAAGACAACTACTACAACTGTGAAGATGAGAAGGAAGGTATGGATGAGAGTAAGATTCCAAAACCCAATACTGACCATACCTCAACAGAAAAGACAGGCTCACCAAAGACTAAAACGACTAAATCAGTGGAATCAACCACTACACCGGTGGAAGAAGTGACTACCACTACACCAGTAAACACTTCATCTGAACCTACGACTAATAGTAGTAGTAGTGCATCATCAACAAAACCAAAGACCACTGATGAAAAACAAACAAAAACACCTGATAAAGCTACCATCACTACTACCACTAAGACCACCACTACCACTACTACAAAGGCTACCACCACCACAACCGCTCCAAGTGGCACAATTCCAATGAAGAGCATACCGTCTATGGCCTTCTATATCCTATTATTTATTATGTTTGCTTTTATTAATTTTTAACATAATATAAAATCCTTATGAAATTAAAATAATTATCAAACATAAATTTAAATTTAACAAACATTAAGATAAAAAAGTAAAACATAAAATTATACCTAAAAATTATATCGCCAAAAAAAAAAAAAAAAAAAAAAAATTTAGAAATTCTATTTATTCAAATTTAATATTTCATATATATATCTTAAATAATTTAAATAAAATATACCATTAAATTTGAGATTATAATTTATAAAGTAATAATAAATATACGCAGTTATATAGGTTTCTTTTTAACAACAAGTTGTATTATAATAAAAATATTTTCAATAACAATATAAATATAACTAATATTCAAATAATATATAATAAATAATAAAATATAAACTATAACATTTATAATACCTCACTGATGGTATTTTATTAATAAATTAAAAAAAAAAGTAGTAATTATATCGTAAAAATATATTAATATTTAATATTTTATATATATATATATAAGTGTTATATAAAATATAACAAAATTTTGCAATTATAATTTATAATAATAAAATAATAGTATATATATTCTTAAGTAATAATTTATTAATTATTAAAATTAAAAAATAAAAAAAAAAAAATAAAAAAAAATATTTTTATCAAAGTAAATACTAGGTAAAAAAAATTTTAAATTAATAGTATTTATTGAATAATTACTCTTTTAAATTGTATTTTATTTACCATAGACATATGTACAGATAATTTAACATGTACTTATGATAATTATACGAAGTCGTTGTAAGATATAGAAATTATTAATATCTAATATTAAAAAAAAAATTATAATAATTGTAATGAATATAACATTTATATTGTAAAAAATTGTTAATTGCAAAATATTAAAATAAAATATAAAAAAAAAAAAAAAAAAAAAAAGTTTAAACTATTTTTGTGTATATAAAATATGTTATAGCTTTGGTTATATTGGTTGTAATAATCTTTATTAATATTAATAATATTATTATTATTTAAACGAAGCTGATGAGCAAAGCCAAGAAATTTGGCATAGAAGACTATCATATAATTAAAATTAATATAATTACATATAGTATAATTATATTAATATTGAACTATTTAGTAATAATAATAATTAACAAAATAAATCTATTATATAATATATATTATTTTACTAATAGATATAATAATAAAAATATTAAAAAATACTTAATAATTATTAATTATTAGTTATAATAAATATTAAAATATTTAAAGATCAACATACATTCAATATTTAACAGAAACTAATTACATATAATTATCTAGTATTACTAGTACTTAACATTGTGAAATTTATATAATAACACTATGATTATTATTAATTAATTATAAACAAAATAACATTAATAATATTTTATTATTACCATTATTATTATTTATAATTATTTATTATTGTTATTTATTTATTTATTTATTTATTTATTATTATTATTTATTTAAATTTAATTAAATCTCTAAACTTATACATTTAATAACAGTACATTACTGAATTAATATAGTAAAACCTTTAATAATTAATAATTAAAATATATATTCATATTTATATAGTATTTAACATAATTTTAGAACTAAATCTAACTACTTTTTCTAATAATTATATATTAATTTTTTATTTATGTTAGATCTATACTTGAATGTGATTTAATTTTCTTATTATATGTTTTTAATAATATAAATATCATTTAATACTTTTTTTTTGTTAGTTTGATTCTATGTTATTAATGTGAATAATATCATTGTTTTTTGAATAATATTTTTTTTTTAAATTATTTTTCATTTTTCATCAATTTTAAATTTATGATTAGATTAAACATTAATTACTATAAGCAAGTTTAAATATACATTTCCACATACTTCATTTATAATTTTAGTTATAATATTTGAATATTTTATATTTTTTGATATCCTGAAAAAATTTTTATTATATTTTAACTATATGTGATTCATTGTAAAGGTTTTTTTGTTTAACAAATAAATATTAGATAAAATTTTTAGTAATATTAAATCAAGAATCTCTTTTAAATTTATAATTAAAAAAAAAAATAAATAAATAAAATTTATATATTAATTAATTTTGGCATTACATATTATTTATAAACAAGATACTGATACATTCACTTACTTATTACTAATCACAATCAAGAATGTATAATAGTCCAAAGTAAATCATTAAAACAAAATATGTAATTATGTTATATTAGCAGTTAAATTATACTTAACCTTGAAAAAATCGTTATTAATCATTTCAATAATATTATATATACAATTTATTTATTTATTATTTTTAATTTAAATATCATCAATCTTAAATAAAAGCTATACTAATAAATATTATTTTTTTTTTTTTTTTTTTTTTTTTAAAATATATGAATAATAATAAATATCAAATATCTTATAGTTATAAATTATCTTTTATATTTTAATCTCTCGGTGTTATTTATTAATTAAACAATAATTTTTTATGAGCTTTAGAGAATAATAATAAAACATAATAAATATATAAATTTTATTTATTCATAATTGATAAATATTGTTAATTATAATAATAATAATAATAATCAAATAATAATATTAATAATAATAATTTATGATATTATTAAATAAATATAGTAGTAAGAGCGGGTATGGTGCATTTCGCCAGGTTGCATTTCGCCAATTTTTGAAAGCATGTGGCGTATTAAAAATGTGGCATTTCGCCAAGTTGCATTTAACCAAAATGAAAATTATTAAATAAATAAATAAATAAAATTAAATATTATTGATATCGCATAAAAACAATTTTAAAAAAAATTATTTTGAATTAATATTTATTTATTTATTCATTTATTTATATCATTACTCCACTTGCCAAAATGCAACCTGGCGAAATGCAATTTGGGGAAATGCAACTCTCCTGTAAGAGCAGTTTAATAAAGTTTGTAAAATTAGGTTAGGGGTGATATCAATTTAGTATGATACCTAACCTTTATTATTATTTTCAATATTAACAAAAGATAAAATGAAAATATGATAATAATAGATAAAAATTTTAAAATTTAGATAATCTTTATTAAAGGTATTGGGGATTATATCTCAGTAGTGAGGTGTCATAATGTTTTGAATAATTAGTTTTAACATTATATAATAATTAATTTAATAATTAATAATAATAATAAAAATAATAATAATAAAAGAATTGCTATTAATAACGCATAATATCAAATAATATTCTACTTTAAAATGAAGATGAGTATCTTTTTTTTTTTTTCTCTTAGTAAACTTATATAAAGAAGAATTATTATTTTTATTATTGTTGTTATTTTTATTATTTTTGTTATTTGTATTATTTTATTATTTTGTTATTATTATTTTTATTATTATTATTATTATTAAGATTTAAGTTTACTTTATAATAATAAATTAAATATGAACTAGATAAAGGTAAATGTAATATAAAATAGTAAATTTAATATAACATTAAATTAAGTATTAAGTCAAGAATCAATGCATAAAAGATATAAATACATGTAAAATAATTAAGTTAAACATTTGTAATTACCTATTCATATAATCTTATAAATAAATAATTAAATAATAAAACAAACTTTTATTAATTATTATTTATTATTATTATTATTATTATTATTATTTATTATTTAATATTAAATATTGCATTTTGCATTATAAAAAATCACTAGAAATTAAAAAAAAATTAATTATGCCTTAATAAAATAAAAAATGATAGTAATATATTTATTTATTATAAAGCTATTTTAAATTTACCATTTATAAATCCTGAATACATATTTGATATTTACATTATAATTAAAATTAAATCCATTAAAAATAATTATAATGATTTTATAATATGTGGCATGAATTCTTAATATTAATTATTAATAAATTTTAAAATTTTAAAATATAAATATTTTAATTATATTCTTATTATTTTGAATTTATCTTTATATAGTTATTAAATATTTCCTTATAAACGATAATTAATTAATATTTATAATACTTTAACATAAGAATTCGTTAAATAGTATATTTTAATCACAAGAACAACTAATTAAATAGTTAATTATAATCAAATAACATAAAAAATAAAACATTTCTCTGAATTAAGAGAAAATGTGTTTGTGAGAAAGTTGTTAAATAGTTTTAAATATGTATTTCAAATTTAATTATTTTACTCCTGTAATCATAATAATAAAATTAAATAAATATATAAATAAATAATACTATAATAAATTTAATAAATAAATCCCAACATACTTCCTCGAACCAGAGTTACATATCATAAACTCATAAAAGATATTAATAATAATAGTAAATTAATCATTTAGAAATATTTATAAATATTTAATGATAAAGATATATTTTATTTATTTTTTTTTAAAATTTATATTTTTAAAAAATATTAAAATTTTTTAAACAATTATTGATTTTTAATTTGTTTTTAATTATATATATATATATATATATTTTTTTATTAAATATATATTTTATTATTATTATTATTAGTATTTTTTTTTTTTTTTTTTTTTTAAAAAAATTAAATGTTTTATAAGAAAATAGTTTATTTTTTAATTTATAAAAAAAAAAAAAAAAAATTAAATTAAGTTTTCTCTAAGTCTAAAAAAAAAAAAAATAATGTATAAGAAAATAACATTTTTTTCAGTTATTTTATATTTATATTCAATTATTTGCTATTAAAATTTAATTATTCATTATTAATAAACTGATATTAATTATTCAATTTTTTAATTATTGAAATTATTGAAAGTTTTTAAGAGAATATCTTATTTTTTAATGTTTAAAAAAAAAAAAAAAGAATTTTTTTTATATAATTATTTGATTTGTTATTTATATTAAGCTATTTAATTATTTATTTTGAATAAAGACTTTGGTCTTCCCCATATAGTAATATGGGTGTATGATTAACTGCCATACCAGTACGGCGTCGGCGCTCTCAACTCCCCATAAGCAAAGAAATTTTATTCTTGATATATTAACAAATAAAATATTTATATAGTCATTTTTTATTTATTTTTTAATTATTTTTTATTTATATTTAATTATTATTTATTTATATTTAATTATTATTTATTTATTTTTATTTTTATTTAATGTAATTATTTATTATAAATAAATATAAAATATTCAAAATATTTTATTATTTAAAAAATAAATATTTAAAAATATCAAAACATTTATATTTATTTCTAAAAAATAGAAGAATAAAATATTTTATACTATTTAAAGTTTGTTTATTATAATATTATTATTATAAAAGGTAATTACAACTATTTAAATCAAAGAGAATTTACAGTTATTTACATAAACCGTGACTAATGTCAAATTCATTGAAACTTACAAATTAAAATAAAGATATTTCAAATAATAATTTTAACAACGAAGTAAAAATATAATTAATTTTAATTAATTTAACACATATCTTAATTTTATGTTTTTTATATTAAATATAAACTAAATAATAAATAATATTACATATTACATATTATATAAATATAAACTAAATAATAAATAATATTACATATTACATATTATATAAATATAAACTAAATAATAAATAATTATATAATTATAATATAATAGAAGTAACTATTAACTATTTCATTATATTATAATATATAGAATAATTATGCATATTTAATATAAACTTCAAGATTGTTAAGTTATATAAAATAAGATTATTATATAATATATTAATAAGAAATTAACTATTTAATTTAATATATTTAACATTATAATTAATAATATATATATATAAATATTGAATAATATATGAATAATAAAATTATTTCAAATATTATAATATAAAATGAAATATTCAAACCTTAATTAATATAAAATAGATTTATTATTCAAACATAAATTAATGTCATAAATCACAATTAAATCTAATGATTTTACAACAATTTTAATATGTGGCTTGATTTCTATTTATTAATTATATTTATAATTAATAATAAATTTTATGGCATAAATCAATGTTTTAATTATATTCTTATTATTTTATATTTATATTTATATAGGAATGTGGTCCAAAACGCCAATTTTTTTTTTTTGAAATTTTAATAAGCCATCTATTTATTTGTGGCTTTTAAATTTTATATTATAACGTCATAAAATTTAATATAATTTTAAGTAAAAAAGAAATAAATGTATAAATAAATAAGTAAATAAATAAATAAATAAAAATTAAAAAGGTCAATAAAAAATAAAATATTTTTATATAATTTTTTTTTTTTTAACAATCATGCTATAAGGAAAATGATAAATAATTATTTTCCTTATAACCTTATTTTTATATATATTATTATTAATATTTATATTATATTTTTATATTTTATATTTTGTTATTGATATTATATTTTTATATTTTTCTATTAATATTATATTTTTCTATTTTTAAATTTTTATATTTTGTTATTGATATCAATATAATATTTTTATATTTTATTATTAAAAATTTTTATTTTATAAATTTATATTTAAGTTTATATTATTTAAAATATTAATTTTTTATATTATAACTAAAACTTTAGTTGTTATTATAACATCTTAATAATAGGATTAAACCTTTTATTTTATATATAATTTATAAATAAAATATTAAATAATAATAAAAATTACAAAATAATATTTTTATAAGAGTTAAATTATAACTGTAAATTGAAATTTCAAAAATTAAAATTTGTTGTTCACATTTCAATTACTATTTACATATTACCGAAACCGTATTGTAGAGATACACAAATAAGTTTTTTACACATATGAATTCATACGTCTATCCCATATTATATATATGGGCGTGTAAAGAACATATATACTTTGGTTAATATATCTTAAAAATGAATTGTGCCGTAATGAAGTGAACGATGATGAAAAAATATTTAATTATTACAAAGGAATTTCAAACTTACCATTTATCAACCCTGAATACATAATGGATATTTTTTCATTAATTAAAACTAAATCCATTGAAAAAAAATATTGTCAATTTTTAAAATTTTTAGAATATTTTTATGAAACATAGTTATTTGGTTACGATATGAAAAGTTGAAATTATAATAATATTGAACATATAACCAATAATGCTTCAGAATCACTCAATAATTCTTTAAATAAACTATTTCCAATGAAACCAAATTTTTATGAATTAATAAATAAATTAAAAGAACAGGAACATTTATCATATTATGATTATCAAATGAAAATAAAAGGAATTTGGAGAATGAAAAAAAAAAAAATAAAAACAAAAACTGATGAAATTAATATCTTAATTGAAAAATACAAAAATAAAGAAGCCAAGTTAATTGATATTAAATATGATAGAAGTGATCTTACTAAATTGTGGTTTGAATGTTTAACTAATTTAAATAATATTTTATAAATAATATTTTATAATAAATAATTATGAAATGACAGAGGAATTTCCAAAAGAAAAAATCATTAAAATTCTTTCATACAAAAACTTATAATTAAATTTATTAATTAAAATTTTAAAATTATTAAAAAGTTAAAATGTTTATATACTTGATAAAATTTATGTAGTTTAAATAAATATTCTATATTTTTATTATTGTAATTAATTTTATTAATAATTGTTTAAATATTTTATTAATATTTTTTTTTTTTAAAATGAATAATCCTATATTTTTATACTTTATTATTAATATCAATAATATATTTTTATATTTTTATATTTTATTATTAATATTTATAATTAATTTTATTAATAATTGTTTAAATATTTTATTAATATTTTTTTTAAATAAATAAATCTATATAATTGTTAAAGTATTTTATTAATAGTTGTTTAAATATTTTATTAATATTTTTCTTTAAATAAATAAATCTATATAATTGTTTAAGTATTTTATTAATATTTTTCTTTAAATAAATAAATCTATATAATTGTTAAAGTATTTTATTAATATTTTTTTTAAATAAATAAATCTATATAATTGTTAAAGTATTTTATTAATATTTTTTTTTAAATAAATAAATCTATATAATTGTTAAAGTATTTTATTAATATTTTTTTTTTTTTTTTTTTTTACAAAAAAAAACCTTTTAATTGTTTGAATATTTTATTTTATTTTATTTTTTTTTATGTAAAAAAATATTTATTTTTATCTAACCATTATATTTATTTAATTATTCACTTAATAAATTTTAAGAAAAAAATTACAAATTAATAATCAACAAAATAGTATCATATAACTTTTAATTTAAAAAGCCTCAAAATTTGATATATCACGTGAAAAAATTGGCGTTTTGGACCTCTCCCTTTATATAGTTATTAAATATTTTCTTAAATAATAATGATTAATAGTTTATTCTAATCACAAGAACAATTAATTAAATAGTTAATTATAACTAAATAACATAAAAATAAAGCATTTCTCAGAATTAAGAGAAGTGTTGCTGTGTTAAGTCTAGTTAAGATTAAAAGTTATATTGTGTTTAGTAATGTTTAGTTAGTTTGTAATTAAAAGTATAAGAAAGTTGTTAAATAGCCTTTTTAAATATATGTAGTTTTTAAATAAAATTAAATAAATAAATAAATAATAAACTAATAAATTTAATAAATAAATCCCAACAAAAGTACATCGAACGTTTGAGTTGTATATCAATTATTATTGACAGAAGCGATATTAAATTAAATATTTAATAATTATTAAATATACGAATGTGTTGCTACACCTGTTTGTTTTATATTAGTTATATTAAACAATAATTTAGTATGATAATTAATATAGTCATATGAACAAATATCAATTAAACTATGATGGAAGAGTCAAAATTATAATGGACAATATCCCTTATTAGTTGCATTTCAAAAACAAAATAGTGAAATGAGCATATTATTAATAAATTATGCCAATAAAAATAATATTATATTAAATGTTAATAATAAAAATAGTGAAGGAGATTATATACTGTTAGTAGCATTTCAAAAACATAATATAGAAATGATTCTATTACTAATGAGTTATGCCAAGTAAAAATAATAATAATAATAATAATAATAATAATAATAATAATAATAATAATAATAATAATAATAATAATAATAATAATAATAATAATAATAATAATAATAATAATAATAATAATAATAATAATAATAATAATAATAATAATAATAATAATAATAATAATAATAATAATAATAATAATAATAATAATAATAATAATAATAATAATAATAATAATAATAATAATAATAATAATAATAATAATAATAATAATAATAATAATAATAATAATAATAATAATAATAATAATAATAATAATAATAATAATAATAATAATAATAATAATAATAATAATAATAATAATAATAATAATAATAATAATAATAATAATAATAATAATAATAATAATAATAATAATAATAATAATAATAATAATAATAATAATAATAATAATAATAATAATAATAATAATAATAATAATAATAATAATAATAATAATAATAATAATAATAATAATAATAATAATAATAATAATAATAATAATAATAATAATAATAATAATAATAATAATAATAATAATAATAATAATAATAATAATAATAATAATAATAATAATAATAATAATAATAATAATAATAATAATAATAATAATAATAATAATAATAATAATAATAATAATAATATATAATAAACTAAATATAAACAAAAATAAAACGAATAAGATAAACTGAATAATAAAGTGTGAAATAAAATTAAAATGTAATATATAAAGTTAAGAAAATTATATTAAAAATGAACATTTCATAGAAATATTTATTTATTTTTATTGTATAAATAATAAAAACATTTTTTCTTTTTTCTTTAAATAGAATAATATGACGAAGTAATATTCACAAAAATATTTTTATCCATAATATATTTATAATCTTACTATTAATTACATTACTATTTAATGCGTTTTTAAATTTATTTATTTTATTAATTTTATGATTATTAATTTTTTTTTTTTTCTCTTTCTTTTTTTTTCTTATAAAACAAATAATAAATAAATATATATGTTTTTATTAAAATTATACCCTTTTTTCTTTTACATTTAAAATATAAAACTGTTTAACTTAAATAATTACATAATAATTATAATAATTATTGAATAATTAATTTAAATTATTATATAATTATTACGAATAGAAATAATATATAAGAAATAAAATATTATTATTATTGATACTTGTCTTTTTATTTTTACTATTTGGGTTATAAAAATATATAAAGATTGAAAAGATAGAAAGACATAATATATATAAAATATGATATATTATACCATATTATATGATTTTTTAATAATAAATATATATTGTATTATTAATTCTGATTAATATTAATAATATTATATTTATTATTTTAATATTTTTTAAATATTTTAGATATTTAACTAATTAAGGATTTGAGAAAGAGTATAATTATTAAAAAAAAAAAAATTTTTTTTAATTATTTAATGCTTTTAACAACGCAATAATACTTTCATCTATAATGATATTTCCTTTTTCAGTTAGATGAGTATGGTCATACCAAAAAAAAATTATCAATATCTGTTTAATTTTTACGTGAATAATTGTTTTATTCCTTTAGTACATATAAATTATTTATTATTTCTTATTTAATTATTTCTTATTTAATTATTTCTTATTTAATTATTTATTATTTATTATTTATTATTTATTATTATTATTTATTATTTATTATTTATTATTTATTATTTATTATTTATTATTTATTATTTATTATTTATTATTTATTATTTATTATTTATTATTATTATTATTTATTATTTATTATTTATTATTTATTATTTATTATTTATTATTTATTATTTATTATTTATTATTTATTATTTATTATTTATTATTTATTATTTATTATTTATTATTATTATTTATTATTTATTATTTATTATTTATTATTTATTATTTATTATTTATTATTTATTATTTATTATTTATTATTTATTATTTATTATTTATTATTATTATTTATTATTTATTATTTATTATTTATTATTTATTATTTATTATTTATTATTTATTATTTATTATTTATTATTTATTATTTATTATTTATTATTTATTATTTATTATTTATTATTTATTATTTATTATTCAATTATTCAATTATTTATTATTTATTATTTATTATTTATTATTTATTATTTATTATTTATTATTTATTATTTATTATTCAATTATTTATTATGTTATTTTTTTTATTTTTATTTTTTTTGTTTTTATTATTTATACATTTTATATTTTGTTTAAGTAAAAATAATTATCAATATTTTAATTATAATAAAATAAATATTATTTTTTTTTAAAAAAAAAAAAAAAAAAATCCTACACGAATCTTCTTCTTTTCACTTTATCAAATTCTTCTTTCTCAATATAATAAATATTGGAAATTTCACAAATTTCTATTAATTGATTTATATCCAGATTTAAACTAATCGCCAATTCCCTAATACTACGTTTCGGATTATTTATAAAATTATCAATAATCTTTAAATCATCCTTAGACAATTTACAATAATCCTTAATTTCATCTAGAGATAATTTTCTTTCTTTCAACAATGGTATTGCAAAACGAACAGCTGAAATTTTTTCTCCTTCTATGTATTTTTCTTTACCATATTTACTCATTGCAGATAAATGATCTCTTTCGACTTTTTCTATTTGTTCATACGCTTCACGAATTTTTCTAATATTTCCTAAATAATTAAGATAATTATATGCTCTTTTAAATAATTCTTCTTCGGTATCTTTATATATTTCAGGTTTCAACAAAAATTTAATCCAACTATATTTTTCTGATTCAAGTTGATTTTTATTTATTTTATTTAAAAATTTAGGCAATTCAATAAAATGAAAAATCAAAGAGTTTTTAAAAATTTCTGTTTTATTTGTTTGAGTATTTTGAATAGTATATACAGAGTGACATCTATTTTGTAATTCGTTTATGTACGCATTATATTCACTTTCATTATTAAATTGTTCTCTATTTACCGTACTACCCTCAATGGCAACATAATTTAATATATTTATCATAACTAAATCTGGTATTTTTTTATATGGTTCATTTTTGGGTAAAGAATGGAAAATTTTACCAGCAGCATAGTATAATGATCGCTTTCCCATATGACCTTTATTATTCATTTGAATTTCAATATTAATTAGTTTGTTCGTCCTGGTTTTCGCAAGTAAATCTATATTTTCAGGATATATTATTTTATCAATATCTCGTTTTTTTCTTTCATTTGTTTCTCTTAAGTTATAATTTGAAGATGGTGATTCTATAAATGCATTAACTAATAAATCCATTTTTCCCAATTTTCCATATAATTCACTATTTTCTTCTTTATCATTTACCTCTTTTTCTTCATTGGATTGATTTGTTTCTTTTACAGGAACTATCTCTGTGTCTGTGTTAATATAAAATAAATCTACAATTGGATCTTCTTCAAATTCCAATATTTTATTTAAAAAATCAATCATTATATCTTTGTTTTGAGGTACCCCAAATAAATTTTTAAATATAAGATCATTTTTCGGATCAAGCATCTCTTTTTCTTTTTCAAAAATATTCATTATCTAATAATTAAAATAATTAAAATTAAATTTTAAAATTTTTTATTTTATTATTTTTCTTTTTATTTGTTTATTTATTTTCTTTTTTTAAAAATTTTATTAATATCAATATCAAAAATATTTAGTAAAAATTTTATTATATTATATCAATATCAAAAATAAATATTTCAATTTTATTAATATCAATATCAATGAAAGTTATTAAAAAAATATTAAATATTATGAAATTATTACTTTTTAATAATAAATTCACACTAAAATCAATATATTTTTATTTAAAAAAGATTAAATATAAAGTATTATAAAGTATTATTAATTAAAGAAAAAAATAATAATAAATAAAAATATTTTATAAACATAAGTAATATTAATTATATTTATTTAATATATATAAGTGTTTTTCAGATAAAATTGGCCTTTTTTTACAATTACATATTATTAATATTTCCGTATATATAAAAGAATTTATTAAATCTATAATAATTTTATTAACCTATATTGTATTGATTCAAAAACATAATAATTATTATTTTATTATGATCATATGTCCAATTTTTTTTTTTTTTTTTTTTTACTTTTTAATTCTTTTATATTATATATATGTATTTATGTTTTTAACAGCAGCAAATATTGCTTAGTCTCTATTAATATTTAATAGATTACATGTAAAATAAAAAATTTAAAAATAAAAATTAAAAATAATAAAAAACAAAATTTTAAAAAAATAATACAAAAATTATATTTTATATAATATGAAGCCACAATTAAATATAAAAACATGTAATTTTATCTTTACTTTAAATCTTTGTTAACCATTTATATAACACTTTGCGTTATATATCTAATTATTAATAAATAAATATTAATCAATAATTATTATTATTATTATTATTATTATTATTATTATTATTTTTATTATTATTATTATTATTATTATTATTGTTAGCTTTATTAAATTTAGATCTATAATAATATTCCTTATGGAATATGGTATACAAGGGAAATAAGTGTATGATCTATCTTTCAGCTTTAAATAAGTAATAAAGTCACATGTTACTACATGCGTTTTCCATAACATAAAATAAATTAAAAATTAATTAAATATATATTAAAAGATAATTAACATAGATTTATACAAGACGATAGATCATAATACATTTAAGTAATCATTAAATATAAATAAATAAATACACATAAATATAAATAAATACTATAAATAAATAAATTAAATAAATATATAGTTAAATTATGAGTGCAGTCAACACTCCCCCTCAAATAATATTTTTAGATAAAAATGTTGTTTGTAAATTTTTGTATCTTTGGTCCATTTGAGTCCTTGGTTAATATGTCCGCTAGCATGTTTTCAGTATCAATATATTCTAATTTTACTTTCTTCTTTGCAATATTGTCCCTGTTGAAATGATATCTTACACTTATATGCTTTAATTTTGTATTTATTTCTCCGTTCTCCATTATTTTCTTACTTGCTTGATTATCTGTATAGATTTTAACAGTTATCCATTTGTTTAAAATTTCCTTTATTATATTTCTAATCCATAATATTTTCTTTATATTTTCGGAAGTGCTTATGTACTCTGCTTCAGCAGTAGACGTAGCAACACTTGTTTGTTTCTTGGACAACCAGCATATCGGACTTGTTCCCATAAGTATTATTCCTCCTGAGGTAGATTTTCTATCTTCCAAACAGCCGGCAAAGTCAGAGTCGGTATATGCAACAAGCTCCCCCTTTCCATTATATTCTATCTTAAATTCTTTGGTACTATTAATATATTTTAGAATATTTATTATTTTGTTCCAATCCGATATAGTTGGATTTTCACATTTTCTTGAAGCTTTATTTACAGCGAAAGCTATGTCAGGTCTAGTACATTTCGAAAGGTATATTAAGGAACCTATTGCGCTTTTGTAGATTGTTTTATCGAAAGGTTTATTGTTTTCTGATATTTTATTATCACCAGTACATGATGTTTTTCTTTTCTTTGTATTATCAATATTAAATTTATATAACATATTATTTATAAAATTTTTTTGTGAAATAATATATGAATTATTTTCTTTCTTTACTTCAATTCCTAATATGTATTCAATTGGATCACATTTAGATATTTTAAATTTTGATTTTATTTTATTTATTATTTGTTTAATGTATTCGTTTTCTCCAGCGATGACCATGTCGTCCACGTATAAGCCGATAATGCATTTTGTTATATTATTTTTTGTAAATTTGAAAATACATTGTTCGGATTTAATTTGAATGAACTTATTTTTTATTAGAAATTTTCTAATGGTATTATACCATTGTCTACCAGATTGCTTAAGGCCATACAAAGCTTTGTTGAGCTTCCAATATCCCCGCCCAAAGCGCGTATCGCCTTTAGGAATAGTAGTATAAATATCTTTATCAAGCGGAGCATTAAGGTAAGCGGCCTTTATATCTAGCTGGAAAATATTCCACTTAAGAGCAGCAGAAATAGCGAATATTAATTTAAGACCATCAATGTTTAGAGTAGGAGAATAAGTTAATTCATAATCGATTCCCCATTTTTGTTTAAATCTACGAGCAACTAAACGAGCTTTATATTTATAAATATTATTATTTGAGTCACGTTTAGTGTTGAAAACCCATTTTGTGGTAATGATGTTTTTGTTTTTAGGTACATTTTTAACAAAAGTCATAATATTATTAGAATAAAGATTATTAAGTTCATCATTAATAGCCTCAATCCAGTTATTTTTGTCTTCACTGTTTATTGCTTCTTCATACGTATTAGGAATGTGACAAAATATAGAAGCAATAACAATGTCGTTGATTTGGTCTAGTTTTCTACGAGAACTAATATTAGTAGGTGCAGTCTCTTTATATTTTGGACTAAGTGGTCTTTTATAGATGTTGCCATATTCTGTAATGGCTACAATGTCATCCATAATTTCATCTTTATTAAAATCAATAACACTTGATGCATCTATAAGAGATTTGTGGGCATAATTTTCTTTGTTTACTATATTATTGTTGTTAAATTTATTATTTATTTCGTTATTATTAGTAGGTGAAATTTCGTCTGTTTTTTGAGAAATTTGGTTGGTTGAAGAATCGGTTATTAAAGGTAAATTCTGATTAATATTATATGGAAGAGTTATATTTTTAAGATTTTCCATTACCGTATTTTTATTATCTGAAGGAATATTATTGATATCTATTGTAGGAGTGGAGAAATTATAGTTTTTCTTCATAGAGTCGCTGGATTTTGAATTTTGTTGAATTAATTCATTATTTTTCGATAAAAAATTTTTATTAATAAAATTTTGATCATTTTTTGGTAAATTTTTGATATTCATTGATTTAATTGAATTATTAATAGATTTATGTGAATCATTATTGTTGTCATATGTTATATGTGATTCATTAGTGTTATTTGGAATTATTGAATTATTTGAAAATTTTTTGATATGATATGAATGTGATTTTGCTTCAGCCAATAGATTTTCTTGAAAATTTTCATCATTTTTTGAAAAATTTTTATTATTAAAATTTTTTTTCATATTATTATTATTTATTGTAAAATTCTGTAAATTTTGGCTTGATTTTTCATTATTTAAAAATATTTTATTTTTATCAAAATTTTCAAATTCGGTTATTTTTTCTTTTCCTTTGTTCCTGCTGGAAGTTGAGGCGGCGTAAGCAGGATCTTCTGGTTTATATTTTTCAATAATGTTAGAATTAAAATTGGTATTCTTAGTATTATTTCTAAACTTTTTATTATAATTTTTATTTATTATTTCTAAATTTCTATTTATCTCATTCAAATAATTATTTTCAGAATTATTTTTGTCAACATTGTTGAAATTGAATTTCAATTTAAATTCACAATTATTTTTATTTTTAATTTCAGGATTAATTTTAGAATTAATTTCAACATCTTTATTTAAATTATGGTTATTTTTCTGGTTTATATCTTTATTATCAAATTCTTGATTTTCTTCATTTAACGATATATTATTGACATGCTTATTTTTAATGTAATTACTTTTATGTTCTGTATTAGTAGTCCTTTCATTATTAATATTTTCATTTAAAATGTTTTCTTCATTTAAGATGTTTCTTCCATTAAAATTATTTTCATTGTTCATATTATTATCTTCATTTATATTATTATCTTCATTTATATTATTATCTTCATTTATAATATTATCTTCTGGATTCATATCTTTTCTATTGTTGTCTTTCATAAATGAGAAGTAAGAGTCTTTAATTTCAATTTAAATTCACAATTATTTTTATTTTTAATTTCAGGATTAATTTTAGAATTAATTTCAACATCTTTATTTAAATTATGGTTATTTTTCTGGTTTATATCTTTATTATCAAATTCTTGATTTTCTTCATTTAACGATATATTATTGACATGCTTATTTTTAATGTAATTACTTTTATGTTCTGTATTAGTAGTCCTTTCATTATTAATATTTTCATTTAAAATGTTTTCTTCATTTAAGATGTTTCTTCCATTAAAATTATTTTCATTGTTCATATTATTATCTTCATTTATATTATTATCTTCATTTATATTATTATCTTCATTTATAATATTATCTTCTGGATTCATATCTTTTCTATTGTTGTCTTTCATAAATGAGAAGTAAGAGTCTTTATAATTGCTTGTTTCGTATTTGTGTTTACTAGGCTCTTCTTCAACGAATTCTACATCGTTAGTATAATGTATTTTATTATTTTCAATATCCATGATAATATATGAATATTTTTTATCATCAAATCCCAAGAATACGCCCTTCTTAGCATTTGGTAAAAATTTTGATTTGTGTTGTGTATCATCCCTGTAATAACACACACAACCAAAGGTTTTTAAATGTTTTAACTCTACCTTTTTGTTGTAAAATACTTCATTGGGTATTAAAAATTTATTTCCTGAATGGGGAATTAAGTTATATATGTAGCATGCCTGTTTTATGGCGAAATTCCAAAAGTTTTCTGATAATTCTGCCCAATATAGAAGAGTTTTAGCTGAATTTCTAAGAGTTCTGTTTATTCTTTCAGCTTTTCCATTAACTTCAGGACAACCTGGGGGAGAATAGGTTTTTTCTATTCCATTTTCTTTACAGTATTTATTAACTGTTTTATTTTTAAATTCCTTTCCTCCATCTGATTTAAATATTTTAATATTATATTCTTCAAATTGGTTATTTAAGTACTTGAAGAATTCCACAATTAATTCGGGAGCTTCGGCTTTAGATTTTAAAGTATATATCCATACTTTTCTTGAGAATTCATCCATGAATGTAATAAAGTATTTTTTATTATTGATAGATAAATTGTATGGACCTGAAATGTCTGAATGTATTATTTCTAATATTTTCGTAGCTTTCGGTGTTTTTCCTCCGTGTGATTTCCTTGACATTTTAGCTACTTTACATTCTATGCATTTAGGAGTTTTTATTTGGTGTAAACTTAGATATTTGTTTATGTTTTCTAGGTAATAATGACCTAGTCTTCTATGCCAAATTTCAAGGCTTTTTTCATTAACTTCGTTTAAAGCCATAATATTTTTATCCTTTTCTTCAAAGTTTTTATTAATCTTGTAAGTATTTACTAAGAATTGATTATCATTTGTAGAATAATAAGTTCCTATATATACATTATTTGGACCCCATAAGTTAAATCTACCACGTGTATAATCATCAGTGTCAATAATGACTCTATATCCTATTTTGGCCAGTTCTATTCCACTAATAAGATTTTTAGTTGCAGATTTTGAATATAATACCTTGTCTAGTCGTACATATATTCCATTAATGTAACATTCGTAAGTACCATATCCTTCGAAGCTACACATTGTCCCATTGGCACATCTTAACTTTATTTTGCAGTGAATAAAATTATTTAGCAAATTAAAATCATTAGTTATATGTTCTCCAGCACCAGTATCATATAACCATTCACTAGTCTTATCATTTTCTTCATAATAATTGATGTTGTTTACATATAATTCCTCTTTTTTATTAGGAATTGTTATCTCCTTTGGAATAATAGAACTATCATTCACGTATTCAATTAATCCAGAAAATTTAACCTTATTGTTAATGTTTATTTCTTCTTGTTTTTCTATCAGTGCCCTTGCGTCTTCAAAATCAAAATTATCGTCATAACTACTGGCACTGTCTGGATCAGAAATTTTACTTATTAAATGTAAAGACTTCTTTGGATGATCATTTAATGTGGTCTTTACTTGAAGCTTTTCTTGCCTCCCTTTATTATGATTTGACTTCGTCTTCATATTATATATGCAGTTTCTGGTAGAGTGTCCTTTAACTTCACAAATGTGACAATATGATTTATTATTATTGTCTTTGTTACTATTATCTTTATTATTATTGTTATATTGGTTACCATTTTGCTTTCCTCTTTTCTTAGAGTTAGAGCTTTTGTTATTATGGTTGTTGTGTTCATTTTTCTTTGTGGAATTACTAGTTCTTCTTCCTCTACTGATAAAATCTAGATCCATTGGATCATCTTTTTCAATGGTTTTGTTATCTTCCCAATTTTCTAGGTAAGATTTTGCATAAATAAAACTTTTGAGATTATTAATATATACATTAGGGTCACTATTCAAATTAATTTGAATGATATTTTTATAATCATCCGGTAGTACGTTATAGAGATATTTTAATTTTTCCTTATCAGTGATCTCCACATGTTGTTCTTCCATATCATCGAAAGTTTCTTTCATAAGTTCTAGCTTTTCGATGATTTGATTTCTATCTCTGGCTTTAATACTTCTTAACCTTTTAAGCCAGTATTCCATATCAGCATTTGAATTTCCATATTTTGATTTGAGTCTTTCCATTATACGGAAACCATTATTAAGTCTGCTGATTTCTCTTAAGACAGAATCATCAACATTCTTACTGATCATGAGTATCATGTCAGCATCGATCCTTTCTGCTTCCTCAACTAATCTGATATGATTAAGAGGATTACCAAAAAAGTTAGTTAGCTGAGTATTGATATCAACATTATTGTTTCGATTAACCTCAGCATTGTTTCGAATAGGTGCGGCAGGAGCTTGCGGTAACATTTTGGTAATTAATTTAGTAATTACCTTGTTGATAACATCGTTGACATTGGGGTTGTAATTAAAACCTACATCATTAAGTTTTCCAATGACGTCGACTTCCATGAATTCCTTAATACCTTGACGTTTAGCGGCATTGTCAATAAGGAATTTCCACTCATTAAAGTTGGATTTTCCATGGAGGCGTTGGTCCTTAGCTAAGTTAAAGTCTTGCATGATTTCGAAGCGGTGAAGCGTATTAATTAAGTACTTTTAATAATAAATGATATGAGTCAACTGAGACTCTTAATCTGTTAGCTTTATTAAATTTAGATCTATAATAATATTCCTTATGGAATATGGTATACAAGGGAAATAAGTGTATGATCTATCTTTCAGCTTTAAATAAGTAATAAAGTCACATGTTACAACATGCGTTTTCCATAACATAAAATAAATTAAAAATTAATTAAAAAAATATTAAAAGATAATTAACATAGATTTATACAAGACGATAGATCATAATACATTTAAGTAATCATTAAATATAAATAAATAAATACACATAAATATAAATAAATACTATAAATAAATAAATTAAATATATAGTTAAATTATGAGTGCAGTCAACAATTATTATTATTATTATTATTATTATTATTATTATTATTATTATTATTATTATTATTATTATTACTACTATTATTATTTTTATTATTATTATTATTTATTATTTATTATTTATTATTTTGTATTATTATTATTATTATTATTATTATTTTTATTATTATTATTATTTATTATTACTTATTATTTATTATTCAATTATTTATTATTTATTATTTATTATTATTATTATTATTTATTATTTATTATTTATTATTATTTTATTAGTATTAATTTTTTTTTTTTTTTTTTTTTTTTTTTTTTTTTTTTTTTTTTTTTTTTTTGACTTTCAAATTCGTAAAAATAATTAAAAAAGATTATATTTGAAACTTTAAATGAAATTTTAATTTTTCCTATTATGTATTAACTTTAATCCTTATAGATATACTTTTTAACTCTTTCAATAGAATAGGGCCTCATAAATTTACCTAAACCGACCTATTCTGTTG
The DNA here is from genome assembly GCA_016946835.1 of Neocallimastix lanati (nom. inval.). Lineage (NCBI taxonomy): Eukaryota > Fungi > Neocallimastigomycota > Neocallimastigomycetes > Neocallimastigales > Neocallimastigaceae > Neocallimastix > Neocallimastix lanati (nom. inval.). The sequence goes on along the minus strand of JACVTC010000042.1, from coordinate 436,256 downwards.
CTAGTTCTAAATCTCTGAGACCCCGCCAACTATACTTAGAGTTTATAATAAGAAATTTGGTTTATAAAGATTTGAATAGAATTTACTTTTTATTTTTTTTTATTTTTATTTTTTTTTTTTTTTTTGAGTTTATTACACATATTATACCATAGATAGTAAATTGATTAAGGTTAAGTGTCAATATTTGGGTATTTCAAAGCCGGTATTTGATATTCATGTATTCAATAAAAGGTTTTTCTGTAAGTTTTTTTAATATAAGCAGGATAGTGGAGAGCAGGACCATTAGGTTTGGAAGAGACGAAAGCTTTTTAATATTTCTGGGTATTTCATTAATTGTATGTATGAATTTATCAACCATTTCATCATTTATGGAGTTATACTGCATAAGTTCATCAGCCAATACTGATTAATAGTTATGAGAAAGGAATGAAGGACGTCTCTACCTTTGATGCTACAAATAAGAGTAGACCATTTCTTCATAGTATTTTGTTAAATGTTATTTGTAAAAAGAGCGCCACTTTTACAGGAAACCATGAAGAAAGGAACGAGTGGAAGCGTATGTTAAAACAAGTGAAAGTATATGTTAAAATATACAGCCATAGCTTGATTATAAACAACATGGTTCATGATGAAAATTTTTTTGCTTTTGGAGTAAATATGTTGGTCTCCAGTAAGATTAGCAACAGTTCAAACTGTGAAATTGTTCTAAATATAATTAGAGAGTTTTTTCTTTATGCCATATTAAAATCACCTACTAAGAGAGCGAGACAGTTGTTATTACTCTGGGCAGTTTATCCATTTATCAGGTTTAGAGAAGCCTTATAAATGTGCATTCTTCAAGCTGCTCTGATGGAAATACATATTTCCTGTTGAGCATTTTTTGTTCACAAAAAGGATTTGGTACTAACAGAGATGATAAATAAAACTGTATACATGAGGTTCTGAACAAAAGGAACAGGTGAAATGGACACTTAGGTATAAACTTCTCATATCTAGAACCTTTTTATTTGCTTTGAGGAAGATTGTAATGTAATTAGGGCGGTAAGGAGAAGAGAGAAAGCGAATATTTACTACAAATTTACTATAAAGTGTTTCCTGAAGTCAGATACAAACAAGCTTAAAGACTGAATTGACTTACAAGATAGTAATCCCTTTTTTTTTTTCATTGTTCCCTGTCATTAACTAAGTAGGAAATTGATTAGTTTATGTTGATTAGTTGCATTAACTTTGATAAAAGAGTAGGAGCCATATCTTGGTGATTATTTCATTCCATCCGAAAAAAAAAAATATTCATTTTTTTATGGAATTTAGATAAATAGCATTATAGAGTTGTTTACTTATTCTATTATTTTAAATCGTGAATGTAAAAAAAAAAAATATAACAGTCATTGATATAGTTACTAAAAGTAATAATTACAGTCATAGATCGAAATCTGTTAAGTTCATAGTTTCATTAAATGTGTTTGAGGAAAAAAGGATTGAAGCAAAAAAGATAATACAGAATGTAAGTGAAAATAGTAAATATAAATATTAAATGGAACGTAACAAATTATTAGATAGAAAAAAAATAATAATATAAATATATAAAAAGAATTAAAAAAAAAGATAAATTAAAAAAAATGAATTAAAAAGAAGAAAAAGAAAAAATAAACATTATATGATAAATTAAGAAAGACAGAAAATTGGTACTATTAAATCCTCAAGGCTTATTGTACTATACTTACCTGAAATATATATATGTGTGTGTGTATGTCAAAAAAAATATAAATTAAAAGATATATATAAATATATATATAAATTAAAAAATATATTTAAAAAATATTTAAAAATATATGTATATATGTAAAGATTAAATATTAAGTTAGTAATATATATTCTATTATGAACCATTCGCCTTTGCCTCATTATTTAATATATAAAATTAAACTAAATATATAAAAATAATATTCAAAAATAAGCAAAAAAGAAATAAAAAATTTTTAAACCAAAACAATTAAAAAATGACCAATTTACTTACTTTCTGTATAAACTATTTGCTTCGCCTTCTTAACCGAGTACTGTGATTCCTTAAAGAAATTTTTTATTCTTAAGTATTAAAATAATGATTAATATACTATAAATAATTAATTTATATATAAATAAAATGACCAATGAAATTGATTTTATTATGTTAATGAAATATATAAATACAAAATATTTTATTTAAACGATGAAAAAAAAAAAAAAAAAAAACAAAATTATTATTTATTAAAAAAAAAATTAATTTTATGTTTATTACCATCTTTAAAATAAGTTACTATAAAATGCTATAAAATGATTAAATGAACCAAACGATACTTTATAGTATTTTTAAAATTGAGTGTAACTAAGTCTTATTTTTAACAGATTAAGAGTCTCAATCTTTACAGATTAAAAAGAAAATTTCTGCAAAAGTTAAGTTTCAATTTCATTATAATATTATATATAAATATTAATAATAAAGAAATAATGTAATAATGAATAAACTTATAAGAAAACAAATAAACAAAACAAAATAATAATAGCAATCATACACCAATTTCTTTTACTTTTTTCTCTTTTTTTTTCATATATATATATGAGGACTCATTCATTGATAAAATATCTTAAAGTAAACTATTTAATTAAGCTGAAAATTATGAAATAAAATACACAATAAAAAAAATATAATATATTATAAAATAATAAAATAATTATATAAATATTTTTTTTTTTAAAAAAAATAAAGGAATGTTTACCTTCAATATAAATATTTATTTTAAATTAGTAAATTAATTTCATATTTAAACATTAAATGATTACATATAATATAAAATTTTAATAATAAAAATGAAAGTAAAGAGAAAATCAATATTATTTATATTAATTTAATATAACGACAATCAATGGAATATTAAAATTAATATTTACTAAATTAATAGAAATAAAAAATTTATATTTTATGACAAAATGTAGAAATCCATTGAACGTTTAATTGTGTATTAATTATAATAAAAAATATAAAATACAAACAAATAATATTAAATAAAAAATATACACATATTAACATCATTATATAAAATAACAATTCATAAAAAATAATATTATTTCCAAATTTTTTAACTATATCAAGATTTAGTAGAAACAATAACAACAACAACACTCAATTAAATGACATTACATATGAAGTCCCATCAAAAGGGTTTCATTTTAATTATTCTGAAAGCTTCAACCTCTTAACGGAATTAACACTTGAAAACTTTCAAAATTGGAAAACCAACATTTTATATCTACTAAAAATAAACAACTTAGAAGAATACATAAGTTCTTCAATTGTGAAAAAGCTAAGAAAGAAAGACATGTATGGAAACTTGGAGAATTACATACCTGATAACTTTGATAATTCATTAGTATATGTTCCAAAGACAAATAGAAAAGGCATAAAAAATGACATAATGGTGAAGTGGATTATCACAAAAAGCCTTGGAGGAAAAGACCAAAGGGATTCTAAAAAGCCACAATAAAGCCACATATCAAATGTAGCAGTTTCACCAAAATTCTTTTACATTAGGCATAAAACATAAGAAAATGTTACTGAAGCTGAAGATAAATCTCCTAAAATTTAACATTGAAGACGACATTAAATATATTTATCGCAAGTCTTCAAAACATGATCGATGAGTTAGAAAAACATTGATTAGATCATGTCTGATAATGTTAAGGTTGGAATTTTAGCTAGAGCTCTTCCAGAAGATCTGAAATTGCTAAATGTTTTTCAGTTTAATAATAACTGGAAAGAATGTTGTTCCTATGTTAAAAGATTAATTCCAGACATCGCTTACTCAAAGTTAAAGAAAAGAAATTTAAAAGCCAAAAGCCAAAAAATATATTTAACATAAAGATAAAAATTAAATGAATTTATAAGAAGAAAAATCCAAAACAAAGGAAAAGAAGAAATGGAAGATATCTTCTTTGTTGTAAATACTATCATTATCAAAAAGAATGACTTCTAAATAAAAGAAATAAATATAAAGGATATACTAAAAATAAGTCCCATTAAAACAAAGAAAGAAAGCATGTAAAATATTCAAAATAATAAACATTCAAAACCAAATACAAAATTTGTCTTAATTCAGAAATGAGAAATAAACCTTATAAATTTTCAACCAACAAAACAAATCAAATATTCGAGTTAATACATTTGGATGTAGTTGGTCCAGTTACACCTTCTATTAATAATAATAAATACTTTTTATCTATTCTTGACGATCACACAAGATATGAGTGTATTGTATTCTCTGTAAGAAAAAGCGATATCTTCAACAAATCCATCATTTGGTATAATGAAATTTATAATTTTTTCAATATTAAAGTTAAATCTATTAAATCTGATAAAGGTAAAGAATTCAGTAATAACAGTTTTCAAAATTTTTGTCAAGAAAATAGAATAAATCATAATTTTACTGTTTCATACAATCTTTCACAAAATGGGAATATTGAAAGACTTAATGGCATTTTAATCTCGTCAGCAAAAACATTATTAAATGAAACAAAACTTAGACGTAATTTTTGGGAATTTGTAGTGGACATGGTAATTTTTATTCACAATAGACTTTTACATCAAGGTATTCAAAATAAAATTCAATATGAAATCCTTTATAATAAACCGATTAACTTTAATAATTATTGTGGTTTTGGATACTGTGTTTATTTCTTTGCCCCTAAGGAACTGCACTCAAAATTTGATAAAACTCACATTCTGTTATCTTTTTTGGTTATAGTAATAATACAAATGCATACAAAATCTTCGACTAATAATAAAATTGTTACAATAATAATAAAAATAAAACAATTGATAAACAAGCTGAAAAATCAATAAAAAATATTAATCAGAACTTTTTAATAGAATCGCAAAATATCAATAATAATACTTTTCATAATTCAAAAAAAAAAAAAAATTCAACAAAACAACGAACGTATTAACAAAACGAAAAAATATTAGTCATTCAGAAACATTAAATTTAAACTCAAAAATAAACAATCTTATTGAACTATATAATTAATTATTTAATTGATAAATAAATTAATAAAGTAAAAAATCGTGATAATTATGGCTATAAAAGAAATGAAATAGAAATCAAAATAAAAAGTTTTTCAAAAAAATTTAGAGATATATTTTCAATATTATGAAAATGAAAATCGGAATAATGAAGAGTTTTTATAAATTCAGAAAGAAGTTGTTTGAATGTTATTAGAACTATTTCAAGAATTAAAAAAAAAATATGAAAATATTATGAAGTTCATTAATTATAAATTTAATAATAATAATAATATATATAGAGAAGTAAATAAATAAATTTAGAGGAAGATGAGTATAAATTAATTGAAATTATTGAAAAAAAAACATAACATCTAAAAATTTTTCCAATAACTTTTCATAAATTAAGTATATATAAATTTATTTCGCTAAACATTCCAATACCATTCATATTATTCTATCAATATATAAATTTTTATTAATTAAAAAAACTAATAAAATATAATTGTAAATTTTTCCTGCTAATAATGCCTATAAATTGTTTTTACAAGCTCTATATGAATTTTAATTTTTCCTTCTAATAATGTTGATATATTACTTACAAACGAATTTAATTTTTCCTGCTAATAAACTTTATCATTTCATTGATTATTTAAAATATACAATGAAATTTTACAACTAATAAAATAATATATATATGAAGAAAATAAAATAAAATATTTATATATATATATAATAATCCAATTTTTGTAACTTTTTAATATATAATTATTTTTATTTTAGTATTTAAATACAAAGACATTATATTTAATTATAAATTTTTATATCATTAAAATTATAGTAATTAATAATATAAATAAGCAATTCATATAATCTATTTATATTTATATATGTTTATATTACTTATTATAATAAATCCTTAACAAAAGAACTTGCAGAAAAATTATTACAACAATTAACAATACTTTTAAATATATTATTTAAATTTAATTTATTAAGATTAAACAAAGAATGATAATATACTAAATCAATTATGTAGTAGCTAATATTTAATCCTTCAGAGTTGTAGCAAGCTTCATTAAAAGTAATTCTATATTTATATCATTAAATTGGTAACGAGGATGGCAAATAATAACATGGAGTATAGATTTAATTATTTTCAAAATTAATTCATTATAATAAAATATTTTCAAAACTAATAATACTAAAATATAATTTTTTTTAGTTTAAAATATAACTTTATAATCATGAGGATTAAAAACATAATTAGTTAAATAATACTTTTTAATATATTCATATAATTTATTTAAAGTAGTAACATTGTATTTAAATAATAATTTGGTAATATCAAAATTTGAAGTTTCTAGAGAATAAATAAACAGTTTTTTGTTAATTCTAGAGAACAAATAAACAGTTTTTTGTTAATAATATTATATTTTTTTTTTAAAACTTCTAATAAATGATTATCAGATATTGTTTTTTTTTGTAATATAGATATAATAATATTAATATTGCATCATTATAAATGGAAATATATGAAAATATTATGTCTAAATATTTAAATAAAAAACGATTTCTTAAAATTTTATAATATGATATACAATATTATAAAATATACTTTTTTTCAAAAAAATTTAGTAGTTAACATATTAAAGTGGTATGTTATTTTCCATTATTATTTAAAGCATTATGATATTTCATTAAATATTAAATAACTTTAAATTTGGTCTTTATATTTTAAGCCTATTTTTTCCATTGGTTTCATTAATTTTATTTGATTGGGATTGTGGCAGTTCTTATATATTTATAAAGAAATAGTTCTTATATATTTTAAATTTATAAATTATTAAAAAAATTTGAATCTAATAAATTTGGATATTGATGCAATATCAATATTTAATATATTTAGTTATTTAATTAGTTTAATTTATTTTTTTTATTAATCATTATTATTATAATTTAATAATATTGTTTAATTTAATACTATTAATTTAGTACAGTTAATTTTTTTTAATAAACTATAATGATATTCACCCATTATATTATATTCAATTTAATAATGGAATCATAACATTATTGTTACTATTTTCAACTAAATATTATTATTTGACTGTTATTGCTATTTTCAATTTGGAAGTTCCAGTGGATTATTATTTTCATTTTCAGGAAGTATTTCTTTTTTATATTATTTTATATCATACCATTTAAATTTATATAGAAATAGTTTTTATTTTTTATTTAATAGTCAAGTTCATCAATAATATTAATAGTTTGTATTTTACCATATTATTTATTTATTTTTTTTTTTTTTTTTTTTTTTTATTTTTTATATTATATAAAATAGTTATTAAAATTTAAAATCATTTAATATAATTATATAAATTAATTTTTAACAAATATATTTCTTTAAACATTAAAGAATACATTAAAAATAAGAACAAAACTATAAAATCATTAATTATATAAAAATAAAATATTAAATAATAATTAAAATATTTTTAACATTTATAATATAAATTTTGTTAGAAGGAAAAATTGTTAGAAGGAAAAATAATAATATAATATATAGTAATCATGATTTATTAGAAATTTTTTTATATTAATTAATATGATATAATATATATTTTATTCTGCAGCAAAAATTAACTTTGCTGCAGTTGAAATATCATTGAAATCATTATAAACTTGGAATGTTCCATTTCCTCTTACATATGATCTTAAATGTTCAAAATATTGCCTACTTCCAAATCCAAGAATATGAATTGAAAAACCAGCATTTGATATTTGATTGCATAATGGAAGAATATTTCTATTACCATTATCTTTTCCATCTGTCAAAAATAATAGTCTTTTATCATCATAATTACCAATTGGATTGATGAATGATGTAGCTTCTTTAAAAGCATTATAAAAATTAGTATCACCACCAACATGAGCATTAGATATATCATTTACTGATAAACATCTGTAATTATTAATTATTACAGCTTTTGCACTAGTACCAAAGAATATGACGGTTCCATTATTATTATTATTATTATTATTCATTTGATTAAGAATAATGGAATTAGTCATGTCAATTAGTGAACTGTAAAAACCTTTCATAGAACCTGAAACATCTAAAATCATAATAGAATATATGGAAGATAATCCTTTTGGCTTAATCCATTTAGTAAACTTTTCATTTACATCATCTGGAATATCTATTGCAGGTATATTTTTTACCATTTCAATATTCATATCTTTGTCTGCATGAATCTGTTGGTATAATCTTTCTTCATATCTAACAAGCCAGCAGGCTATTGAAGTAACCAATCTACCAGTTCCATCGAATTTGAAATCATAAAATGCTGAAGTAAATCCACCATGTATAACTATGGGACCTTGATTAATCGCTTGAGCTTGAGCCTTCATTTTTGGGTCATAGTACAATATAAATGGTCGTTCCTTCTTCATATCTGTCAAGTACGCAAAAGGTATAAATGGTGAGTAATCATTAAGGCCATTGGGACATTCGGCATAGGAGAGAGTAATTCCTTCATTGAATTTTATTAAACCAGGTCTAAGAGATAATCTATCATTGCATTTTCCAGGAGGTGGAAGCTTAATTTCAGGTTTAAATTTTCCATTTTTACTTTGGTTAGGTTTTAAAGGTGTAATGTATTTCTTATTGAAATCAGGTTGATTGTAATTTCCTTTCATCTCAAATTTAGGTCTAATTTTATTTCCATACTCGTCTTCAAATTTTAAATATTCAGAAATTAATAAATTTGTTTCTAGAGTGTAAGGTTCATTATCACAAAATAGTAGTAATCCTCCACCTTTACTATTAAATTCTGATAAACATTTGAGGAATGGAATAATTTTATTAGAATTGATATCTTTGGCACACCATGGTAATGAACCATCACCTCGACTACAAAATAGCCATGTTTCAATGTATGGGCATCGACCACCTTCTGACTTTGTAAGTTGTTCAATGGCCTCACCGTAGCTAAACACCATTTTATAATCAAATCCTTTTTTTCTTAATGAGCAGCCAGCGCCTTTTTCAAATTGATTAACTGTAATATCTTTGTCTTTGATCTTTCCTTGATATTTATATCCTCCTAGGTATAAGATGACTACTAAAATTTTAAATCCTTTATATAATCCATCATGATAGGGTTCAATTTCAGGATTCTTATTAAGAATTGCTATACCATCACTGATAGTCATAGTATCATTATTTCCCATCATTTCAATATAGTTCATTTTTTTATTTTCGATACTATGTTGTAATTCTTTATTTTGTGGTGGTTGCTTAATCATTTCTCGGAGTTTCTCTTGAATTTCTTCAGACACCTGATCGATGACTACCTGTGATTTAATTTCACTACTTACTGGATCATTAGTTAATGAGTATAAATATACAAGTGCATCACCTAACACCCTGAGAGAGGGAGCATAACAGAATTTGGGGTAGAGTTGCTTTAGTCCGAAAGGCGAAGAACCCACGCCAAAAGTTATTAAATCGATTCCAGCATTTTCACATGATTTAATAATCGAATTAGTAAACATAATTTCTTTTTTGGAAGTGACATAACCATCAGTAATAAAGAAAATATTTTTACCCATACCAACACCACCTTTTTGTAATTCCAACTGATAAGCAGCATTTAGAGTATTTCCTGGTGTGCAATATTTTGGAATCTCTTTATCAATAACATTAATAATAGAGTTGAGACAGGCAAGAGACTCGAATGTATTAACTTTCGATGACAAAAACATGATTTTTGGACCATTACGCGTACTGACAACAACGTCAATTTTTATTTCTTCATTATCTTGAATAGTGGAAGGAGCTAGTAATAGTAATATTACAGTGGCAATAGCATGAGAATAGTTACAGGATAAATGAATAGACGATGAAAAATCAATGGCAATAGTGATGGAGTACTTTCTCTTAGTTTTATTTGCTTTTTTCAAAAATATTTCTTTATAAGTGAATCCTGATACTATCCATTTTTTCAAAGCGGGTATTGAAAGTGTACCTCCTGATGCTGATGGTACTTTACCTGCAGAAATATTGGGAGAAAATGCCAATCCAAATTGAGATCGTAAAATTAATCCCACCGTATTTTTAAGACTACCTACAGAACTATTATCATTCATTTGAATGTTCAGCTGGACTTCATTTATAGCAGGTAGTTTTATGTCAGGACGAGTGAAATTTTCATTAATTTTAGAAATATCTGTATTCACTTGTGGAATACATTGGGCAAAGAATACTTTATCTTCCATATTATTATGTATGAAACTGGTCACCTTATTTAATGGATGTACTTCATTAATTACCGTATCACGATTCAATAAAATTTCATAGGCTTTGAAGTTATCGTTTTTATTCGAAGGATAGATACAAGAAGTTACTAAGGAATTACAAAGTGTCTCAAGTTTATCTCTTTCTGATTCATCTTGACCAACTACTTTCATTGGTTCTAAAAATTGTTGGACAATTTGATTTTTATTTGTGGATGAAATATGAAGTAAATCTTCGTAAACCCTATGCTGACGTTTAAATTCCTCATCAAATTCTGATTTTAATCCAAAGACTACAATATTATTAGAAATAATATTCCATTTTGTTTGCTTTATGACTACTTGAGGAGATATTAATGATGATATTAATACAGAGGTGTAATTTGTTTCTGAAGTATTGAAATTTTTAATCCAATTTTGCTTTAAAGAATATAATGCATCTCCTGGGAATGACATGTACCTTTTTTTACAGGCAAGGGCATCTCTCAATCTTGCTAATTGAATATTTATATCTGTAGAAAAATCCTCTGATAAAATCCAAACTCCATTTCTTTCTCCAAACACCGAAATTCTAATACGAACTCCATAATTATATAATGGAAGAGATATACCAGTTGCAATGATAAGTGCGGTAATTCTTTGAATTTGGGACATATGGGTAATGTCAACTGCAATATCGACGAAACTGTCTAAAATACTATTAGGAAATATTTTATTATTTTCAATAAACTTAAGATTTGATTTTATAGAATTTGACATTGTAGATTGTATAAAAGATGAAACTTGAGAACATTCATCATAGTAATCAAATAATTTTAAATCAAATAAACCTTTTCTTTTTAATTTTGATATTTTAATTTCGGATAAAGATTGATTCTTATAAGTTGTTTTTTCCATTATCATTTCTAAAAACTTTGTTGGAGTAGTATTTTCTAAACTACTTTCTAATATATTCATGGAAATCGTCTTCTCTTTATTAGTATTTTCATAATCCATTATATCATTTATATTAAAATCATTTATCTCTTTATTAATGTTTGTCTTCTCAACGTTATCATTTAAAAATGGAATGGAAATGGCTTCTCTTTCTTCGTTGGTAAGAATAGTGGAGTATTCAATTTTGTATTTACGCTTTTCATTAGTTTTACTTTCAAAATATTTTTCCTTATTACTATTTAAATTATAGGAAAAGTCTTTTCTATAATTTTCTGTATCTTTTGAAAAGTATTGAGAAGTATTACTGTAAGTAGTACTATTATAATAATCAGAAATTAATTGATTACCATTTTCTTGAGTATTTTTATTTTCTAATAAAATATTTTCGTAACTGTTATCCGACGGTAATTCACATTGAATGACTGATTTAATTTTATTATATTTTTTATCTTTAGTTCTTAATTCGTTAGTTCTTAAATCAAAGAATGGATAATTTGATAAAATATTTTTAACTTCATTATACGATGAATATATTCGTTCAGAAAAATCAGTTTTATTAATGGGTGAATGTAATAAATTATTAATAAAATAAAAAATATTTTGACATTTTGATATACAATAATTTAGATCTTCTTCATTTTCATTTGTAGAAAATATTAATGGGAATTTAATAATTATTCCGACACATTTATCTAATATATTTAGTAAATTTGAGATGTTAACATCATCATTAGTTATTTTATATAAAGTATCTTTAATCTCTTCTTTGTAGGTCTGAATAAAATCACTAATTTTTTCTTTATTGTAGTTATTATTATCATATTGTTTAATAGAATCTTTTATTTGATTACTTAGTTTTTCGAATATGTCATTACTTCTATATTTAAATATGTTATTGTCATAATATATTAAATCTGACGATTCTTTATCTATTCCAATTTTATTTCTAAAACATCTTTCAAAATCATCAACTAATTCTTTATTAATTTTATCCAATTTATTTTGTGTTTCATTATTATATTTAGTATTATTAATATAATTAATAATTTGGTTATTTATAATACCTGGATTTACTACAATATCAACAAAGCTAATAATGTAACTTAATTTTTCTAAGAACTGTTTCATATTGGCTTCCAAGTTTTGATTAACTTCGAAATAAGGAATTAATATTTTTCTTTTATACATAATACCTAAACAACGCATTAATTTTTCTTTTAATATTTTAGTTGTATACTCCTTTGAATATTTAATTATATGCTTTATTATATTTTTTATAGATGTTTTTTCATCAGTGACTATAAGATTATTTATAAATTCATATATATTTTCATTAGTAAGTTGGACTTCCAATTGCAATAATTTTTGAATTGAATTGTTTATATTTTCTATGTTATCACTTTGTAGTTTTGTTTTAAATTCAAATTCGTTTATAATGCTTGAAAATCTTTTAATTTGATCTAATAAAAAAATATGATTAAAATTATAATTTAAATTAAATTTTAATGCTATATCTACATCATTGATTTTTGCATTAATTTTGAATTCACCATTTTTGAAACCATAAACCAAACTATTATGATGAGTGAATTTATTATATATATTATTTTTAGCTAATGGATTTTCATCAATTTTATTATTAAATTTTAAATAGCATGATATAATTTCACTACTTAAATAATTATTTTTAATTAAGGGACAATCATTATATTTATATTCATTTAATTCATAATTACTATTTATTATTACAAATTTAAGTTTATCTTGAATAATTTTACTTAAATTAGAATATTGTATTCTACAACAATAATAATAATTATAATAATAATATTCTATTTGTAATTTTGGTAATAAAAAATTTTTAATAGTAATATTTTTACCATTAATTTGTAATTCTTCTGAATCAAAACTATCAAGTATTGTTAATTCTAATTTCTTTCTCTCTCCTGGTTCCATATTTTTAATTTCATTAGAAAATTTAATTTTATTATTGTTATAATGATAATCAATAGAAATTGGAGAATAACTCATATTAAATAAATAAAAGACTTTAGTATTCTCATTGTATAGCTCAATTGATTCAATATTCTTTCCATTTTCATCATAAATAATAAGGCCATAATTTGTTGGTGTAATAAATTTGAGAACTAAATTCAAAAGTTTCATTTTATTTATATGGATATCAACATTAACAGAACATTGTAATTTATTGGATGCCATTTTCAAATTAGAAATGATCTTTCCTTGCTCTTGTTTAATATCTATTTCATTATATTTGTTTTCTTTATTTGGTCTTATCATAATTCCTAAAGAATTGGATGAATAATTTCCGGGATGTTGATGTTCGATTTCAAGCAAACTATTATAATGATTGATGTTAATGATACCATTTTTCTCAATATTATATTTTTCATTTAATTTGAACTTTAGACATAATGGAATTACATTTAAATATACCATCACTTTACATTCATCATATTCTTCATTATTGTTGTTTAATAATTTGATAATAAATTCCGATTTAATAGTTTCATTCTTATTTAGACTTTTATTTAATCTGAAATTTATATTCATTGGTTCATTTGAAGGTATTTTTTTTTCGGATGGATATGCCAAAATAACACTTTTTTCATCTTGTTCCAATTTATATTTAATTTCGTAGGAGCAACTGTTATCAAATGAAAGAGAACCTACTTTGTTTACATCAGTGTATTCCAAAATATAAATTCCTAAATTTAAATTAATAGTATCAAGTAAAAATTTTGGTGCATTTTCTTTATTGAATATCCAATTATTATTTGCTGAATATATTTTTGAAGACTTTTCAATCTCTACTCTAAAATTTTTAGAAAAATATAAATTTTCATTAAATTTATATATCTTCATATCTATATTACATTTTGATAATTCTTTAATCCATAATACCAATCTTTTTATTTCTTCATCAATATTAAATTTTTTAAAAACGTTTGGTTGAATTTGAACTTTTCTTATGATGTTTTCAATATCTGAATTTTCTTGATTTAAATTTAAGTAATCTTCTAAATTTTTTTTAAATTCATTTTTACATTTATTATACTTATTAATATAGTGATCGTCAATATTTACTTCTTCTGATATTTTAATTATTTTTTTATCATTTATTATAATATTTTTTATTTCATCTGAATCATATATTTCTTTTACTTGTTTTAAAATCTCACATTCAGATTGAAATGATTGTAACTTTTCATAATATTTATAATCAAACGGTTTTTCTTTATTGAATTTATAATATTCTTTAACTTTATCTTCCAAATTTTTTTTTATATTCTTAATATCATTCCATCTTTTTTCAAAGAAACCTTCTTCTTTATATTTACTTATTAATTCTGTTATCTTGTTATTATATTCATTTAAGTCATTCGTAAATTGACTAATTTTTTCATTTAATATAGAACATACTTTGTTTTCAATTTCCGAAATAATTAATAAATATTCCTCTTTATTTGTACTAATATTATTTTTTAAATTAGTTTTTTCTTTTTCAAATTTATTTCTATATGCACTATTTATATTTGTTAATAATACTTCAATAATATTAATAAATTCGTTATTATTAAATTTCGGTATTTCTTTTTCAATACATTCGACTATAAATTTTTGAAGTGTACATTTAAGAATACTACTGATGTTATTATTTCTTAAATCTAAACATGTTTTGTTGATTTTTGTTTCTAGATAATTTAATATAGTGTATACTATTATAACCATTGTTTCTGCAACATTGTCTTTATAAATATTTTTATTATAAAAGGAAATAAGTCTATAACCATAATCATAATCTGTATTTGATTTACATATGTCACGTAATACTTCAGTAATAAATTTTTTTCCAAATTCATTTTTATATTGAATTTCAATTAATTCTTTGGCTTCACATGTTGCATATAATGATTTAGCTATAATTTTTTCTCCATTAAATATTTGATTTTCATTGCTAAATTGAAGTAACTCATTAAATTTCTTTTTGATAATAATTTTTCCTGGTTCTTTCCAATATTTATTTTTCATTTCATCAATGTTATTAATTTTTAACCAATCAGAGTCAAAGCTATATTTCATGTTGCTTGAATATTCTATTATTTTAAATGCTATGAGTAAATTATTTACTGATTTTTTTAAATTATTTGAATCACTGTTTTTATTAATATTATTAATTATTTCATTAACACTTTGTGAATTTTCAATTTTAAAGCCACATAATGAAATTAAATATTTAAGGTAATCTTCTGGTGTTTCTTCTGATGTTGGTTCACGAATAATTGTTTCTTCGTTAATATATACTTTTATTAAATATGTTTTTTGAGTACCAAATTTAACACAGTATTTTAAATCGGTTATATAAAATTTTGGTAAATATATGTGGTCATCATCTCCAAAGTTATCTCCAATAGTTCTTATACAATCTAAATTACCATCTAGAAAAGCATTAACAAATTTAAAATATTCATTATAATTATCTTTAAATGTTTTTATTATATCAATAATTAATAATGAATTTGAGAGATATTTTAATTCTAGTATTAAATTATTCGAAACCGGTTCGTTATTAGCACACTCCGTTGTAAGTAAGTTTTTAAATACTGCAGTAAAATTATCAAGTTCAGAAATATCACTATATCTAAACATAATATTTATAAATAATTGTTGATCATTGATTGTTTTCATTTTATTAATAAGGCTATTAAGTTCAGAGTATTTTTTTAATATTTTGCAATATTTCAATAAATCACTGTTATTATGGTTGGATAATCGTAATATTTTTGATTTATTTTGATTTTTTACTTTATTTTCATTCGCTCTTTTAAACATACTTACTAATTTTAATATTTCATTGATTTCATTATTAATATAACTACTATCCATATTATTTAAATTTTTTTTCAATTTATTTATTTGATAGTATAACGGTTTAAAATTTGGATTTTCTTTTGAATTATTTATATTATTGATATTATTTTTAATTCTATCTAATTCACGAGCGTATTCTCTTTTTTCCTTTTCAAATTTTTCTTCTAATTCTTTCTCTTCTATATATGATTGACAAGTATTTATAAAAATATTCATGTTTTCCCAAATATTAAATTTGAACTTATTAAAGTATTCTATAATCATAGTTGAAGTATTAATTATATTCTTTATAATTTGAATTTCTGATTCACATGCTATAAATAATTCTGATAATTTCTTGATACTCATAATATTTTTAATAAATTCCTTTATATTCTTTTTCTTATCTTCATTAGTTGAGTCTTCCCAAATTTTGTTTTTTAAATATTGTAGAGAATAAATTAATTGATATCCTTTATTTATTATATTTTCCAATTCATTATCCCATATTCCATTTTCAGTTTTTAAATTAAATATATTAATCTTTAATATATATTCAATGGCATCATTAAACTCACAGAGCATTCCATTATTTATAATATTATTTTGGAGATAATCTCTAGCAAATAATTTATAAAACCAAAACAAATTTCCCCATGATATTTTTTCATTATTGATTTTTATACTATTTGGAATTATATAATCCAAATTCTTTTTATAGTAATCTTTTTTTTTGATTTCTCCTTTATTATCATCATTATTTGTATTATTTATACCTAATTCATTTGAAAGGTCTTGAATATCATCAGTTTTATTCCAATTATATTCTTTTTCATTTAATTTAACGATACTTCGATTAATTTCAATAGTTAATTCTTCATTGGCTGATTCACCAATTTCTACAGAAATTGGTTTAGTATAGTACACCAAAATATTAAATAATTTGAGAATATTTTTATCTAACAGAGAAATTTTGAAATTTTTAAGTATTTCTCTTAATTTAATATTTTCTAACATTTTTAAATGTATATATTGATTTTTTAAATTATCTATTTTCGTAGTATTTTTTAATTGCTCAAATTCCTTCAAGTAATAAATATAGTATATAGAAATAATTGATATCTTTGATTTTATGACTGAAACATTTTCAGGAACAAGAAAATTAAATCCATTAATAGCATTTCTAAACCAATATATTTTTCTAGCACTATCTTCTGCCGTTTCTTCAGAATCTCCAAATTGCTTAAAGTATTCTTTTGTATGTTTAATAGTACATAATTTTAATCCTTTAATTTTTGTATTTTCAATTGAAATCAATTCTTTTAATAGGGAATTAAAATATTTTAAGTAATATATTATACTATGTATCTTTTCTTCATTAGGAATCAATTTTTTCATTATATATAAAACTTCATCAATATATTCACTATATTCTTCAATATCTCCTAATGAAAATGACTCTAAATTTTTCATCAATTCATTTCTATTATTTTTGAAATAGTTTAAAATATTTTTTTCTTTATCATCTACTATATTTATTACTTTTGAAATTCTTTCCTTTTTGTATAAATCTTTAAATATTTCATCTAATTGTTGATTAATTATTTTATTTTTATGTTTTTCATTTAATAATAATTTAGCATATTCTAAAATCTTCCTTTCAATTTTGCCCAAAATATACTTTTTATCCTTTATTATTCTGTTAATTGTAGTAATATTGAAATCTATGTCACTTGATAATGAATTTTTAAATCTTTCATATTGTTCATTTTTATTCTTAAACATGGAAAATATAGTGTAATAAATACCTTCCGAAAGTATTTTACCATCAATACCTGTTGAATTAGCTAAAAACTTTGTAAGATGTACTATATTAACAGGTGTTAATAAATAGTTACTAATAATGTAATCGTTTTCTTTTTCATGTTGTTTAACATCATGGAATGCCTTTCCAATAGGTGGAGCTATTGAAGTAATGTAATCATCGGATATCAATGAATTCGACAAACGACTTGATATGAGTTCTGCATAATGTTTCGGTTCTTCAAATGGTTTTAACATTACACATAAACATCTTGATTTGATGGCTGCTGACAACGCAGTTTCATTAGAGGTAACTACAAAGAGTCTGAAGTTTTCATGTATCTGCTTATTCTTAATTAAATCTGTAGACTTTACTGGATCTCTTGAATATATCACTGGTGGATTTTGTTCAAATATTGTTAATGAAGAATTTTCTTCAAGTAATGACATTAGTCTTTCTATTTCTTGAGGAGCGTAATTAACATCATCAATTAAAACCCATTCACCATTTTCCATGGCATTAATTAATAAGGACTTTTTAAATTCGAAACTTGTGAAAGATAATGTAGAGAAATCTTTTAAGGTATTAAAATATATCTTTAATTGTTCTATAGCTTCCTTACTTAATGGATAATCAATAATTAAACCCTCAAAAAATTCTTTAAATTTTTTATAATTAATATTTCCATCTCTTATTAAATTTATAAATGAAGTAACTCGAAGCCATTCATCCATTATTAATAGTCTAATTAATTCATTCAATTGGTTATTAATATCTAAAACTTTATTGGAATCTACACTCATTTCAAGTCTTCCTATGATATCTGATGAGGAAGTTTCCGAGTTAAATTGGATAACATTTAATTTTACACCGATTATTTCCGCCAATGCTTCCACAACATATGTTTTTCCTGAACCGATATCCCCTGATAATAGTATTGTTCTTTTAGCGTTGAGACCAATAAGAATTTTCAGTAGAGCATTTTTTTCAGGTAATGTAAATTGTTTATTGACTTGGCCATCATATCTTGGTTTAATTAAATTAAAATTTACTAAATTTTTAAAGCATAGTTTATTATCCTTTATTTCTGGTACTATATTAGTAAGAGTAGTAATAATATTGTTTTCATTTTTAAAATTAGATGCATCTTTCTCTGACATATTGGAACATAATACTAAATCTAGTAATGTATCAAGAGGAACATCGGGACATTTATTTGTAAATTCTCTCAGCTTCAATATTTCTCTCAATGTATTTCCGCCAGTTTCTGCTTGATTGTTAATATATTTTTGAGAATTTAAAAAACATTGTATAGCACGTATTAAATACTCTTTATTATTAGAGAACAATTTTGTTCCTCCTAATATTTTTTCAGTTAAGATTTTCATTTCTTCTGGTTTAAAATTAGGTACCTTAAACGTATGACTTAGGTTTAAAAGAGTTGACGATAATGTAGTTCTAGCATTAGATAACTTAGCATCATTCATTGTTGCAACAACTGCAATATTTCCAATTTTATAATCTTTTCCCTGAGAGGTATGATACACTTCCTTATAAAATATTGAATTTAAATAGGAACATAATTGATCCGATACTTCATCTGACAGTAAGTTAATTTCATCTATAATTATTCCATTTCTGCAATGTTCTTGGGATGTAGAACTATTACTAAGAACTTCATATAATGGTCCTTCCAAAATTTTAGTTTTAATATTATTATTTTCATCAATTACAGGAATGGTTCTAGAAAATATATCTTCTTCTGTTGTAGAATTAGATAAATTAGTTCTTTCATAATTTATACCAAGGGCTTCAAAAATAGTAAGAGGAATTTTTGTCTTTCCTATTCCAGGTGGACCTTCAAATATTTGCATGGCATGAGCAACTAATGAGGTTAAAATCGCATCTGCCATATCTGCTGCTGATTTGGTCCACACAATCTCTTTCATTTTGGCGATGTTTGGTTCAAATACTTGTATCTTAATGTTACTAAAGCAAGATTTTACGTAAATGATGTCGTCTCCATCTTTTTCGAATATAAATGGAGAATCATAATCAATGTCTTGGGATTGATTAGTTAATAATTTATTTAAATTTTCAGGTAAGTAATCCAATAATAATTCATTAATTACTCTATTCCTCATATATGGATCAAAACCATCAAATATGCTTCTTAAGGCAGCAATTCCTACAATATGTTTTGCACTAGTATCTTCTATATGTTTACTTATACCGTTTACTGTATGACAACATCTTATAAATGAAAGTATATGAATATTGTAATTATTATAACAAATATTTTCATATAGCTCAATTAATTTTTCATAAAGTTCATCCTTTTCTTGAATAATACTTTTAGCAATACAACGGTAATTTTCTAATGGATTCAATGATATACCAAGGTATAGTTTATTGTCATATGAGGGGCAATTAATTATGGTACATCTTGATTTAAAAGCCTCTGATAATTTTCCATTAAATATTTCTCTTGAGGTAAAGAATATTGAAAATTTATTGGAAATTGGAATACTTCCTTTTTTTGTACCTTTATCACTATATAATTCTTTAAAAATTCTTTGATTATTAAATATACCCTGAGCATCCTCTGTAAGTACAAGATTTCTAGGATACTCTAATACCGAATTTATTCTTTCAATTACAGATGGTGATATTTGATCTATTCCTTTAATAATTAATTTTTGACCATATATACAAGCAGAAGGTATTATACCTAAATTGAATGATGTTACCGTTTTTATTCCTTTATTTTTATCATAATTTTCTTCCAGTTTTATTAATTCCTCTATACACCTAAAAATATAAGCTAAACATTTGTTTTCGTTATTCTTTATTCTTCCGTTCCGTCCAATATTTAATTCATCTTCAATCAATTTCAATTTTTCTTCTCGATTTCCTTCAAAGTATTCTCTTTTCTTACTCAAATATCGTAAGGCTTTTTCAATATGAGAATCGATCAATTTGGATAATTTATCTTTGTCATCCAGAGATGAAAGACCAATTAAATCTTGTGTTTCAGTATTCTTATTAACAAAATGTTCTTCATAAGAGTCTTTTCCATTTGATAATTCTAACCAATTTTCCAATAGATATGATTTATATGAGGTTGGTCCTTCTAAGAGTAAAGATTCGTGTGAGGGTGTATCAGAATATAATGAACAAGACATACGTATCCAAAAATATATTTGTTTCATTGTGGGTGGGTAATCATTTCTTTTTAAGGACGTTGAGAGAATTATTTTACCTTTTTTAACGAAAAATTTATTTTCTTCTCTTGAAACAATTGAAACCTCAGATTTTACGAATTTCAATAGTTCATCACTTTTGAATTTAGTAATCTTTGCAATTTCTTTTATTATTTGTTTTATTCTTTTAGGGCCAATCTTCAAACCTGGAATTATAAAGCTGATTATTACATAGGCCACGGGTATTTTTTTATATTCTTCATTTGAAATTACCTTATCTGTTAATATTCCTGCACAGAATCTATCTATTCTATTCAATAAACATTTAATTTGCCTTAAAGAGAAATTTTGTTGAGCAACAGTTTCTACTACCCTAACAATATCATAAATATTTTCGGGAATTATATATTCTTTAATATCTTCATATTCATTGTTTATAATTTCTCTAAGTAATGAAAGGTACTCATTTTGTGTTGGATTTGAAATTTTCACAGTTGTTAATTCATCTAGTATTAATTGAGGCATTTTCTTTCTACCAGATTCATTGTCATCATTTCCCGTAGCAATGAATAGAAAGCCAGGTTTAATTTGAACAGGATATGGAACACCTTTTAATTGAACAAAATCCTTTTCATTTGCTTTTAATAATGGAAGTAAGATAAGTAATATATTTTCAGGACATAAGTTTATTTCATCCACAAGAATTGGCTCACCATTTCTCATTGCGGTTAACAATGGACCTTCAGCGAATTGGAATGATGTATTCTTAAAATTAAAAGATCCTATGAATTGTTCAAATGATATCTCCGAATTACAATTAATTGTTAATATAGGATCTCTATTTCTGAATTTTCTATAGGCACCGTAATGTCTAGCAGCGACTGATTTACCGGTACCCGATGTACCTTGAATAAATATTGGAGAATGGGAAAGATCACAGGATATTAAAGATAAGATCATTTTCAGAGCATTTCCTTTTTCACTTTTATTAAAGAAAAATCTATTTTTAATATTTTTATCCTCACTATTTAACATTTTTGAAGTTAAATCACCATCTATATTATAAGCTTCATCATTTAATAATAAAAGATTATAGGCGTCAGAAATATCTAATTCGGTTCGTTGAATAATATAACATAGTTTAGTAATAGTTTTTACCAGTGATTTAAGATTATCAAACTTTAACTTTTCATCAATAATAAATTTTGAAATCTCATTTACTTTCACATCATCAAAATTATTAATTCTATACCAATATGGAATATCTTGCTCTGTTTCTAGATCATCATCAGAATCATATTGACTGTTGCTTTCACTATCACTTTCCTCATCATTTTCACTTTCACTTTCACTTTCACTAGATAAAAAATCAAAAATTTGAATACCTTTTTTCGCTTTTGATTCTTTCGGTTTTTCAATTTTTTCTTTTGAATTTTCATTATTAATGTTAGTTTGATTACATTTTTGATAATTACAATTAAGTTTCTTTATAGTCATATCTGTTATTTTTTCAATGGCTACCGAATTCAATTCAAAATCATCAAGATTTATTGCTACAAATCTGTTCATTAAAGCTTTCGATATCACTTCTTTTCCATCTTTCATTTCCATAGTACCAATTACGATGAATCCTTTACCAATATCAACTTGTTCACTATTATTTTTTTCAATTAATTTGAATTGAACATTGTTAAAGACTGAGTTTTCTTCTAATAATGGATTTAAACATTCAATAACCTGGGATTTCGCACCATCTATTCTATCCAATATTACAGGATTTCCTTTTTTTCCAGCTCTTAAAATCGGTCCATCAACCCATGTAATAATGTTCTCTAAGTCAATTCCATTTTCTGATGGTTTATCATTCTTTTCAATATTGGTATCTATACTGGGTTGGAAGCATCCCAATAAATCATCTACTGAGGTTTCCAAGGCAAGTTGAACAATTTCTATTGTATTTCTTGGATTATCAATTAAAAATGTATCCTTATTCGAGGTATAATTATGTGCAATAAACTTGGCAAATTCGGTTACTCCTGATCCATTTTTACCGATAATCAAAGGATGGAGTCCAGCTTTGCATGCTGCCAATGCTAAATAGGCACATTTTACATATGATTCATCATAATATAAATTATTCATCTTTAATCTCTGAATAATATCATTTTTTATGTCATGGTCTATCTCATCACTTCCAAATTTTTGTAGAATATTTTTAAAGTCATCTCTTTCATTTTTAGGGAATCTTCGAGTGTAAGCTATCTCAGCAGAAAACCTTACAGGTACATTAATTTTCGATAAATAAATACATGCCTTTAAGTTTCGAAGAGTGACAATAGGATCTACTGTTTTTTGCTTGTAATTCAGCATTTTTTCATAGAGACTCACGAAATCATTAACATATTTCTTATAACCGTCAGAATCAGAGATTAATTCACTAAAAATATGTTTACATTCTTTTTGACTCATTTTTTCAAACTTAACAATGACAAATTTGGATAAAATATTGGGAGTAAGTTCATTTCTTTGATTCTTAGTGAATCCTTCAGCTTCTCCATTCATGGTTAAAATTAAGTTATAACCATTCATTTTCTTGTACACTGTATTATTTACGACGATTTCATCCTTTGAAATGGATGCCAAGATACAAGAAAGTACTTCTGGTTTTGCTAAATCACACTCATCGAGAATAAGAGTCTGACCATTGATGTAAGCATTCAATAATATTCCAGGAACAAAGGTCATCATTGAAGAGCCATTTTTTTGTAAAATAGGTCTACCCAGTAAATCTTCCACTGTAGTATTTTCTGAAAGAGCTGTAGTTACCGGATACTGACCTCTAATAATAACAGTACCAGCAATAGAAATAAAACTTTTACCTGCCGAGGTGAAACCCTGAATAATTAATGGAATATTTGAGAGAATTCCTGCTGAAATTTGTTTAATCTTTTTTAAAGTTTCGGGGGACTGAATCAGATATATTTTTTTCTTTTTTCCATCTTCAGAATTGTTATATTCTTCTATTTTATTTTTACAGTATTCTTCATTGATATAATTGAGAAAATTCGCTTTATTAGAATTTAAATTATTGATGGTCTCAGATATTATATCTCTTTTATCAATTGTATTTTCTTTTTCAAAATTAAAAATTTCTAAGTCGCAAAGAAATTTATTTTTTTTATCACCGACGGCTATTGCATGATTATATTCATTATTTCTCTTGTCTAATCCTGTATCATCTTTTCTTTGAAACAATTCACGTATTAGTTTTGGAGCATTTTTATATTCTTCTGAACTCACCTTATAAGTACTATCAATATAGTGAGAGATATCTTTCAATGAGTAATTTCTATTTCCAATGATATTAATAATAATACTAGTGAAATTGTTAAATCCTGTTTTTAATACTATATCTACTAAATTATTAATAGGTAATGATTCACATAATTGATGTAGACGTTTATAGGAATATTCAAAATTTTTTGGGTTTATTAAAGATATTTGTCTGAAATAATCTAGTTCATTTTTATAGATCGGATTATAAATTTTTAAATCTTTATCAATTTTTTCATCCTCTAATTCAATTTCATATCTATTGTTATCAGCAGATGATTTTGGCTTCCTTAAAGTTATATTTCTTCTACTGGGATATTTTCTTACCCCAAAAACTATTGATTGCATTCCATTATAGCAGTAGAAAGGTACTACTGAAAAATATTTGGTTCCATTTCCATTATCATCTTCATACTTCAGTAATTTATAGCCCTCACCAGTAGGTCTGTATATGTCATAAATTTCGATATCAGATTCTGTGGGATCATTTAAGATAACATCTACATGAATATAAATAATACCTATTTTTTTACTATTATTAATTCCCTCAAAAACAATACCATCAAGATATTTATCATCGGGCACACTGAATGGAATATCTTCATTTTTACTGTCATTTTTTGACTTATTTTTACTTCTCTTGTTTTTATCATTTTCATTTTCATCTTCAATTTTCTTTTCAATGCTCTCTACTATTGGTTCTTTTGATGAAGAACTTATATTGGATGGATTAGCATTAGTATTATCATTAGTATTAAGCATATTTGAATTCGAAGATTCATCACCAAAAATGTAATTTAAAACTTCAGTTGGTATATTTGTTTGTTCCAATGATTTAGATTTCTCAGATAACCCATTATTTGTTGAGTTAATATCTTCCGATAGATTTTGTGAACTATTAAAAGAAATATTAGATTGAATAGGTTTTTCGAAAATAGTAGGGTCGGCTTGATCAATCATTTGACGAAGAGTAGAGAAAGTAACGACTTCTGATTTTTCCAATGAATTTTTATTAATATCTAAATTATTCATTTCAGGATAGATATATTCTTTTAAAATATCTCTGAAAAAATTGTATTCCCTATCATTAGAGCTAGCAGTAAAAAACTTTTCCCATTCTTCTTTAGATTTTGGAGGTTCTGAGCCAGTCAATAAATAGTGGAGGATATTACCAAAAGATTGAAGAGAAGAATGATAAGATAATGTACACTTGTTGGACTCATCTAATTTAAGGAAATCGAGAGAAAACCAACTTGAGGTTGGAATTTTTTTAAATTTAATAATATCATTATATGAATCAATGGATGTGAAAATCTCTGGAAAAATAATTGAACACATTCCGTTTTCACACCATAAAATATTATTAGGTGATAAAGTAGGAGTAAGAAAGCATTGTTCCTCCTCTGGATGGATCAATTCAAGCTTATCAATCAATTCTTGTACAATTTCTTTCTTACTATTACTTTTAGCATACTCTGTTAAAGTGGTGTATGGATAAGTGAAAAATACCGAAACTACTTTAGTTTTGGAAATAGAAAATCCCTTAAACTTTGGTGAAATATCATACAATTCTTCCATTTTTTCATTGAGTTTATATTCTTTTCTAATGAGCTCTTTAAAATAATCGATAGGCTGTGTAAGATCCGATATACGAATCAATACTATTTCATAATAATTTTCATCTTCAGCAACCTGGATGCCATCATTCTTAATATTCAAATGATACCATTCCGTTTTAGGTAAATAGGAATCCTTAATAATTGATTTTTCTAGTATATTCTTGTTTTTCATAAATTCAGCGACAAAATATTTTTGTTGAATTTCACCATTATTCTTTATTTCCATCGTATTGATTAATTGAATTAATTTTTTCTTTGAGGTCATTTTATCCAATGATATATTTTCATTTTCTTGATTAGAATTCATAGTTTTATTATCTTCCATTTGCATACTGTCATGATCTAAGTTATTATCACTGATAATTTCATATTCATTATCAATTTCCATTTTATTGTTAAAAACGAAATCTGAAGAAGACGATCGTTCAATTTTATTAATTTTAATATTCTAATTAATTTTAATAATATATTTTTTCATAAAAAAATAATAAAATCACTTTTTTAATTTCAAAAAATTATAATTAAAAAATAACTATAAATTAAAAAAAAATTTAAATATAACTTATTTACAGTGTAAGAAAAAAAAAAAAATAAAAAAATTTTAAAAAGGTCCTTTGATGAAAAAGTATATGAAAAAAAAAAAAAAAAAAAAATATAATCTTTTCTATAACAACAAAATGGACATTACAAGAATTACTACTTTTCTTAATAAATTTAAATAATTTTATTCTGATGGTGATATAATATTAAATAAAATTTATTTTACAAAATAAAAAAAAAAAAATGGACATCTATCCAAGTTAAGTTTGAAAAAAAAAAAAAAAAAAAAAGAATGACTACTTTTCTTAAGGTTTCTTAAATTTTATTTAATTTAAAGGAATATTATTAAATAAGGTTCTTTATATAGCAAAAAAAAAAAAAAAAAAAAAAAAAAAACTATAAATTTTCCATAAATATTATAAAGTTTAGTATTATATCTTAGTATGATGTATATTTTCTATAGTCATTATTCTAAAAATTTTTTTAAAATTTAGTAACGTAATCCATTATTTTGTTTCAAAAAGTTATAAATAATGTTTATTTTTTCTAATTATATTTATAAAAATAATTTAAACTTTTTTTTTTTCTTGTTTATACATATAGATTATTTTATTATAAATATTTTATTAAATGCTATTTTTTAATAATTTGGACATAAAATTTATATATCTATTATTTTTTTAATTTTTAACTTTTTTAATTTATTTATAAAAACTTTTTATTAAATACTATTTTTTAATAATTTGGACATGAAATTAATATATCTATTATTTTTTTAATTTTTAACTTTTTTAATTTATTTATAAAAACTTTATTCATTTTATTTTATTATTTTATAGTATTGATATTAGTGATTGATTAAGTTTTGTATTTTGAAGCGTTTTCTTTTTCTGTATTATTATCATCTTCTCTATTTTATTTTGATATATATTAAAATATTTTTATGTTTTACTTTATATCAATATAATTTAAATTTAAAATAAATAAAAAGGTAACACCATGCTTTTAATCTGAAATGTATATGTATATATAGAATAAACAAAATCTTGAAAGCTGAAACTATTTAAAAAAAAAAAAAGAATATATATATATATATTAATGATAATTTATATTTTATTATAAACAGTGTAATCATAATTATGAAATATTTCTTAGTCAATTCCATAGGAATTTATGCCTCCTACACAAATAAATAATCCATCAATGATTTATTTTTTTAACTATAACCTTCATTACTATTTACTAATTATATCGGCGCCATTGGTAATCAAATAATTTGATATAGATTCACATTTGTTGTTATTATTTTATAGTATTGATATTAGTGATAAATTAAGGTTTATATTTTGAAGCGTTTTCTTTATCTGTATTTTTATCATCTCTATTTTATTTTGAAATATATTAAAATATTTTTATGCTTTACTTTATATCAATATAATTTAAATTTAAAATTAATAAAATGGTAACACTATGCTTTTAATCTGAAATGTATATAGAATAAACGAAATCTTGAAAGCTGAAACTATTTAAAAAAAAAAAAAGAATATATATATATATATTAATGATAATTAATATTTTATTATAAACAGTGTAATCATAATTATGGAATATTTCTTAATCAATTTCATAGAAATAAATGCCTCCTACATAAATAAATAATCCATCAATGATTTATTTTTTTAACTATGACCTTCATTACTATTTACTAATTACATCTGCGCCATTGGCAATCAAATAATTTGCTATAGATTCACATTTGTTGTTATACGCAACCTACAAAGAAGTATTGCCATATCTCTCTTTTTTATTGACATTTGCGCAATGTTCAATTAAATATTTAAATATAGTTTCATTTGCATTATCGCTTGCTATTACAAGAGGTGTATCGCAATATGCATTACTTTGGTTGACGTCGGCTCCATGATCAATTAAGTATTTTACAATGACTACATTATTTTTTAGACACTCTATATATAAAGGGGATCTTCTATATTCATTTTCTATATTAATACTTTCCCTATGGTCAATCAGATATTTCACAACATTTTCGTGTCTTTTTCAGCAGGTATCATTATATTTATTCTTTTTGTTAACATCCGCTCCTTGTTCAATTAAATACTTCCCACAAAAATATGGAACATACGTTCTACAGAGAAATTTCTCTTCTTTTTATATTCTTAAATTTTAATAATCATTACAAAAAAAAAAATAAAAAAATAAAAAAAATAAAAGTTGCATTTATATTATAAATAAAAAAATATAATTTATTCAATATATATAAATGAAAAATACTTTAACAATTTAATACAATGAATAGTAAATAATAAATAAAACATAAATAATTAATAATAATTAATATTTTGATATTAGAGATAATATTTATTAAAACATTCTAATTATTAATTAATTTATTTTTAAAAATACATTATGTATTAATTATGAAGAACACACATATTTGTTTTATATCATGAATGTGATGCATTTCGACATAATTTATGTATAATCCACATAAAAAATTGTACAATATGTATAGTATATGTAATACGCCACTATTTTCAACGTATACTTTTTTTTTTATTGTATTTTAGCATTAAAAAAATAAAATAAAAACTAAAAAAATAATAAATTAAAGAATAAATAAGTTTTTCTGTTAAGAATTTTATTTTATTTTTATTTATTTTCATTTTATTTTATTATTATATATTATTATTAAATGTTTTAATATATAACGCAAGTGTTATATAAATGGTTAACAAAGATTTAAAGTAAAGATAAAATTACATGTTTTTATATTTGTGACTTGTTCTAGAACATATTAATTTATATTCTAATTTGTAATTACAATTTATTTAATATAATTAAATTTAATATTTTATTAAACTTAAGCTAGACTATAACCTTATATTAATAAATTTAACATACGTTAACACTCCCTCTCAAATTAGATTTTTAAATACTAAAAATCGTATTTGCAAATATACTCATTTTTGTACCATTAATCTCTTTAGTGAGAGCGTCAGCTAACATTTATGTTGTATCTTTGTATTCTAATTTTACTTTCCTTTTTACTATATTATCTCTATTAAAATGAAATCTAATATCTATGTGTTTTAACTTTGTATTGATTTCACTATTTTCAATAGTTATTTTACTTGTTAAATTATCTGTGAAAATGGTAATTGTTTTATTATAATTTATTAATTTTTTTAAAATATTTCTGATCCATAGAATCTTTATAATATTTTCGGATGTGCTAATGTATTTCGCTTCTGCTGTAGACGTAGCTACACATGTTTGTTTCTTAGAAATCCAGAATATGGGACTGTTTCCCATAAGTATTATTCTGCCAGACGTAGATTTCCTGTCATTTAGATCACCTCCAAAATCGGCATCAGTATATGCTATTATTTCCCCTTGTCCATCATATACAATTTTATAATCTTTAGTACTATTCATATATCTGAAAATATTTGTTATTTTATTCCAGTCTGATATTGTGGGTTTTTCTGATTTTCTGGCAGCCTTGTTCACGGAAAATGCGATATCTAGCCTTGTGCATTTTGATAGATATATTAAGGAACCTATTGCACTCTTGTAGATTGTTTTATTGAAAGGTTTATTATTTTTAGAGATAGTGTTGTCTCCTGTACATGGTGTTTTTCTTTTTCTCATTTTTTTTATATTAAATTTGTCTTACATATTATTTATAAAACTATTTTGTGATATAATATATTTTATTCTTTTGTTTTTCAATTTTTATACCAAGTATGAATTCAGCTGGTCCACAATTTGATATTTTAAATTTTTCTTTAATTTTTATAATTATATTTTGTATTTCTTTGACTTCACCAGTTATGATCATATCATCTACATATAAACCTATGATGCATTTGGTTTTATTATTCTTTGAATATTTAAATATACACTTTTCAGATTTTATTTGTTTAAATCCATTTTTATTTAAAAAAT
Source organism: Neocallimastix lanati (nom. inval.) (assembly GCA_016946835.1). Taxonomy (NCBI): domain Eukaryota; kingdom Fungi; phylum Neocallimastigomycota; class Neocallimastigomycetes; order Neocallimastigales; family Neocallimastigaceae; genus Neocallimastix; species Neocallimastix lanati (nom. inval.). The sequence goes on along the minus strand of JACVTC010000042.1, from coordinate 405,644 downwards.
TTGTGATCGTTTGGTTCCATTGCCTACCGGATTGTTTTAATCCGTATATTGCTTTATTGAGTTTCCAGAATCCCCTCCCAAAGTTAGTATCTCCTAATGGAATAGTAGTGTATATATCAGTATCTAATGGAGGGTTGAGATACGCAGCTTTAATATCTAATTGGTAGATATTCTAATTAAACTTAGCTGCTAAAGCGATAATAAGCTTTAATCCATCAATGTTTAAGGTAGGAGAATAAGTAAGTTCATAATCAATACCTCTACGTTGTTTAAAACCTCTAGCCACTAGGCGAGCTTTAAATCTAACAATATTATTATTAGAATCTTTTTTGGTAGCAAAAACCCATTTTGTAGAAATAAGATTTTTGTTTTTAGGAATGTAATTAACAATGGACATAATATTATTATTGTATAAATTATTAAGTTCCTCTTGTATAGCTTTATACCAGTTATTTTTATTAGGACAATTAATAGCTTCTTTATAACTATTAGGTGTATCAGAGTAAATAGTAAAAACCATTTTATCATCATTAGAAACATTATATTTAGGCCGAGAGATATCATTAGTAATATTAGAAAAAGTTTCAGGACTTAAAAGAATGTTTGAGTACAGACTGATTGTTAATCCCAGTCATATCATCAGTCATATTTACATCTTGGTCAGAAATAATGGAAATAATGTTATTATTAATATAATTAGTATCAGAACCTAAATCATAGTTAATAGAAAAATAATCCTGGAGAGTTTTATCGTCAATAGGGATAAAATCATTTTCATAGAAATTTGAACAATTAGAATTGTTAATTGATAGATTATCATCTTCAACATTATCTTGCAAATTTTCATTAGTATCAATAATATTATTATTATAATTGTCATCTTTAATATTTTTGGTGACAGAATCTTCATTATTTAAAGATTTATTATGAGAAAGTTTAAATGTTTTATCAAAATTATCATCTGTTACTGATGTACTGTTTTTATTTTTTTTATTAATTATATTTTTATTATTGACATTTTGAAAAAAATTTTTATTAATAAATTTTTAATTAATTTTTGAAAAATTTTTAAAGTTTCGTAGATTTATTACTATTATTATTAATTTACTGTAATTTATTATTTTTATCAATAAATGTCGTAGATTCACGTGTTGTACTAAATGATTTTAATTTAGTGGAACTATTATTCTCAATATTATTATTCTTCGTCATTATTAGGTCTGAATTTGAATTATGAAATTTAATTATTTTAACATTATCTAATGGTCGTGAATTAAATTTTACTTCATTTTTTGAACAATTTTTATTATTAAAAAATTTTTTTTTTCATTTTTAGATTTAGAAATATCAATATTTTCTTCTAGTGTTTTTACAGGAGTAATAGCAGAAGAATTTTTAGTTGGTTTGATATCATTTATATTTGAATTATCAAATATTTATCAGAGTCGGTAAAACAATATCTTTTTACAGGATTTTTTACTATATTCCTTTTGGATAATTGAAGTATTTTCAGCATCTTTTCCTTTTTCTGCCCAATTATGTTTATTTTTATTAGAAGAATAACTGCATTTACCTTTTTCAATGTAAGAATTATTTACCATATTTTTTAAAGAAAGATTTGAATTATTTCTATTGTTTTCATGGATATTGGTAAATATAAAATCATTATTTTTATTTAAAGAATAGTTATTGACATTTTGAATTATATTTTGTTTTTCCAATACTATGTTTTTATTTTGATTATTATAATTTTTATTTATATGAACTATACTATGTTTTGCATTAGTTGAAATTTCATTATTCACCCCAGAAATTACATTTGAATTAACATTATTTTTTGCGTATAAATTATTTTGTTCTAAAGTAATATTATGTTTATTGCTATGCGTGTTATTTGTTTTATTTATATCCAATAATTTATTTGTTTTTACTTCCTTTTCTAAGGTTATTGTTTTAATTTTGTTATTTTTATTGTTTAAATTAATTATGTTGTCGTTGTTAATATTATCATCCATATTTTCCTTACTTTTATCTATATTTTTATTATTATTCATATTATTTAAAGTATTAATAATTATTTTAGAGTTATTTTCATGTATATTATTTTCCACTTCTATTTTATTATCCTCCTTATCCATATTCATATTATTTAAATTATCGATTACAATAATGTTATTCAAATTTAAATCATTATTATTATTGTTTTCATTTAAATTATTTTCATCGTTTAAAACATCATTTATGTTTTCTAAATTATTAATTATATTTTCATTCATAATATGATTATTTTCATTATTATTATTATTATTGTTTGCTATATTATTTTATTTTCAATTTTTATAAAAGAGAAATATGGGTCCTCAAATCCTTCTTTCTCATAAATATAGTTTGCTGGACATTCCTCTAAACATTCTACTTCTCTGTTATGATGTATTCTTTTGTTTTTTTATGTCCATAATCCTATATGAGTAATTTTTCTTGCTGAAACCAAGAAATATTCCTTCCTTTGCTTTTGGAGTGAAATTGGATTTGTTTTCCATGTTATCAATATAATAAACATTTACATCCAAAAGTTCTTAAGTGTTTTAAAGAAATACTTTTTCCTGATATGACTTCATCAGGTATTAAATTATTATTTCCTTCATGAGGAATCATATTAAACAAATAAGCCGCATGTTTGACTGCATATTCCCAGAAAATTTTCAGATAATTTTGCCCAAAATAATAAAGATTTTAGCCGTGTTTTTTATTGTTTGATTTATCCTTTCGGCTTTTCCATTATTTTCTGGACAATATGGTGGAGAGAATGATTTTTCAATTCCATTATCTTTGCAGTACCTTCTTATTTTCTTATTTTTATATTCTTTACCACCATCAGTTTTAAATATTTTAACTTTATGATCTTCAAATTGATTGTTAAGGTATTTGAGAAAATCATTTATAATGTCTGGCGCTTCAGCTTTAGATTTTAAAGTGAATAGCCGTACTTTCCACGAATATTCGTCTAAGAAAGTTATAAAATATTTTTTGTCATTAATAGAACTATTATATGGCTTCGAAATGTTAGAGTGTATTACTTTGAGTATTTTGTTTGATTTTGGATTGTTCTCATTATGTGGGGAATGTTTCATTTTTACTACTTTACATTCTTTACATTTTGGGATCTTGATCTCGTGTAATTCTAAATGTTTAGAAAAAATTTTTTATATATTGATGGCCCATTCTTCTGTTCCATATTTCTAGACTGTTTTGTCCTAAATCATTTAATGATAAAATATTTTGATTATTTATTATACTTTTTGTATTTATTTTAAATTGATTGAAATCAGTTGATAGAAACATTCCAATAACATTTTTATCACAGTCAGATATAGTCAATTTAACTTTTTCTTGACTTATTGGCTCAATAACGGATGTTATATACCTATTTTTGCGAATTCGATGTCACTTATCAAGTTTTTAAGTGCCTTTTTTTGAATATAATACTTTGTTTAATTGTATATGGTAAATTCTTTATGGTAAATTCACAACTACCATATCCTTCAAAGTTTAAAATAGTATTGTTTAGACATCTTAGTTGTACGAAATCTTCTTTATAATCTTTCAATAGGCTTTTATCATTAGTTACATGTTCGTAAGCTCCACTATCAGAATACCATTCAATTGTTTCATTACTTTCTATATTTCTTTCAATTATGTTTACAGATTTTTCAGTATTATCTATAATATATGGTTCATTTATTGATTCAATTAGTAAAGCATCATTAATACGTGGTTCACATAATGGTCTGATGTCTTCAAAATTATCATCTCTTTCACTGTCACTTTCTTCATGTTTGGAAGTTATTTTTTTCCACTAAACCATATGTTTTTAAATCTTTTTCTTCATTTTTATGGTTTTTCTGGTAGAGTGATTTTTGCTTCCTTTCCTTATTGTTTTCTCTTGCTTTCATATTGTATTTACAATTTTTAGTGAGATGTCCTCTTACCTCACAAATATGGCAATATGAATTTTTGTTAGTTTTGTTATTGTTTCTGTTTATTTTCTTAAAAAAAAACTTTTCCTTTATGATAGTTTTTATTTTTATAACGTTTTTTCAATTAGATCTATATCTATTGGATCATCATGATCATCATGTTCATCTATTGTATTTTCCCAATTTTCTAGATATGATCTAGCTGAAATTCTATCTTTTATACTTTCATATAATTGTCTGGCGGTAGTTTCTAAGGTTACATCTATAATGTTTTTTAAAGTCATTTAGTAAAATATTGAACAATGTACTTTAATTTCTCCCTTTCAATCAAATTTACTCCGGCATCTTCCATTTCACCGAATATTTCATTTACACTCTCAGCCATCTTCATTATTTGGCTGCGGTCATTCGCCTTAAGTTTTCGCAATTTCTTGAGTCAGTATTCAGTGTCATTATTCATATCATCGAATTTTGAAGTTAGCTTTTCCATAATTGTGAATGTTTTCTTCATTCTACTAACTTCCCTTAATATTTTGTCTTCAATGTTTTGAATCACCATAAGCAATGAATTCTTCCATTCCGTATCTTCTAGCTGCTGTCATGATAAGGAAATTCCATGTAGTAAAGTTGGATGCACCACGTAGACGTTGGTCCTTAGCTAAGTTAAATTGATAGGCCATTTTAATACTTTGTTAAAAACGATTTTTTAAATTAAAAAACTTTGTTATTATTGTAGAGTATTGAGACTCTTAATCTATTGTTGATTAATATTTATTTATTAATAATTAGATATATAATGCAAGTGTTATATAAATGGTTAACAAAGATTTAAAGTAAAGATAAAATTACATGTTTTTATATTTAATTGTGGCTTGCTCTAGATACATATTAATTTATATTTTAATTTGTAATTACAATATATTTAATATAATTAAAATTAATATTTATTAAACTTAAGCTAGACTATAACTTTGTATTAATAAATTTAACATACGTTAACAATAATAATAATAATAATAATAATAATAATAATAATAATAATAATAATAATAATAATAATAATAATAATAATAATAATAATAATAAAAATAATAATAATAATAATAATAATAATAATAATAATAATAATAATAATAATAATAATAATAATAATAATAATAATAATAATAATAATAATAATAATAATAATAATAATAATAATAATAATAATAATAATAATAATAATAATAATAATAATAATAATAATAATAATAATAATAATAATAATAATAATAATAATAATAAATATATACATTAAATGAGATAATAAGATAATAATTTTAAATATTTTGAATATTAAAACATTTTCACAATTGGTAGATATTAAAAAACATGAAATATTCATATTATATAAAATATAATTTTTGTGTTATTTTTTTAAAATTTTATTTTTTATTATTTTTAATTTTTATTTTTAAATTTTTTATTTTACATGTAATCTATTAAATATTAATAAAGACTAAGTAATATTTGCTGCTGTTAAAAACATAAATACATATATATAATATAAAAGAATTAAAAAGTAAAAAAAAAAAAAAAAAATTGGACATTTGATCATAATAAAATAATAATTATTATGTTTTTGAATCAATACAATATAGGTTAATAAAATTATTATAGATTTAATAAATTCTTTTATATATACGGAAATATTAATAATATGTAATTGTAAAAAAAGGCCAATTTTATCTGAAAAACACTTATATATATTAAATAAATATAATTAATATTACTTATGTTTATAAAATTAATATTTTTATATATTATTATTTTTTTCTTTAATTAATAATACTTTATAATACTTTATATTTAATCTTTTTTAAATAAAAATATATTGATTTTAGTGTGAATTTATTATTAAAAAGTAATAATTTCATCATATTTAATATTTTTTTAATAACTTTCATTGATATTGATATTAATAAAATTGAAATATTTATTTTTGATATTGATATTTGATAACAAAATAATATATTTATTAATATTCTAATGTTATTATAAAGTTGTATTTAATTTCTAACTTTTAAGAAAGAATTTATTTTACAACTTATAATAATAAAAATTATAAAGAAAGTTTTGTTTATTTTTTTTATAATAAAAATAAACTATTAATTCTACACAAAATTTATTTTATAAATAATTACACAAATATTATTTATAATTCAAAGAAGTTATATTTTCAATAATATAACTTAAAAATATTTATTATTAATTATTTAATTTATTAATAACACTTCATTATATATGACTAATTATTTCTTCTTTTCATAAAAAGTCCCCTTCTAAAATGTTTAATTAACATTTTTCTTTTTTATTGAATTATTATTCTTTTTAGATTCATAGAGTTCTTAACTTATTTTAATATATTTTTAATAATATAATATAACAAATATATAAAATAATATATAATAAGATTTTAAGATAATATTTATTATACTAATTTAGAGTAATTTAAACCATCATTTTAATATAACTTTTAAAGAATATAAAAATATAATTAATAAAATTAAAATATTTATTTTTGATATTGATATAATATAATAAAATTTTTACTAAATATTTTTGATATTGATATTTTAAAATTTTTTAAAAAAAAAAATAAATAAATAAATAAAAAGAAAAACAATAAAATAAAAAATTTTAAAATTTAATTTTAATTAATTTAATTTTTAGATAATGAATATTTTTGAAAAAGAAAAAGAGATGCTTGATCCGAAAAATGATCTTATATTTAAAAATTTATTTGGGGTACCTCAAAACAAAGATATAATGATTGATTTTTTAAATAAAATATTGGAATTTGAAGAAAATCCAATTGTAGATTTATTTTATATTAACACAGACACAGAGATAGTTCCTGTAAAAGAAACAAATCAATCCAATAAAGAAAAAGAGGTAAATGATAAAGAAGAAAATAGTGAATTATATGGAAAATTGGGAAAAATGGATATATTAGTTAATGCATTTATAGAATCACCATCTTCAAATTATAACTTAAGAGAAACAAATGAAAGAAAAAAACGAGATATTGATAAAATAATATATCCTGAAAATATAGATTTACTTGCGAAAACCAGGACGAACAAACTAATTAATATTGAAATTCAAATGAATAATAAAGGTCATATGGGAAAGCGATCATTATACTATGCTGCTGGTAAAATTTTCCATTCTTTACCCAAAAATGAACCATATAAAAAAATACCAGATTTAGTTATGATAAATATATTAAATTATGTTGCCATTAAGGGTAGTACGGTAAATAGAGAACAATTTAATAATGAAAGTGAATATAATGCGTACATAAACGAATTACAAAATAGATGTCACTCTGTATATACTATTCAAAATACTCAAACAAATAAAACAGAAATTTTTGAAAACTCTTTGATTTTTCATTTTATTGAATTGCCAAAACTCTTTGATTTTTCATTTTATTGAATTGCCTAAATTTTTAAATAAAATAAATAAAAATCAACTTGAATCAGAAAAATATAGTTGGATTAAATTTTTGTTGAAACCTGAAATATATAAAGATACCGAAGAAGAATTATTTAAAAAAGCATATAATTATCTTAATTATTTAGGAAATATTGGAAAAATTCGTGAAGCGTATGAACAAATAGAAAAAGTCGAAAGGGATCATTTATCTGCAATGAGTGAATATGGTAAAGAAAAATACATAGAAGGGGAAAAAATTTCAGCTGTTCGTTTTGCAATACCATTGTTGAAAGAAAGAAAATTATCTCTAGATGAAATTAAGGATTTTTTTAAATTGTCTAAGGATGATTTAAAGATTATTGATAATTTTATAAATAATCCAAAACGTAGTATTAGGGAATTGGCGATTAGTTTAAATCTGGATATAAATCAATTAATAGAAATTTGTGAAATTTCCAATATTTATTATATTGAGAAAGAAGAATTTGATAAAGTGAAAAGAAGAAGATTCGTGTAGAATTTTTTTTTTTTTTTTTTTTTTTTAAAAAAATAATATTTATTTTATTATAATTAAAATATTGATAATTATTTTTGGGGAGGTTGCATTACGCCAATTTTTTTCACGTGATATATATAAATTTGTGGCTATAGCTATATTATGCTACATAATATTATTTTATTGTATTATTTTGTTATTTCACTTTTTAAATTAATTATTAAGTGAATAATTAAATAAATCATATAATGGTTAGATTTTATGATTTTAATTCTTTTATTTAAATGCTAATAATAACAAATTATATAAAAATATAAATGTTATTAAAAATATAAATATTATTAATAATAATTCTCTTATTTAAATGTTATTAAAAAAAATAATAATTATAATGATAAAATTATTAATTATAGAGACGTATTTGAAAATTTATTTAAACTGTATATATTTAATTAGCTTTATAAATTAAATTTTTGAATGACAGAATTTTGATTATTTCGTTTGGTTATCCCTCATTTTTTAATTATTTATTATAAAATAATATTTATATTATATTATTTAAATCAGTTAAACAATCAAACCACAAATTAATAGTATTATTTCTATCATATTTAGTATCAATTAACTTGGTTTCAATATTTTTGTAGTGTTCAATTAAGACACTGATTTCATTAGCTTTATTTATTGCTCTTTTTTTTATTTTCCAAATTCCTCTTATTTTTCTTCGATAATCATAATATGGTAAATGTTTAAGTTTATTTAATTTATCTATTAATTCATAATAAGATGGTATTGTTGGAAATAAATTATTTAAATAACTGTTGATTCTGAAACTATAATATTATTGTTACATGTATTAGCATTTTTTTTTTTAATTTTTTAAATATTTTATATATTTCTTGTTCTTTATTTTGTAATATTGCAAAAGAAGTAGTGTAAAAACTATCTAATTCTTTAGCGTAAGTTCTTGTAATAAATAATTGATAACTAAATTTAGGGGCAATATAAAATGTACCATCAACAAATATATCATTATTATATTCCCTAAATAATTTTACTTGAAAAGGAGATTGAAAAATTATTAAATTAATATTTTTTGAATATCATAAAATTTTCACCTCACTTTGTTTTATATTGTTTTATAATATTTAGATTCATTAGGAATTTCAGTAAATGTTGTTACATTGGATGGTAGTTTTTATTTAAATTTCTTGATATTTGGGATTTAATTGAATTATATTCTGAACATATAAATCTCATTTCTTTAGAAATTTTATTATATAGGGGTTTTATTTTTATACCATAAGGAATTGAACTTTTTTCAATTCCATCTTTAATTTTATGTTTCATTATAGATAGAGATATATCGTATTCTTTTTCAGAATGATTATGTGAACTATCATATTTTAAGATTTCTTTCTTATTTAAAATAATAAAAGATTTACATTTATTTCTGTACATAAACTTTTGAATTATCTTTTCTTATATATGAAAAATTAAATTTATATTTTTTATTGATAATAATTTATTTTTTTCCTTTGTTAGACTCATTTACATCAATAATTAGATTTTCTTCCATTTCTATATTTTTATAAGTATTTTTTAATTATATAATTAAAATTATTATATTAATTATCCAATATTATTCTAAATACTAATTTTGAAAAATTAATTTTTCAATTATTTGTAAAAAAAAAATAAAAAAATAAAGAATGTAAAAGTAAGTACAAGTATACAAAATAAAATAAAATAAATAGTAGAATATAAATATAAGTACAGATTGAATAAAATAAAATAAAATAAAATAAATAGTAGAATATAAATATAAGTACAGATTGAATAAAATAAAATAAAATAAAATAAATAGTAGAATATAAATATAAGTACAGATTGAATAAAATAAAATAAAATAAAATAAAATAAATAGTAGAATATAAATATAAGTACAGATTGAATAAAATAAAATAAAATAAATAGTAGAATATAAATATAAGTACAGATTGAATAAAATAAAATAAAATAAAATAAAATAAAATAAAATAAATAGTAGAATATAAATATAAGTACAGATTGAATAAAATAAAATAAAATAAAATAAAATAAAATAAATAGTAGAATATAAATATAAGTACAGATTGAATAAAATAAAATAAAATAAAATAAATAGTAGAATATAAATATAAGTACAGATTGAATAAAATAAAATAAAATAAAATAAATAGTAGTATATAAATATAAGTACAGATTGAATAAAATAAAATAAAATAAAATAAAATAAATAGTAGAATATAAATATAAGTACAGATTGAATAAAATAAAATAAAATAAAATAAAATAAATAGTAGAATATAAATATAAGTACAGATTGAATAAAATAAAATAAAATAAAATAAAATAAATAGTAGAATATAAATATAAGTACAGATTGAATAAAATAAAATAAAATAAAATAAAATAAAATAAAATAAAATAAAATAAAATAAATAGTAGAATATTAAACATAAAGTACAGATCGAACAAAATAAAATAAAATAAAATAAATAGTAGAATATAAATATAAGTACAGATTGAATAAAATAAAATAAAATAAAATAAAATAAAATAAAATAAATATTGAATGTAATAATATAAAAGTACAAGTATATAAAATAAAATAAAGTAAATATTTATTATTATTTTTAATTAAAAAATATTAAAGACAATTTATTTTTAAAAATAAAATGTTTTATTTAATTATATATGTTAGAAAGCAAAAAAATCATTTATATTTAATGAGATTATTAACAATCAATAATATTGTTTTATATATTAAATTACATCATCAATTGAATACAATAAAAATGTAAAAAATTTTCATTTCTAAAACATTGATCTGTAATATTCTTTAATAAAAAAAAATATTAGATATTTATTCTATTTTATTCAATCTCTACTTATATTTATATTCTACTATTTATTTTATTTTATTTTATTCAATCTGTACTTTATATTTAATATTCTACTATTAATTTTATTTTATTTTATTTTATTTTATTTTATTTTATTTTATTTTATTTTATTTTATTTTATTTTATTCAATCTGTACTTTATACTCATATTCTACTATTTATTTTTATTTTATATACTTATTACATTCTTTATTTATTATTTGTTTGTTTATTTATTTATACATTTATTTTTTTTACATATAATTTTATTAAAATTTTTTATGGCGTTAACAAAAAATTTTACAAGCCATTAAAAATAAATGGCGTATTGAAAATTTGTATTATAAAAATTGGCGAAATGAACCACATTCGGCTATAGCCATATTATGCTACATAATATTATTTTATTGTATTATTTTGTTACTTCAATTTTTAAATTAATTATTAAGTAAATAATTAAATAAATCATATAATGGTTAGATTTTATGATTTTAATTCTTTAATTTAAATGTTATTAATAAATTATATAAAAATATAAATCTTATTAATAATTATTCTTTTATTTAAATGTTATTAAAAATATAAATGTTATTAAAAATATAAATGTTATTAAAAATATAAATGTTATAAAAAATATAAATGTTATTATAAATATAAATGTTATTAAAAATATAAATGTTATTAATAATAATTCTTTTATTTAAATCTTATTAAAAAAAATAATAATTATAATGATAAAATTATTAATTATAAAGACGTATTTGAATATTTATTTAAACTGTATAAATTTAATAAGCATTATAAATTAAACAATCCAACCCATAATTAATAATATAATTTCTATCATATTTAGTATTAATTAACTTGGCTTCAATATTTTTGTAGCGTTCAATTAAGACACTGATTTCATTAGCTTTATTCATTGCTCTTTTTTTTTTTTTTTAATTTTCCAAATTCCTTTTATTTTTCTTTGATAATCATATTATGATAAATGTTCAAGTTCATTTAATTTATCTATTAATTCATAAAAATATGGTTTTGTTGGATATAAATTATTTAAATAATTATTGAGTGATTCCGAGGCATTGTTTGTTATATGTTTCATATTATTATAATAATTTCAAATTTTCATATCATAACCAACTAAATATGTTTTATAAAAATATTCAAAAAATTTTAAAAATTGACAATAATTATTTTTAATGGATTTAATTTTAATTATAATATAAATATCAAATATGTATTCAGGATTTATAAATGGTAATTTTGAAATAGCTTTATAATAGATAAATATTATTATCATTTTTTACTTCATTATAGCATAATTTATTTTTTTTTTAATTTCTAGTGATTTTTTGTAATGCCAAATGCAATACTAATTATTTGTATTAGTAAATATTGTTTTTACTGCTTTAGATACTTTAGATATGTCCCTTTCAAAATTACAATGCAAATTTTTTGGTTCAAAATTATAATTGAACCAAAAAATTAATTGTTACATGTATTAGCATTTTTTTTTTAATTTTTCAAATAATATTTTATATGTTTCTTGTTCTTTATTTTTTAATACTGCAAAAGAAGTAGTGTAAAAACTATCTAATTCTTTAGCATAAGTTCTTGTAATAAATATTTGATAACTAGAATTAGGGGCAATAAAAAATGTACCATTAACAAATATATCATCATCATATTCAGATTCATTAGGAATTTCAGCAAGTGTTGTTACATTGGATGGTAGTTTTTTATTTATTTTTCTTGATATTTTGGATTTAATTGAATTATATTCTGGACATATTAGTCCCATTTCTTTAGAAATTTTATTATATAGGGGTTTTATTTTTATACCAAAAGGAATTGAACTTTTTTCAATTCCATCTTTAATTTTATGTTTCATAATAGATAAAGATACATCGTATTCTTTTTCAGGATGATTATGTGAACTATCATATTTTAAGATTTCTTTCTTATCATTTAAAATAATAAAAGATTTACATCTATTTATTTTTTTTTATATTTGGTACATTTATAAACTTTGGAATTATCTTTTCTTATATATGAAAAATTAAATTTATATTTTTTATTAATAATAATTTGCTCTTTTCCTTTGTTAGACTCACTTACATCAATAATTAGATTTTCTTCCATTTCTATGTTTTTATAAATATTTTTTAATTATATAATTAAAATTTTTATATTAATTATTCAATATTATTCTTAATATTAATTTTGAAAATTTAGTTTTTCAATTATTTGTAAAAAAATTA
>JACVTC010000042.1:177500-390000 GCA_016946835.1 Neocallimastix lanati (nom. inval.) | reverse complement strand
AATAATATTAATAAAATATTATTAAAAATATATACCACATAAAAGTCCAGCATATCATTAATACATATACATGATTTTTATAAATTACATAAATATATAATGTCAACATAAATAATGTTAATTTTACTTAAATTTTATAAATTATTTACATAAAATATATTGAATATTTTTTTAATATAATTAAAGTTATTGATATTATATTCTAACACTCCCCTTCATATCAATTTTCAAAAATTTGATTTACAAATTTTAGCATTTTATTATCATCGATATATATAGTAAATATATCGGCCAGTATTTCATCTGTTTTAATATATTTTTATTTAATTAAGTTCTTTTCAATATTATCTTTATTAAAATGATATTTAAAATCAATATGCTTTAATTTTGGATTTAAATTACCATTTTCCATTGATTTCACGCTTGCTGAATTATCAGTATATTATTGTAAAGGCTTATTAAATTTTATTAATTCACTAAAGATATTTCTAATATGAAGGAGTTTTTTAATGCATTAAAAAGCATTAATATATTCTGCTTCAGCTGGAGAGATAGCTATCACTGTTTGTTTCTTGGAAGTCCAAGAGATTGAATTATTTCCCATTAAGATAATGTAGTTTTTCTGCCAATGATATCTCCACCAAAATCAGAATCGACGTATTCAATTAATTCCCCTTTTCTATTGTAATGAAGTTTATAATTTTTGGTAGTATTTAGATATTTTAAATTATTTATTATCTTATTCCAGTCAGAAAAATTAGGATTTTCTGATTTCCTTTCTGCTATATGAACAGCAACTGCTACATCTGGCCTAGTGCATTTTGATGAATATATTAACATTCTAATGGCGCTTATATAAGTTGTTTTGTCAAAAAGTTTTGAATTTTCTGAAATTTTATTATCACCTACACAAGGTGTATTTCTTTTTATACTGTTTTTAATATTAAATCTATCTAAAAATATTATTACTGAAATTTATTTGTGAAAATTTATATGTTTTATTAAAATTTTCTACCTTAATTCTTAGGATATAGTTTATTAGACCTGAACTTGATATTTTTATTTAATTAACTATATTTATTATTTGGTTTTTGTGTCCAGTGATTATTATATCATCGACATATAGGCCGATAATGCAAACTAATCCATTCTTTTTTCCTAGTTTCTTAAATATACATTTTTTAAATTTTAACTGTTTAAATCCTTGATTGACTAGGAAATTATATATTTTTATATATCGTTGGCTGCCTGATTGTTTCAAGCCATATAGAAATGAAAAAAAAAAAAAAAAATTATAACTCTCATAGTTGAATGTCTTGATCCTATTCGCATAAATTATGGAGAACTAATCACTATTTTTAATGGGTATCGTAACCAAGAAGTAAACAGTAAACAAAGCAGTAAATTCAATAAATAATAATAATCAACACATGAAAAATGAAGCCGCAGATCTTCGACCTTGTGAAGGTACTGAACATCCAAAATTTGGAAAAAAATTTTTAAAATTATACAATGCTATAATTCAATTCAAAGAATATGATCAATTTATTATTAATAATTGTGTATGGGCACACGTCATTTACAAAAAATTAAAAAAATAATCGTTACGAAATTTTGTTACTGCGATGGTAAAAATCGTGGAAATACCAAATATCCTATTATTACTGATGATATTCAAGATTACATGAATACATGTAAAGATAAAATAGGATTAGCTAATAAAGTAAATATTTCTAATAATTCAGACCCTAATGAAGATAATACTTGTATTTACTATCCTATAAGAAGGAATTAATTGAAATATAAAGTCTTTATCAATTAAGAAGCAATTTATATTATTTATTAGTAAGTTTAAATGACTAAAATAACATAATAAATTATAAATGAAATCAATTTTAATACCCCATAATAATAATTTATCAAATATACCAATATATAATATTCAACAATTTTATATAAAACAAGTATATAATTTCATAAAAGATTTCATTATAAATATTTAAAAGCAATCGTAAGATTAATACTAAACCCACAAAAGAATGATGAATAAAAAAATGATAAATTGGTTACTTCTTACCAACAAAAGTATATATTATTGCAAGGTTTATTACTTATCTCACAAAAAGAGATCATAGTAAATGGTTTTTATCTCTTTATTTAACAAAAGTAAGGTTGAAGACTATAAGTCGAAGATAACACTATATTAAATATATATCTAAAATTTTTAACAGGTTAATAATAATTTATATAATGATTGCGTGATACTTTAATGTAGCAATACTTAATTCAATGAAGTTTTTACAAAACTCATCTAATATGAATCTCAAAACTACAAATCGAAAATATATAAAAGTTAACGCTAATCTATAAAGCGGATTATAATTGAAAGTGATGTAAAACCCAATATATAGGATGTATTTACACAAATTGAGATGGTATAATATCACCCTTCAAGAGAAAGTTTTCCATCATACAAATGGTGATAAATTAATACCTAAATCATATATTATAAGAGATGGTTTAGATACATCTAATATTAACGGTGTAATTATATTAAATATTTAGTTTAGGGGAAAATTTTTTAATTACAAATATAATTAAGAAATTATTTTAACAATATATAAATCGAATTAAAGAAATTAATACAATGTAAAAATATTTAATTAATGATTAAATAAAATATACAAATATACAAATCTAAGTTGGACATACAAAATTATTATTCATTATTTAAGATATTAAATTTTATTTCTAACATTTTCTTTTAATCAAAAATTTAAATACATCAATTTTTATTATAATTAGTTAATTCTGATAATTACATAATTAAGTTTAATATAGTTATACTTTAATAATTTTTTTTTAATATTTACACTTATATAAAATTGTTATTTTAATTTTATTATTGTTATTGTATACGTTTTTATTCTTGTAATTATTTTTATCAAATACATGTAATACTTTGTAAATCTTAAATAAATAAAAGGGGGATTATTACTTCATCTAATTCTGATTCTAAGATGGTATCGTAGTAACAGAGTTATATGCATCTTGAATCATAATATCCATAACTTTACACAAAATTTTTAAAAAGCCAGTATCTTCATCGTCTTTAGATAATGTTTTTTGGTTTAATAGCTTTTTCTTTAAATCGTTATATTTGTTATCAAATTCATCATTAATCAAAGTTATAAAGCTATCTCTTCTTCTATAATTTTTATTTTTGCTTGAAGTATTTAGTTGTATTATTTGTATTATTTTTAAGTAATTCCTTTTTTTTTTTATTTTCTTTTTCAATTTTATATTATTCGCGTTCCTTTGTTATATTATTTAAAACATTTTTCATTTCATATAATTGACTACTAATATTCCATCATAGAATCCACATTAATAATTGCACTTTTTATATTTCATTTTTTATACCTAAGAAATTATTATATTTCAAATTCACGGGTTCAGATTCCAATTCATTTTCACTAAATAAGACACCGTGTAATAATGGTGTCATTGGAAATTCTTCTTGATTGTATTTTTTAATATTTTCAGGTTTGTATATATTTGATAATTTGTTGTAATTAATATTAATTATACCATCAATAAATTGTGCTAAGGAATAAATGGATTCATGATTCATAATATCATTAATATTGATTTTAATATTATATATTTTCTTTATTTGTGATAAAATTACAACTGCATTTAAAATATCTTCTCCTAAATCGAAAAAGTTACTCATTTTTCCGATTTCGTTTTTCATTGGCTTTAAATACATTACTATAAATCCTACATAATTCTTTTTCAGTTTTAGTTTCAGGAGCGATGTGCCCATCATTTTTCATAAAATCTTCTTTACTTAATTCTGGAAGAGCCTTTCTATCTAATTTTCCATTGGAGGTTAATGGTAGCTTACTAATTTTTTTATAATAATGTGGTACCATATATCTAGGGAGCTTCTTTTTACAATACTCACGAATTACATTTCCGTCAATCTCCTTTCCATTATTATAATAATAACATATTAAATATTTATCACCATTTTCTTTCGTTTTATCAATAACAACAACATATTCTACACCTTTGATTTCTTTAATTGTATTTTCAATTTCTCCTAATTCTATTCTTTGTCCATGAATCTTCACTTGGAAATCCATTCTTCCAATGATATCGATTTCTCCTTCTTCATTCCATTTACCAAGATCACCGGTTCTATACATAATTTTTCCATACTTATCATCGTACTTACCTTTTCCATTTCCAAATGGACATTCTACAAACTTCTTTTTTGTCAAATCTTTACGGTTTAAGTAGCCACTTCCTGTTCCAAATCCTGAAATGCAAATTTCTCCTTCAACTCCAACAGGAACAATCTTAAGATGTTTATCTACAATATATAATTTAGTATTACACATTGGACTACCAATACTAATTTTGTTTTCTTCTCCTTCTTTCTTTTCTTTATAGGTACATATAACAGTAGCCTCCGTTGGTCCATATCCATCATATATTCTACATTTTGAATAGCTATGAATCGATCTACAAAGTTCCATTGGAAGTTTTTCTCCAATGAACATCATTACTTTAATTCTTGTTAATGCTTTGCAGAAATTCTCATTTTTCATAAGTAATTTGAATCTAGTGGGTGTCGTATCAATGAATTCCACATTATTCTTAATAATATATTTTGTTAACAATTCGGCATCATTACTTAAAATATCATCCGCTAAAATTATTTTGAGTCCATGAACTAAACTAAATGTAATTTCATTATGAGAAATATCAAATGAAAAACTAGTTAATGCTAAAACATTATGGATATTATTTTCTTTAATTAATATTTTATATAAACAATATCTTTTTTCTTCTTTTCCTTTCTTTCCTCCGAATTTTCTTTTCTTTCCTACGAATTTTCTTAAGTAATTGTAAATATTAAAATGATTAATTAAAACTCCTTTTGGTCTTCCGGTAGTTCCAGATATGAAAAGAACGTAGTAAATATCCTCTGGTTTATTGATATTTTTTATTTTCTTTTTATTTAGTTTATAATTATGACTTTCTAAATCATACATTTTATATCCATCATTACGCATATTATAAATAATATCTTGTGTATGACAATAAATAATTATTTTAGGATTAGCTTCTTCTAAAATATATTGGATACAATCAACCGGGAATGTATTATCTATTGGTAAAAAGGCTCCACCTGCTTTGGAAATGGCAATCATACTTATTACAAAATAATATGATCTATCACAAATTATTGGAACAATATCATTTCTCTCAATACCAATGTCTCTTAAATAATGTGCAAGAAAAGAATTACTCATTTTATCTAATTCTCCGTAACTAATTTTGACATAATTATCGACAATAGCACATCTCTGAGGGTACTTTTTAGCAACTTTACTAAATTCCTCATGATAAAGTTTATTACATTTACTTTCAAATTTATCGTTATTAAATTCTTCAATGATTCTTTCTTTTTCTTCCTTTGGTATATATTCAATTTCATAAATTTTATCATTATAACTTTTAATATTATTAATGACTTCGATGTACGAATCAATAATATTATTAATAATATTACTTTCATAAACATTACTATTATAATTTATAGAAACGAAATAATCTTTGTCCCCTTCAACAACGCTAAATGTAATATCAAATTTTGAATTACCTTGTTCGTATAATGAAAATTGTTGTTCATTATCCACTGAAAAGATTGAACTTTTGATATTAGATAATGGATTTGTCATTGATTTAAGTTGGTAAATAAATGAATTATTGAGCTTTTTTTAAGTTTAATTCTTTTTTCAATTCAGAAAATGATATATTTTGATCTTTATACATGTTCATCAAATTTTCTATATTTTCTTTAATTAATTTCTTAAAGGATAAGTTTTCATTGTTATATTTCAAGATTAATGGTTGTGTACTGACAAACATACCAATCATATTTTCAGTGTAACTGATATTTCTGTTGACAACCACCATTGATGAATAGACAATATCTTGTCCGCTATACTTTGATAAAACATAACCATACTTCTTTTATATTAACTTCAGAATAATTTTTATTTAATATTTCGTGATTCTCCTTCTTTGAAATATCTAATCATAATCACAGTCAAACATTTTTCTATAGTATTCAATTTGCTTTTTATAGGATTCTTTATTTTTGTTTTCATTTATATTGTAGGCCTAATCAGTATATTGAATTTCTAATGAAGAAGTTGAATCCTCCATTCCACTATAATAATTAATTAATTCTTTTGCGATAATCGCTATACTACTACCATCAGCGATGATATGATGCATATCAATCATTAAAATTTCATTTCCAATAAATCCAACTCTAAATAATGGACCTTGTGATAAATTAAATGGCTTCATAAATGCGTTGACATTACTATAGGAATATTCCTCAAATCGTAAGGTACAATTTTCATCAATAACACCGTAAATTTCTGTTTTACCATTGATTTCTTTTTCAATGTATTTACTTCTAAAGATTTCATGCTTTCTAAATATCTTCTCAAAAGATGCCTTAAGCTTTTCTTTATCAATATTATTGTTTAATTTAATCGTTGTCGTGATATTATATATAGTATTATTTGGATGTTTAGCACAATCAAGATAAACACCCAATTGTTGAGAGGTTAAAGGGAATTCTTTTATTTTTCGTTTCTCAATGATACCTGAATTTCTTTTTCCTTTTTTAGCATTTCTAATACACTCTTCAATATAATTCGATAACTTGCTAAGAATGTATTTTTTCAATATTTCTTTAATGCTAACTTTAATAGTAAATTTCTTTTCGATTATGGAACTAACATGTATAGAATTAATACTATCACCACCTAACTCGTAAAAATCGCTTTGTTTTCCAACTTCCTTTTTATTAATATTGAATAGTTCACTATAATTTCTACATAAGAATTTTTCAACTTCGGTTTCCGGTGGAACATAGTCTTCCTTAAGGATATCATTTATATTTGGTTCAGAAAAGGCTCTTCTATCCAGTTTTCCATTGTTGGTCATTGGAATAGTTTCAATCTTTATGAAATAATTTGGTATCATATAAACAGGAAGTTTTTGTTTTAAATAGTTTCGAATTTCCTTTCCTGAAATACTTCCTTCACTAATATAATAACCAACCAAATATTTATCTCCATTTTCCTTAACCCTATCAATGACTGCACAATATTTAATACTTTTAATTTCTTTGATTGTATTTTCTATTTCACTTAATTCAATTCTTTGTCCATGAATCTTAACTTGGAAATCCATTCTACCTAAATATTCAATCTCTCCATTTTCTAACCATCTTCCAAGATCTCCTGATTTATACATCTTCTTTTTCTTTCCATTTTCATTATTAAATGGACATTCAATGAACTTTTCATTGGTTAATTTTTCTTTATTCAAGTATCCTTTTCCTACACCGCAACCTGCAATATACATTTCTCCTGTAATTCCTATTGGAACTACCTTGAAAAACTCATCCAATATATATATTTCGTAATTGCATACAGGTTTACCAATGGTTATATGGTTTAACCTACCCTCCATTATTTGATTATTATTGAATTTTTTCATTGTAGACATCATAGTAGTTTCTGTTGATCCATAAGCATTATATATACTGGCATCAGTATATTTAATGATAGTTTGAAGTATGTCCAACTTTATACTTTCACCACCGAAAATAAGAACCTTCACTTTAGAAATACATTCTTTAAATATAATTTCAGCATTGGCTTCTTCTATCATATATTTTATTCTTTCTTCTGGAAATTCAGGGTCGACCGGAAGAAAAGCTGCACCACTCTTCATAATTGCAAGTGAGGCTAAAACATAATAAAGAGATCGTTCAGTAATCACAGGAATTATATCTCCTCTATGGACTCTTCTTCTTATTAACCAATGAATTAAGGAATTACTCTTTTCATCTAATTCCTTATATGTCATCTCTATGTCATTACAAATAATGGCACATAAATTAGAATTTTTCTTTGCTACCTTATTAAACTCAACATGATAGACTTTATCATTGTAAATCTCACATATATTACTATTAAATTGATTCATTATTTTTTCTTTCTCTTCTTTACTGATATACTCTATATCCTTGATTTTATGATCAAAATATTCCATATTTTGAAAGACTTCAAAATAAGAGTTCACAATACTCTTAATCATATTTTCGTCATAAAGATTATTATTGAATTCAACAGTTAATATGTAACTATCTTGATTTTCTGAAATACCAAAAGTAAAATCAAATTTAGAAATATTTTCATATTCATCATTTTTCAATTTAAATTCCTCAAATTTATAATTGTTATCTCCAATTAATAAAATATCTGTATTTTTAAAAATATCTTTCAAATCAAACATCATATTTGGTTGGAAAATAAAATTATTATTCATTTTTTTCAATTTTAATTTTTCTACTAAATCGGCCATCGAAGTATCTTGATTACTGTAAACATTCATTAATATATTCATATTTTCATTAATGATTTCTATAAAAGATAAATCTTGACGACTATAATTCAGTAATAATAGTTGAGTACATACAAACATTCCTATTAAATCATCAGTAAAACTGTTATTTTTGTTAGAACAAATTATGGAAGAATAAATTAGGTCATTTTTACTGTATTTGCTTAAAACAAAGCCATAAATAGTATAAAATAAGGCAGTTTCACTTATTTCATATTTATGTGTGAATTCCTTGATTTTTTTATAAATATTTTTATCCAATAATTTACTTATTTTGGTCTCATTTTGATTTTGACGTTGATAGGATAATAAATTTCTATTATTAAAAGGTAATTCCATGGTGTCATAATCACAATTTAACATATTTTTATAAAATTCTAATTCATTTTCATACATTGAACAATTCATTTACTCACTTAAATAAATAGCATAATCACTAAATTGAATGTTGCTTTTATTTAATTCTACTACATTATTTTCATCCTCATTATAGTATTTATTAATTTTATTAGCTATAATGCCTAAGCTTATTCTATCCGTGATTATATGATGCATATCAACCATTAAAATTTCCTTGTCAATAAATCCTACTCGTATTAATGGAGATTTCGATCAATCGAAAGGCCTTAAAAATGAATTCATATTATCATGGTTATACGACTCAAATATTAAACTGCAATCTTCATCAATCACTCCATATATTTTTGTTTCATTATTGATTTCTTTTTCAATATATTTGCTTCTTAAAATTTCTTCTTCTTTGAATATTTTTTCAAATTCATTCTTTAACTTTTCAATATTAACATTTCTTCCCAATTTATACATTCTTGGATTATTATAGCTAATACTATTTGGATTTTTAAGCGATTCAACGTATATGCCTAACTGGTTGAGAAATAATTGGAAATTCTTTGCTATCCCTTTTTATAATTATATGATCTTTTTCATATTTCATATCCGTATTATTAATATTTTCATCAATGTATTTGGCATGCTCATAAATTAACGGCTTTTCCAAAATATTTTTGATATTCATATTAACTCTAAATTTACTTTGAATTTTTGATGATATTTTAATAGCATGTTATAAATTTTATGTTTACATTAATTTTATGTATTTTATAGAATTTATGTTGTTACATATATTTATACTTTATCACGTTATTTCTGGATCATTTTATAAATCCTATGATAATTAATCAGGTGATTAATTGATTTATTTTATGTTATTATTAATAAAATAATTTATTAATAATTAAGGTTTTTATTTTTATATCATATCCCAGGGTTTGTTTTTTGTATTCTGGCTCATTATTTTTTTCCTATTTATTAATGTTTTTTATAAAAAATAAATTTAAAAAAAAAAGGAAATAATTTAAAAAAAATTTAAATATGTTGTATGTACAAATTAAATATATATTAAAATGTATCTAGAACTCGCCGCATTTCAATATAAATACATTGTAATCCTAATTTGTACAATCTTAAAACAAAATGTATATAATATTTATTATTAATTAAAAATCAACTAATTTATTTGAATTTATTTATTTATTTATTTATATATTTATTTATTTTAATTTATTTATTTTAATTTATCTATTTATTTATTGATTTCCAATTTTGTTTAGTTTTGTTGTATTTAAATTTTATTTTTTATGGATTCATCAACTTATTTAATAATAGAAGAATACAGAAAATGAATTGGTGACATGTTCTACCTATATATAAACTTTAATAATTATTATTTTTAATAAAAATTTTTTTTATCTTTTTTCTTTTTTTTCTTAGAAATAAAGTTTAATTATAAATAATAATTATTAATATTTTAATAAAAATAATATCATTATATATATAATGGATTATAATGAAAATATATTGATAAAATCAATAGAAATCCAAATTAATTAAAATTTCCTTTTTTAAATGTTTTTTTTAAAAATTTTTTATTGGCATTTTTTTTCTTATAGTGTAAATTTATTTAATTAAAATAAAATTTAATTGATTATTAAATAAATAAATAATTAATTATTTAGATAAATTACTATTTATTATGTATTTATTTATTTATTTTTATTTATTTATTTATTTATTTTATTAAATTGTTTTTTTTAACAAAATTTAAATTAAAAAATTATTATAATTTAAAAATAGTCATAATTTTTATATTTTGTTAAGAAAAATAAAATAAAAATAAAAATAAATAATCCGAACTTTAATGAATTATAGACATTATATTAATTAATATACACCACAATAGATTACAATTGATTATAATATATTATAACATATATTCTAATTTAATGAAATAAGTTTTAAAAATAAATTAAATTTAAATTAAAATTTAGGATAAACTTGATAAAAAATTTGTTTTATTAAATTTTTAATTAAAATTTGATTTTATAGAATTTTTTAATATATAAATAAAAAAAATACAAATGTTTATTTATTTATTTATTTATTGAAATGGTGTTAGATAGTATCGTGTAACCTTAACATTTTCCATTACCATTAACAATTAATAATTAAATAAAAAAAATTTTATTAAATGAAATTTATTTTTTATTATTTATTATTAATTATTTATTTATATTTTTATATATATTTTTATATTTATTATTTATTTATTTATTTATTTATTATTAATTTATTTATTCTATTATTTATTCAATTATATTAAGGCATTGAATAAAAAAAAAAAAAAAGTATAAATATTCAAAAATTTTTCTTTTGTTTTAAGAGTGTAAAAAACTAAAAAAAACTAAAAAAACAAAACTTTAACAAACAATATAAATTATATTATTAATAATAAAATAAAAAGTTTTTAAAGTAAGTATAAAAAATTAAAAGATAATACCATAATAAAACAAAATAAAATATTATTAAATAGTTTTCTAATTTTTAAATTTTATTTATATTATTTTAAATAGTAATAACTTATATATATTAGTAAAAAACAAAAAATAAAAATTAAAAAAAATGGCACAGGAAAAGTTATCAGGAAGTGTAAAAAAAACAACATTACTTTTAGATTGGATATTTGTTGTTATTCTAGCAGTAGTCGGTAATATAATAATAAATATTAATCCTATGGAAAGACAATTTTCACTTGATGATGTTTCAATTAGTCGTCCACGTAAAGGGGATACTATTAGTATGACTTTATTATTTGTAAGTTATAATTTTTACTAATTTAATCCCATTTTAATTTTGCTAATTTAATAGTTATATTTTCAATAGTTATTCTTTTATTACTTATTTATATTTATTTTATTTTATAAATTTTATTTAGGCAATTTGTGCTTCTGTATCTTTAATAATTATTATTGGATGCCAATTTTTCAAAAAAAGAATGAATTATGACTTACATCAAGCAATTATAGGTATAGATATAAATAGTCTTTTAAATAATAAAATAAATATATTTAAATAAAACACTAATTTTTTTTTCTTGTTAAATTTTTATTATTTTTTTTTATTAATAATAGGATTAATTGTATCTTATCTTATATCTGTCATATTAGGAAATTTTATTAAAGTATATATATACATTAATTTAAATATATTCTTAATATAGAAATAAATTACTAAAAAAAATATATATATATATATTCAAATATTAAAATAAATTGGAATATAAATATAAAAAAAAAAAGATTTTTTCTGGAAGATATAGACCAGATTTTCTTTCAGTATGTCAAGTCGATTTTGCAAAAGTAGAAGAACAGTACAAATTGTATAATATTTCAAGTAGTATAAATTATGGACCAAGAAACTTGTTTAATACTTCTATTTGTACAAGCCCTATTAAACAAATTCAAAAAGAAATGAAAAGTTTTCCATCTGGACACGCTTTTAGTACATATATATATATATATTTAATTTTATTTGGATATTATAAAATTGAGAAAAATTTAAAAATAATAGATTTATAAAAATTTTTAAATTTTAATACAAATAAGATTATAAATTAATATATAATATTTAATATTTATTAATATATTTTATTTTATTTTAATTTAAATTTTATTTTATTCATATAAAGCTGTTTTTAGTTTTATGTCATATTTAGCTTTATATATGGCAGGTCAAATTCATTTATTTGATGGAAAATGCTATCTCTGGAAATATTGTGTTGTATGTGTTCCTTATATTTTTTCAATTGCTATTGCTCTATCTCGAGTTTTTGATTATCGTCATCATTGGGAAGATGTCACCGTTGGTGGTTTAATAGGATTAATTGTTGGAACTTTTACCTATTTCTATTATTATCCTAGCTTAAAAGATAAAAATTGTGATATTCCCTATCAAAATCGTAAAATAATAGAAAAGATTGATATTGATAAACAAGGCAATTACTATGATCATCGCAACAATGAAAGAATGAATAACCGTGGCAACGAAAGAATGGATACTCGCAACAATGAAAGATTTGACGATCGTAGCAATGAGAGATTTGATAATCGAGGAAATGAAAGAATTGATACTCGCAACAATGAAAAATTTGATAATCGTGCCAATGAAAGAATTGATACTCGCAATAATGAAAGATTTGATAATCGCAACAATAATATAAAGGATTATTATTAAAAATAATTATACAATTAAAAATAATAATAATTATAAAGTAATTAATAAAATAATTTTAGTAATCATACCAATGGAATTATTTGGTTATTATTAAAATAATTTTAGAATTAAATATTAAAAATTAAGAAATATTAAAAAAAAAAAAAAAAAATAAAATAAAATAAAATAAACGCAAATAAATAAATAAATAAATAAATAAATAAAAAGAATGATAATATAAAATTAAAAATATTATTAAAAATATCTTTAGTTTTTTATTAAAAATAATAAATTTTAGTATTTTTTTTTTTTTTTTCAAAAATAATTTTTAAAAAATAAAAACAAAAACCAAAAAGATATAACTGAATAAATAAATAAAAATAAATACTTAGTAGATAAAAAATAATAAATAATTGAATAAATAATAAATAATTAAATAATAAATAATAAATAATTGAATAATTGAATAATTAAATAATAAATAAATTTTGTTTTGTTTATTTTTTTATCTTTTTTTTTTTTTTTTTTTTTTTTTTTTTTGTTTTGTTTTATTACATGTTTTTTTACAAATATTTAATTATTAAAGATGAAACAAGTTTGCTGCTGTTAAAAAAAAAAAAAAAAAACTTTAAAAATATTTAAAATATTTAAATAAATTTAAAAAATAAAATGTTTTTTTTTTTTTTTTTTAAATTTTTTATCATGGTTTGTTTGCATTCTTGCTCATTATTTTTTATCCAATTTATTAACGTTTTTATAAAAATTAAATTTAAACAAAAAAAAAAAATAATTTAAAAAAAAATTAAATATGTTGTATGTACAAATTAAATATAAATTAAAATGTATCTAGAACAAGCCACAATTCAATTTAAATACATAAAAAATAAAAAGTAATATTAAATATTTGAAACTATTTTTATATAAATTACTCTACAAAATAAAGCAAAAGAAACAAAGATTAAATATTTAGTTCTTTTTTTAATAAATATTAACCCAATGAAGTGGACTGTTTTTCCAGGTCCATGGAGGGTTGATGGAAAAGGAATAACCTATATCAGGTGTACTAATTACAGCTTTCTGTGATTCTGATGATAATCAATGGTTATCCTTTCTAAAGTGGCTTCTAGTACGAAGAGAGAAATCTGGAATACTGGAAGACTGTAGAAAGTGAACTTAACGTTCTATAATGTCTTAAACTGGATATGTAGTAACACTGGAGTTGTATAATTAATAATATCATGTAGTTTCTACATATTATCATTGTAATGAATCTATTGTATTTTTACTCTAGCATTTTTTTTTTTTGTATATGTTTTTTTCTATAGTATTATTTATACTCTCATGTAGCTATTGTAAAATGGAAATGTAGGAGATTGATTCACTCCAAAGCTTGTGTTTGAGACATTATTTAATGGATGGGAATCTTTTTATAGTTTTTCACAACTATTATTTCATTAACATTTAAATTTATATTATATATGATTATTTTACAGAAATTTTTACATAAAACAGGAATTTATAATTGAAAATCATTAATTAAAAACTAGTCAACACAAAAAGAAAGAAAAACAAACAAGTTTTAGTAAACAATATACACGAAAGAGAAGACAACAGCAATAAATTTTTATTTTTTTTTAATTTTTTAATTTTTTACTAATTTTATTTTTTTTATTTTTATATTACACTTACTTTTTATTAATATAGATAAGTTTTTTATTTTATTATGTCAACTATACGAAGAGGTCTGCGACTTTATGGTCCTGACCATGATAAATTTGTTTTAATTTTCATTCATGATCTTGAATCTTGGACTGAAAGTAGACTATGGGAATTTTTAAGCAAAAAGATATCAAATTGTAATGAAGTTGTTCATGGAATCGTTAAAAAACACTATATTAATATGGAAAACTACTTCATCCTAAGAGTTAACTATAATAATTATACGGATTATTTGAAGGTTATTTATTTGATTACAAAGCACTTACCTGTTAAAAGAATAAAATGGAAGATTACTTCAAGGATACGCACATTTAGCAATGTTAATCATAATAGAACCAGGTATTATTCTGAACCCTCAATCCCCATCTCTGAAAGCCTCCTGTATGCTAACCCTTTCTCGAATACTAAATATTTCAACCTCTGTATTAGCTGGAACATAAATGGTTGGAATTCTGAAAAACGTGACGGACTTACCAATTTTAATTCAATCTTTAATCCTATTTGTATTTGTCTTCAAGAAGTCGGTAATAGTTCATTCCTTAATTCTTTTTCTAACTCATATCCATTCCTTAATCATTATAGAACAGTACTGAGACGTGCGGACAAAAAAATCCCTGGTATGAGGGGCCTTTATATAGGTGTGCACTCCTCCTGCCAATTCACTAATGATGATTTTGAATATAGATATATACTCTCAGTAAATATATTCTCCTTTTGGGGTGTCAGATGTTCTTTAGGGAACATTTACATCCCTAGCAAAAAACACAAAGACTCTAGAGAAAAAGCGGAAACTGATTTTGCTAATTGGCTCAAGAACCATCAGAATAACCCTTCGGCTATTGTTGGTGATTTCAACATGACTAAGCAACAACTCAAAGATCTTATTCTTAGAACTTCCCCTCAATGGTTTGTTATGGATATGGTTGGTCATCAATTTACTTAGTCTAATGGTGGAAAGAATTCTTGTATTGATTTTATAGTAGTGAACGATAAATTAAGAAATTATCTGAATATTGCTTCTGTATGCTACTCTTTTAATGATATCTCTGACCATTTACCACTTATTCTTTCTTGTAAAAAAATATCTCCTGATGGTTTTATTACTCCCCCTCGGGATAAACAAATTAAGTGGTCTAATCGAATTTGTAGGGATAAACGTGAAGCAATCTTCACTCATAATAAATTCACATGTTTACTGGATGAATTTGAACATAATGATAATCTAGACTCTAATACAATGGTTAAAAAACTTCTTGACACAGCTAATAAAATAGGCGATGACATTCATGCAAGAGTTCCTACAAATTTACAGGGTTCAGCGTTCCATTGTCCTGCTTATATTAAGAAATTATCACATGAAAAACATTTATTTTATAAAAGGATTAAAAATTTTAAACTTAGTAATGATTTGTCTAATCTTCAAGAATTTTGTGATCTCTCAAAAGAATATAGAGTTCTTTCTGATTATATCATTAGTATTAAAAGAAATATTAGGATTATTAGATTTAAAAATTTGATTCATTCCATCGGCGAATGTTTCTTAAAAAATGATACCCAGCGTGGTTGGTCTGGACTTAAGAAAATATCTAAACCTTCTTACTCTCCTTCCCAATCACCTGTATACATTAAAGATAAAGAAGGTAATGTTCTAGTATCCCAAGAAGATCAACTCAATCGTTTTGCAGAACACTATGAAGAACTTGCTTCTGATATAACTGGTCACAGTCTTAATGAAAATTATTGGAAAAGTATACTTAATAATTCTTCTACTCCTCAGGAATCATGGAATATTAATCAACCTATTTCCATGTCAGAAGTTCATTCTACTGTTCTTTCAATGAAAAATAACAAAGCACCTGGTCCTGATGGTATACCTACAGAATTTTTAAAGCATTTTTTAATTCTGAGAGTAGTACTTCTTCTCAAGATGACTCTAATCAAGAGGTTACTTATTCCGATTGTGCAAAGTGTCTATTATTACTTTTTAATAAAATTTGGGATGGTGACTTTCCTAATGAATGGAACTCTGCTTCTATTGTTTCTATTCCTAAAAAAGGGGATCTTTCAGATTGTAATAATTATCGTGGTATTTCACTCATCAATGTAGGTTTAAAAATTCTATCAAAAATTGTCACTAAAAGAATATCGGACTATGCTTTTTCTAATGGAATAATTAGACCTGAACAGTTTGGTTTTAGAAATAAAGAAGAATGTATTAGTTTATTTGTATCCATTCGTGAAATTTGTCAAAGAAGAAAATTTAAGAATAAATTTACCTTTCTTGCCTTTCTTGACCTTAAAAAAGCTTATGATTCAGTTCCAATTTACAATTATACTTACTAAACTAGATAATCTTGGTATTCGTGGTAAATGCCTTCAATTCATTACTAATCTATACCTTACCTCGAAAGCTCGTGCAATCTTTAATGGTAAACTTTCAAAAGAATTTCCAATACACCGAGGTGTTCGCCAAGGGTGTCCTCTCTCACCTATTTTATTCAATATATTTATCAATGATATTTTTGATAAATGTAAAAGTTATGGTGTGATTACTGAAAAGAAAAAGTGTTGTGGTGGATTATTTGCTGATGATATTGTATTATTAGCTCCTACAAAATCTTCACTTAAAAACCTTTTGAATATCGCTCATGATTGGGGTATTAAAAATGAAATGACCTTTGGAATCAATAAATGCGCTACACTAGTTGTTAAACCAAAGAATTTTATACCTTCAAGACATTATGAAAATCCTACATTTAGACTTGGTATGAACTATATACCAAGCACTAATCAATATACATATCTTGGTATACCTTTTAATGAATCGTTGGATTTAAAACCTATTATTGCTAAGATGAATAGTAAAATTAATTATACAGTTAACTCTTTCTTTAGATTTTTAACCAATAGGAATGTTCCTTTCTACTTTAAAACTCGTATACTAGTTTCTTTTGTCCTTAGTTCAGTTCTTTATTATGCTCCCTTACTTGGTTCAAATAAAAAGAATACTGAAAAAGCTCAAACTGCTTTTAATTGAGGTTTGTATTGGAGTTTCGGGTTTAAAAATAAAACCTCCAATACTTCAATTTACAATATGTCTAAGGAACTTTCTATACCTCCTATAGCTAGTTTTTGTGCTAAGGCGATGATTCGATGCTTTAAAAAGTGGAAAGATTCTTCTTGTATTATTTCTCATTTAGTCAAAAATATACCTACACTTTCTCACTATTCATGGACGAAAAAAGCACGGAGTTTAGCAGTACACAAGCACAATAATAAACTTCCTGGAGAAATAAGGAAGTTTTACTGGGAAAATATTCATTATTCAAGCACTCCTGCGATCAGATCTACAAAATACAAGGAATTTAAATTTGGTTTTAAAAAATTTATTCAACGCCTATCACTTAAATATTCACAATTTTCTCTTGGATTTTTTTGGATTGGACGAATTAAATGTGGATTCATATTTGATGTAAAAACGTATGCTAAAAGTAATCTAGTATCAGAAAATTGCCCAACATACTGCCCTTGTTGTGGTGAGAGTAACAGCATACCTAGTTTTACACACTGGATACTTTTATGTCCTAAATTTGAAGAATTTAGGCAACATTTCATTCCCTTTGTTGATGAAATTTTTATTAATTTTTCTCTAATTGTTCATGAGAAATCATTGAACATTCCTGATGATAAAGAGGAAGATTTTGATGATAATATCAATTTTTACGTGCTGTGTCTCCTTCTTGGCGGAAATGCAGTATTTGAAATCTTAAAGATCGGCTCGGGGGAAAGAAGGCGATATATTAATAATATTTTTCAATCACCTTCGAACGAGTCTTCTTTCCCGATTTCATATTTTGTGGGGCTTGCAGAATTCCTTACTAACGTTATGCCTATTGTGATTGGTGATTTTTACACCATGATCGATTTGTATAGTGTTAGACCTACCGTTGTCAAGAGCGTCGACGTCGTAACGATAAGGCAAAGAAGAAATTCTGATACAGATTCGAATGATAATTTTCATCCACATGGAGTTATCTTCGATGAATGGGAAGAGTTAGAGGCCTTTTCGTCCTCGAATCTCATAACGTAGTTTTTTAATATTAATATAAAAAAAAAAAATTTCATGTATTTAAACTTCATGTATTTTTTAAAAAAAAATTATTAAATAAAGTTTATTCCTAGTCTAAAAAAAAAAAAAAAAAAAAAAAAAAAAATTTAAATACATTGTAATCCTAATTTGTACAATCTTAAAACAAAAATGTATATAATATTATTATTAATAAAAATCAACTAATTTATTTTTGATTTCCAATTTTGTTTAGTTTTGTTGTATTTAAATTTTATTTTTTATTTATTCAACTTTATTTATTCAACTTATTTAAAAATAGAAGAATACAGAAAATGAATTGGTGACATATGTTACATAAACTTTAATAATTATTATTTTTTATTAAAAATTTTTTTATCTTTTTTTTTTCTTAGAAATAAAGTTTATTTAATAATAAATTATAATTATTAATATTTTATTAAAAATAATATTATTATATGTATAATGGATTATAATGAAAATATATTGATAAAATCAATAGAAATCCAAATTAATTAAAATTTCCTTTTTTAAATGTTTTTTTTAAAAATTTTTTATTGGCATTTTTTTTCTTTTAGTGTAGATTTATTTAATTAAAATGAAATTTAATTTATTATTAAATAAATAAATAAATAAATAAATATTTAGATAAATTATTATTTATTTATGTATTTATTTATTTATTTTTTATTTTTTTATTTATTTATTTATTTTATTAAATTTTTATTAATAAATTTTAAAATAAAAAATTATTATGATTTAAAAATAGTCATTATTTTTATATTATGAAAAATACTCTACATCCAAAAACTCTAAATATGCTGTAATCAACAGGTTTATTATATAGAATCTCAAATGGTACTTTATTGTTTATACCCTGATGGGGTAAACGATTGTGAATAAAATTTACTGTATCAACAGCAAATTCCCAAAAATTATGAGAAAGTTTTGATTCATTTAGTAGAGCTTTTGCGGAAGATATAAGTATGCCGTTGAATCGTTCAGCTTTCCCGTTTTGGGCTGGATTATATGGTATAGTGTATTGATGTATTATACCATTATTTTGACAGAATATTTTGAAATTATTATTAAAAAATTCCCTTCCATTATCTGATCGAATATTTTTGATTTTAATGCTGAATGTGTTTAAAACTTCTTTGTACCAAATAATGAATTTATTAAATGTTTCATTTTTATGTTGTAGGAATAAGACCCAGCCATATCTAGAAAAGTCATCCAGGATTGTGAGGAAGTATATATTCTTATTTAAGGATGGCAATACGGGGCCCACTAAATCAAGATGTATAAGTTCGAAAATGTGTTTTGTTTTATTAATTGATCTTTTGAAAGGTTTGTTCCTTAATTTTGAATTGGAACATATTTGACATTTGTGATTTGTATTTGTATTAGTATTTTTTAAATTATCTTTTATTTTAGTAATGTCGAAATGACCCAGGCGTCTATGCCAAAGATCAAAATCTTGTTTATTGTTGATATGTGTTGAATTAATTTCATATAAATTTTCGAAATTATTGTTCTTATGAAAAATGGATGGTGCTTTTGATAAATATATTTTAAATATATTTTTATTGTCTGCTGCTGATTGATATATTCTATTACCTTTGTCGTCATAGATGATTGCGA
Organism: Neocallimastix lanati (nom. inval.); assembly: GCA_016946835.1. Taxonomy (NCBI): domain Eukaryota; kingdom Fungi; phylum Neocallimastigomycota; class Neocallimastigomycetes; order Neocallimastigales; family Neocallimastigaceae; genus Neocallimastix; species Neocallimastix lanati (nom. inval.). The sequence goes on along the minus strand of JACVTC010000042.1, from coordinate 369,473 downwards.
TTTGTGAGTTTTTATAGTTATTGAAAACAATTTTATAATTTTGTGTTATTAATTGATTGATTGATATTAAATTTTTCTTGATAAATTTAGAATAATGAACGTTCTTTAAAATAAATTTATGATTGTTTATATATGCATTGAAATCACCAATGTAGTTAGCATATGTTTCCTTTCCATTGGCAAGAGATATTTTTATTTTTTCTTTTCTGATGTTTGATAATATATTAATGTTATTTGTTACATTAATTGAAGCACCGGAATCCAGAATCCATTGTGTAATATTATTATTGTTGCTTCTTATATCAATTTTTGTTGGCTTGTTAATCTCTAAACTGTTTAATTCAAAACAGTTGTCTGAGTTATAATCTCTTGAGAAGTCTTCTTGGTAGTTTTCATTATAATCCTTTTTATCGTTTAATAGATATGCATGACCTTCTCTTGGTTTTTCTTTGTTGAATTTTTTTGTATTACCTTTTCTTTTATATTGTTTGTTGTTTCTTTTGTTTTTATTGAATTTGTTTTTTAAGCAGTCTTTTCGGTAGTGTCCGAACTTTCCACAAAGGTAGCATTTTCCATTTTTTCTTTTCTTGTATTTTATTTTCTTAGGTTTAGAGATTTTTCGTCCATTTTCTAAACTAAATATATTCTTCGGATTTTGTTCGATTAAAGCTGTTTTCCTGATATTGGAGAAAACAATATCTGGTATTATCCTTTTGACATAGTCGCAGCATTTTGTCCAATTATTATTGTATTGGAAAACATTAATGAATCTAATGTTTTCAGGGAGAGCTCGATTTAAAATACCGACCTTAACATTGTCATTAATATCGGAGTCTATTCTTTCCAATTCATCCAGGAGATTTTGTAAGACAGCTAAGAAAATATGGACATCATCTTCTAAATTATATTTCAATTTATTGATTTTGTCTTTCAGGACCATTTTTCTTTGTTCAGGTCCTATGGTAAAAGACTTGTTAAATAGTTCCCATAATTGGAAGGCCGTTTTGCTTTGACTTTCCAATATTTTCTTGGTGTTCTCACCAAGATTATTTGTTATGATCCATTTTACTAATATGTCATTTTTAATATCTTTTTCGCTTGTTCCGATTTCGTACACAAGGGAATTATCGAATTTATCAATCGTATATTTTTCAATGCTTTCTGTTATATCTCTCCTTCTTATCTTTTTCACTTTTTCATGACTTATGTAGTCATCGAGGTTATTAATACAAAGGAGATAAAGGATATTTGTTTTCCAGTTAACAAAGTTATCTGTTGTCAATTCCGTAATATGGTTAAAGTTTTCACTGTAGTTAAAAGTGAACCCCTTTTGTGTGGGTTCATATTCACTGATGTTTATTATTTGGTCTTGGGTAGAATTGATACTATTTCTAGAATTACTTCTTAAGTTATTTCTGCTCATGTTAGTTTAATTCCGAAAAAAAAAAAAAAATGTTATTATGAATTATAATTGCTTATTAATTATTTTATTACTTTCTTTAAAAAATTTTGAAGAGTAAAAAAAAATATAATTTGAGTTTATTTATATTTCTAAAAAGTACTATTTGAATTCATAAAATATCAATTTTGCTTTAAAAAAAATATTGGTTATTATTTTTAGAAACATGATTTATTTCAATATTTTGTTTGGTTGATGATTTATTAAATTAATATATATAATTAGAACGTTAAGAAAATTTTTATTTATATATGAAGTGATTAATCAGATGACATCTGTATATTTTGTTTATATTAAACATGATCAATATATTATTAATATTAATAAAATTGTATTGTCGTTATTATTTTATTAATATTTTCTTTGTTATAGTATTGATCATTTGTTTATTTTAATTATGAAAAAATAGTTATTTGATTGTCATGTTTATATTTTATTATTATTGTTAGTTTATATTAAAAAATCTAACTATTGGTGAGTTGTTTATAAAAATATTTTAAATTTTTATTATGATATTTGTTTATATTAAAAGTGATTTATTTATTTTGTGATTTGACCAATTTTATATTATTATTTATTTATTGTATAACCTTTAATTTGAATTATGTTTATTTATATTTTAACTTATTGTATTTTGTAGAGTTAGTATTATTGACGTTTTATTTATTATTATTTTTATATGAATGTCTGACATTATAATTTTAAAATTAGTTTATAGAAAAGAAATTGACTTTATTATTATATTTTTTTAGTATTCAGCTTATATACTTTATAGCTGACTTAATTTTATTTAATTTATTATAAATTACATGGCTGACCTTTTAAATAATTTATTGATATTCAACTCATGTCTTTGATAGCTGACTTTTTATTCAGCTTATGAATTAAATAGTTGACTTAATAATTGTGCTCAGCCTATGTATTTGATGGCTGACTTTTTATTTTTATTCAGCTTATAAATTAAATAGCTGACTTTATTAAGTTATAGTACTCAGCTTATACTTTTGATAGCTGACATCTTATCTTCTTATTCAGCTTATAGCTTAAATAGCTGACTCTACTGATTATAGTATTCAGCTTATATTTTTGATAGCTGACTCTTTTTTTTTTATCTTTTATTCAGCTTATAAGTTTTTGATTTTACTGTCAATTTCTATTTAAATTTTTAAAACTATAATTTAATTTTATTTTTGATTAATCGGCTCCTTATATTATCTTATTATTTTAATAACTCGTATGAAATTATTTTTTAATGTTTTTGTTTAGAATTGGATATTTTGTTGAATTATTATTATTTTATATATTATTATTAATTTTATTTTATTTATTATTATTTAAAATAAATGAAAAAAAAAAAATAAATTAGTATGAATTTATATTTATTTGTCTTAAATAAGTATATATATTACTGTAGCTATTAATACTTAACTTTCATTCTATCTCAATCGGTTGAGATTGAGACTCTTAATCTGTTAATAAACACACAATTAAGAGACACACAATATTAAGATAATATTATAATTATGTTTAAGTAAAGATGTTTTATATTCTTTATTATATATTAATATTTATTATTATAAATATATATAATTAAGTATGTATGATCGTATATATATATTAAGGTTTTTTATTGTTAAAGAGATAAAAAAAAAATTAGGATTATTATTTAAGCACGTTTTATAGTATTTCGAGTATTTTGTATTTGTAAAATATTGGATAATCATAGATTAAATTTTATATTAAAATATATTTTTAACATTCACCCTAAAATCTAGCTTCAAAAAAAAACTTAATACAAAGAAAAAATGAAGGTAGATTTTGAAAAATTATACTACTTTTAATTTGATTTGGAGAGCTTTCTAAAAAAAAACTTATTATATATAAGAAAAAAAAGATAGCACATTTTACACTATATTATTCAATTTTAGTAAGAAGGGAAATTCTAAATTTATCCATTAAAGTATTGTTTAAGTATTTCGTGAATCCGTCGGCTAAATTTTCTTTAGTGTTTATGTAATTCAATTTGATTAATCCTTTATTAACAAGATCTCTAATATGATGATACCGAATATCAATGTGTTTCGACTTGGGATTAATTGACTGATTCTCACTATTATATATTGTTGCTTTATTGTCGACGAAAATTTTTACATTATTAATTTTTATTCCAAGTTCGTTTAATAAATTCTTATACCATAATGAATGCTTTGCGCATTCGCTTAAACTATATATACGTTAATTTAAATATATTCTTAATATAGAGAAAAATTACTAAAAAATTTATAGAGAAAAATTACTAAAAAAATTATATATATATATATATATATTCAAATATTAAAATAAATTGGAATATAAATAAAAAAAAAAAAAAAAAAAGAATTTTTCTGGAAGATATAGACCAGATTTTCTTCCAGTATGTCAAGTCGATTTTGCAAAAGTAGAAGAACAATACAAATTATATAATATTTCAAGTAGTATAAATTATGGACAAAGAAACTTGTTTAATACTTCTATTTGTACAGGTAATAAAAAACTAATTAATGAAGGAATGAAAAGTTTTCCATCTGGACATACTTATGGTATATATATATATATTTATATATATATTATTTTTATTTGGATATTATAAAATCAAAAATAAATTTAAAAATGAAAGATATGTAAAAATTTTTAAATTTTAATACTAATTAAATTATATATTAATATATTTTATTTAATTTTATTAAATATAAAGTTACTTTTTGTATTATGTCATATTTAGCTTTATATATGGCAGGTCAAATTCATTTATTTGATGGAAAATGCTATCTCTGGAAATATTGTGTTGTATGTGTTCCTTATATTTTTTCAATTGCTATTGCTCTATCTCGAGTTTTTGATTATCGTCATCATTGGGAAGATGTCACCGTTGGTGGTTTAATAGGATTAATTGTTGGAACTTTTACCTATTTTTATTATTATCCTAGCTTAAAAGATAAAAATTGTGATATTCCCTATCAAAATCGTAAAATAATAGAAAAGATTGATATTGATAAACAAAGTAATTACTATGCCTCTGAAAGAGTTGATCATCGCAACAATGAAAGAATGGATATTCGCAACAATGAAAGATTTGATAATCGTGCCAATGAAAGATTTGATTTTCGCAACAATAATATGAGGGATTATTATTAAAAATAATTATAAAATTAAAAATAATAAAAATTAATCCAATGGAAGTATTTGGTTATTATTAAAATAATTTAGAATTAAAAATTAGAAATTAAAAAATATTAAAAAATAAAATAAAATAAAATAAAATAAACGCAAATAAATAAATAAATAAAAAGAATTATAATATAAAATTAAAAGTATTATTAAAAATATCTTTAGTTTTTTATTAAAAATAATAAATTTTAGTATATATATATATATATATATATATTTTCTAAAATAATTTATTCTAAATGGATTATATTTAGAATATAAACAAAATAAAAAAAGATATAACTGAATAAATAAATAAAAATAAATAATTAGTAGATAAATAAATCATAAATAAATAAATAATAAATAATAAATAGTAAGTAGATAAATTAATAATAAGTAAATAAAAAATAATAAATAATTGAATAAATAATAAATAATAAATAATAAATAATTAAATATTCACCTACATGTATTTTTTATAATAAAATTAATAAAGTCATAGAAGTGTATTCTTTTCCCTGTCTAAAAAAAAAAAAAAAATAAATAATAAATAATAAATAATAAATAATAAATAATTAAATATTAAATAATAAATAAATAAATAATAAATAAATGAATAATAATTAATATATAATAATAAATAAATAATAAATAAATGAATAATAATTAATATATAATAAATAATAAATATTAAGTAATTGAAGAATTGAATAAAAATAATATATAATGTTGTATGTACAAATTAAATATAAAATAATATATATCTATTACAAGCCACATTTCAATATAAATGCATTGTAATCCTAATTTGTACAATCATAAAACAAAATGTATATAATATTTATCATTTAATATTTGATAAAAAGTTATATATAAGTTGTTATTTAATTATTAATTTTTATTTATTTATTTATTATTTAAAAGTAATTGTAAAATTATTTAGTACATGTATTATAAAATATATTTGGCATAAAACTATGCAAAGAATAATTATAAAGAATTATTCTTGCTTTTATATTTGTAATTCATAATAAACTATTTAATTGATTAATTCTTTTAGAATAACTATTAAGTATTTAAAGTATTTAATATAAAAGTATAAAATATTAAAATAAAATATTAAAATAAAATATTCATAAAATGATAATAAAAATATAAAATTATATAAAATATTAATATAAAATAATAATTATTAAAAATAATTAAAAATATAATAAAATATAAAATAAAATATCAATATAATAATTATTAAAAATAATAAAAAGAAATTTATAAATTATTTTCAGTTTTAACCTAACATAAAATTTATGTAATAAATTTTTATTTTTACATTAATTTTTATGTTCCTTCATAATTTTATGTCTTTACATAATTTTAATTTTATCACGTTATTTTCGATCACGTTTTATTTATGTCACGAATTTCAAATGATTTATTAATTTATTTTTATGTAATTATTAATAAAATAATTTATTAATAATTAAAGTTTTTATTTGTGTTTTATATCATATTTTAATTTATTTATTTATATATATATATATTTATTTATATATATATTTATTTATTTTAATTTATTTATTTATTTATTTATTGATGTATTCATTGATTTTCAATTTTGTTTAGTTTTGTTGTATTTAAATTTTATTTTTTATGTATTCAACTTTATTTATTCAACTTTTTAATACACTGCTTAAATTGATCAATTTCAATTTTATTCTTTAATAATTCCTTTTATTTTTTTTAATAAGAATGATATATTAAAAATATCTTTTTAGTTAAATTACATGTATTAATGTAAGATATAATTTAGTGTTACATTATATTAACGTATTTCGTTATTACTAAACGCCACATTATATGCTATACTATTACATTAATTATAAATTATACTAATATTAATTATATATTTATAATTTTATATAAAATCAATATTAAATATATTTATATTATTTATTTATAATTTATTATTTATATTTTATTATTTAATAATATTAAACTTTATTTCTAACATTCCTCCTAAAGTTTATTATTTTAAACTTTTGTTAATAATTCATTTCTAAATCTTGTCATTAAAGAACTATTTAAATATTTTGTAAAGTCGTCAGCTAAATTATCTTCTGATTTAATATATTCAAGTTTTATTGTATTATTTTTAACTAGTTCTCTTACTTTATGATATCTAAGATCTATGTGTCTTGATTTTGGATTTATAGTTTCATTTTTAGCATTAAAAATAGTAGCTTGATTATCAATATTGATTATTATATCTTTATAATTTAAATTTAATTCTTTAAATAAATTTTTATACCATAAACATTCTTTTGCACATTCCACTAAACTATAATATTCACTCTCGGCGGTAGATAAAGATATGCAGTGTTGTAATTTTGAAAACCAACTTGTAAGTCCGCTTCCTATAAAAACTACATGTCCAGAAGTTGATTTTCTGGTTTCTTTATCACCAGCAAAATCTGCATCTACATATATTTTCAATTTATTATTATTTCTAGTATATTTAATACCATAATTTGGATTACCTTTTAAATATCTGAATATTTTTAAAACATTATTCCAGTCTTCATAGGTTGGATTTTCGTTCTTACTCGTAGCCTTGCTTACAGAAAATAATATGTCTGGCCTTGTATTAATTGCTAAGTATAGGAGACTTCCGATGGCTTGTTTGTATATAGTGGAATTAAATTTTTTATTTTTCAGGTCTTTTATTTCACTAGGTATAGTGTTATTTGATGGTTTTAAATTATCTGCATTAAAATTTACTTAAAATTTCACTTACAAATACTTTTTGATGAATAATATATCCATCATTGCATTTTACAATTTTTATACCTATAATGAAATTAGCTTGACCTAAGTCATTTAATTTATATTTATTTTGAATTGATTCTTTTACCTTTTTAATTTCTATATGAGTATCGGTGATTAAAATATCATCAACATATTCACCTAATAAACATATTATATTATTATATTTATTTTTTTTACGTATAAACATGGCTCACTTATTAATCTAATAAAATTTAATTCTTTTAATGCATTATTTAATTCCTCATTCCACATTCGACTTGATTGTTTTAATCCGTATAAGGCTTTATTTATTTTGAGAATACCTTTTCTATACATTTCGTGACCTTCTGGTGCATACATGTAAATATTCTCATCCAATTTCGCATTTAAATATGCAGTCTTTATATCAATTTGATATATGTCATAATTATTAATTGCTGCAATTGCTGTGAGAATTCTTAATGAATTTTGTCTGAGTGTTGGTGAGAACGTTTCTTTATAATCAATACCTTCTTGTTGTGTGAACCCTCTAGCAACTAGTCTTGCTTTTCTTTTAATAATATTACCTTTGTCATCATATTTATATTCGAAAACCCATTTAGGTGTAACTATATTTATTCCCTTAGGAACATCTTTTAACATTGTAAAAACATTTAAATTTTTCATGCTGTTTAATTCATTGTTGACAGCATCTATCCATTCATCTTTATCTTCTTTATTATAAATATCTTTAAAATTGATAGGTTCTAAAGGCTTACATTCTACCACAGACAAACTTTCAATTATATCATTAATATTAAATGATTTTAATTTCTTACAATTTGAATTAGAATTTAAATTTGAATTAATTATTTTTCTTTTTCTTTTATTTTTAATTTTAAAATTATTTAAATTATTAATTTCATTATTTTTATAAAATTCATTATTAATTTTATTATTTGTGTTATTGTTATTTTTATTATTAATTATTATATTATTTTTATCATTATTTATTTTTAAATTTAAATTTTGGTCAGAATTGTTATGAATTTCATTTTGATGATATAAATTTGAATTAGAATTATTAATTTCATTGTCATTGACATTAATTTTGTTTAAATTATTATTTAAATTAATATTTATATCATTGTTATTGTTATTCTGATAATTTATAATGTTATTATTATTGATATTGTCTTTGTTAACATTTTGCAATTTTTGTTTGTTTATATTTGCATTATTTATATTAGGATTATGTTCATTTAAATAATTATTATTTTCATTGTTTAAATTATGTAAATTATTATTTTTAATAATGCCTACCTTATCCAAATTACTTACAATGTTTCCATCATTAACATTTGTTAAATTGTTGTTTATTTTATCAATTGAATCAACATTTGAGTTTAAATTATTATTGGAATTATTATTTAAAACATTTAAATTATTTAAATTATTATTTAAATTGTTTTTTAATGAGTAATTATTATAAAAATTATTTAAAATATTTTTATTATATTCATTTAGAGAATTATTATAATTTTCATTTTTAATATAATAATTTGGGTCAATGGCCGGATTCAACATTTGAAATGGTCGATTGACCTTATAATTTAAAGGCAAATAATAAAAATTTTCATTTATATTTTTATATTGGTCGTTTTGAAAATTTAATTTATTATTTGGGTTTAAATTATATTGATTAATATTATTATTAATATATTGATCCGGATAAATTAAATTATTTAAATTATTAATATATTCAAAATCCAGTTCTTATCCTGGGTTGTTAAGTCGTTGGCTTATCATACCAAAGGTCTCTGGATCGACCCCCAAAAGTATCATATCTTCACGATTTTTCCCTTTGGGTTTTGCGTGAAAGGTTAGGGGTTAAACGATACTCAGGTAGGTATACTTTCTAAGTTTTCTATATTTCTAACACTATAAGAATCCCATTGCGTAAGCCTTGTCTGAGAGGATTTACAGTGTCCAGCTCCTCTGGGATGCTTTCCCTCGAGGATCGCGTAGGGTGCTTCTATATGGAGTTTCTTTGCTTATGGGGAGTTGAGAGCGTCGACGCCGTACCGGTATGGCAATTAATCATACACCCATATTACTATATGGGGAAGACCAAAGTCTTCAGTCTATAAAAAAAAAAAAATTAATATATTCAAAATTATTATTATAATTATAATTCTCTTTATTTTCTTTAATAAAATTATTATTATTAATATTATTATAATTATTGTTATTATTAAAGGTGTTATCAATATTATTATTATTATTAAAAGTGTTATTGATATTATTATTATTATTATTATTATTATTATTATTATTATTAATATTATTGATATTATTATTATTATTATTATTAATATTATTGATATTATTATTATTATTATTATTATTGATATTATTATTATTATTATTACTAATATTATTGAAATCTTCTGAAAGATTATCATCATCCATACTTCCTCCAATTTCGTTATAAGGTAAAAAATTGTAAATATCGGGAGGAGATGAAGGTGCAGATAAATTAGCAGGATAATCTTCAAAGAAAACAACGGCCTTTGAAAGTATAATTTTATTATTACTTGGATCATAGATACGATAAGCAGATGGATTAGTATCATATCTAAGAAAAATTCCTGAAAAAGTAGAGTTAGCAAATTTATCTCTAAATTGTTTAGGAATAAAATAGAAGGCTTGACAACCAAAGATTCTAAGTTTAGAATAATCAACCTTTTTATTATATAATACCTCAAAGGGCACTTTATTATTATTACCTTTATGAGGGAGTCTATTATGAATATAATTAGCAGTATCAATAGCATCTTCCCAAAATTTATGATGGAGTTGTGCATCTTGTAACATTGCACGAGCAGAGAATATTAAGGTTTGTTGAAACCTTTCAGCCTTCCCATTTTGTTGTGGATTATATGGAATGCTATATAAGTGTGTAATTCCATTATCATCACAAAAATTATTAAAGTTAACATTATTATATTCAGTGCCGTTATCAGTTTTAATATATTTAATATTTTTATTGAAAATATTTTTAATTCTTTTGTACCATTTGATGAAGGTACTAAATACTTCAGATTTATTTTTAATAAAGAAAACCCATCCATATCTTGAATAATCATCAAGAATTGTAAAGAAATATTTGTTTCCATGAATAGAGGTATCAGCGCTATATACCATATCCATGTGAATGACTTCAAATATTTCAGATGTTTTATTATTAGATGGATGATAAGGGAAATTTTTAAGCTTAGAACATGAACAAACTTTACATTTTCATCAACTTTAATATTATCAAGTTTGTTCTTAATATTATTAATATTAAAATGACCTAAACGGCGATCCTAAAGGTCATAATTTTCATTTTTATTATTATTATTTTGTATATCTAAGCTATTACATACAGCATTATTTGATTCAAAATTAAGTTTATTTTTAAAAGACCATATCTTATATGTTTTTGATTTATTAGAAGATACGGTACATAATCTATTTCCCTTATTATTATAAATTGTAACTAAATTTTTGTTATTTTTTCTATAAAATATAATTTTGTAATGTGAATTACATAGACTTCCAATGGATAATAAGCTCCTTTTAAATTCTGGAATATATAGTACATCTTTAAATTTTATTTTATTTTCATTAATATAACCTATGAATGTACCTATATATTTTGATTCAACAAAACTGCCATCCGCAAAATATACTCTTTCTTTATGCTTTTGAATATCACTAAGGCAGTCTAAGTTATGTGTCATATTGTAGGAGGCTCCAGAATCTAAGGTCCATTGAATAATTATATTATTATTTATATTGGTGTTATTTTCTTCTTCATTGCTATCAGATGTATAATATTCTTTATCTAAGCTTGGTAGTATTTTTTCTTTTATAGTGCCTCGGCTTGTTGTTAATCAAAGCACTATTAGCAACGTTATTATATTCTTGATTATTAAAGTCTTCATTTAACGCATTGCTTATAAAAGCATCTTGGTACTCGTAATCTTTTATTCCCGAACTGTTCGCCTCAACATTATTTGAATAATTTTGTTTATGTTTATTTTTATATTTATTTTTATTTTTATTTTTATTTTTATTTTTGAATTTGCATGTATCAGCCTTGTGTCCTAATTTATGGCAAATGTAACATCTTGGAACCCTTTTCTTATTTTTGTATTCTTTATTGTAATTCTGATTACTAGTGGTTCCATTGAAATTGGAATATAAACTGACTGATTTTATTTCTTGGTTTTAGTACTAATATGGTTTTAGTATTAATATTTTCAATAATTTCTTTTGACATAATAAAATTTGTTTAGATTTATAAGATATTTTAAAATTTTAAATATCAATTTTTAGATGTTAAATATTAATTTTTAAAAATTCAAAATTTAAAAACAACACCTATAAACTATAATTTTTTAAAATATATCGGTATTCTTGAGACTCTTAATCTTTTAATACACTGCTTAAATTGATCAATTTCAATTTTATTCTTTAATAATTCCTTTTATTTTTTTTAATAAGAATGATATATTAAAAATATCTTTTTAGTTAAATTACATGTATTAATGTAAGATATAATTTAGTGTTACATTATATTAACGTATTTCGTTATTACTAAACGCCACATTATATGCTATACTATTACATTAATTATAAATTATACTAATATTAATTATGTATTTATAATTTTATATAAAATCAATATTAAATATATTTATATTATTTATTTATAATTTATTATTTATATTTTATTATTTAATAATATTAAACTTTATTTCTAACAAAACTTATTTAAAAATAGAAGAATACAGAAAATGAAATGGTGACATGAGTTACCTGTACATAAACTTTAATAATTATTATTTTTTATTAAAAATTTTTTTTATCTTTTTTCTTTTTTCTTAGAAATAAAGTTTATTTAATAATAAATTATAATTATTAATATTTTAATAAAATAATATTATTATATGTATAATGGATTATAATGAAAATATATTGATAAAATCAATAGAAATCCAATTAATTAAAATTTCCTTTTTTAAATGTTGTTTTTTAAAAATTTTTTATTGGCATTTTTTTTCTTTTAGTTGTAAATTTATTTAATTAAAATAAAATTTAATTTATTATTAAATAAATAAATAAATAATTATTTAGATAAATTATTATTTATTTATGTATTTATTTATTTATTTTTTATTTATTTATTTATTTATTTTATTAAATTTTTATTAATAAATTTTAAAATAAAAAATTATTATGATATAAAAATAGTCATTATTTTTATATTCTGTTAAGAGTTCTATTTATAGGATATGTTGTTTTTAGTAAAGGTTAAAAAATAAAATAAAAATAAAAATAAATAATCCGAACTTTAATGAATCATAGACATTATATTAATTAATATACACCACAATAGATTACAGTAGATTATAATATATTATAACATATATTCTAATTTAATGAAATAAGTTTTAAAAATAAATTAAATTTAAATTAAAATTTATGATAAACTTGATAAAAAATTTGTTTTATTAAATTTTTAATTAAAATTTGATTTTATAAAATTTTTTAATATTTAAATAAAAAAAATACAAAATGTTTATTTATTTATTTATTTATTTATTTATTATTTATTTATTTATTTATTATTAATTTTTTATTATTTATTTATTTATTATTTATTTATTTATTATTTATTTATTTATTCAATTATATTAAGGCAATGAATAAAAAAAAAAAAAAAAAAGTATAAATATTCAAAATTTTTTCTTTTGTTTTACGAATGTAAAAAAAAACTAAAAAAACAAAACATTAACTATTATATTATTAATAATAAAATAAAAAAATTTTAAAGTAAATATAAAAAATTAAAAGATAATACGATAATAAAATAAAATAAAATAAAAAAAAATTTTTTTTATATAATAATAAATAGTTATCTAATTTTTAAAATTTTTATATTATTTTAAATAGTTATAACTTATATATATTAGTAAAAAAAAAAAAAAATTAAAATTAAAAAATGGCACAGGAAAAGTTATCAGGAAGTGTAAAAAAAACAACATTACTTTTAGATTGGATATTTATTGTTATTCTATTTGTAGCCATGATTATAGTAGGAAAATTTAGTCTAAATGAAAGACAATTTTCACTTGATGATGTTTCAATTAGTCTTCCACATAAAGGGGATACAGTTAATATGGTTTTATTAGTAAGCTATAATTTTTGCTAATTTAATCCTATTTTAATTTTGCTAATTTAATAGTTATATTTTCAGTAGTTATTCTTTTATTATTTATTTATTTATTTTTTTTTTATAAAATTTTATTTAGGTAATTTTTTCTTGTGTTTCTTTGACAATTATTATTGGATTCCAATTTTACAAAAAAAGAATGAATTATGACTTACATCAAGCAATTATTGGTATGGATATAAATAATCAATTAAATAATGTAATAAATATATTTCAATAAAACACTAATTTTTTTTTTTGTTAAATTATTATTATTTTTTTTTATTAATAATAGGATTAATTGTATCTAGTTTTATTTCTGTCATTATAGGAAATATTATAAAAGTATATATATAGGTTAATTTAAATATATTCTTAATATGGAGAAAAATTACTAAAAAATTTATAGAGAAAAATAACTAAAAAAATTATATATATATATATTAAAATATTAAAATAAATTGGAATATAAATAAAAAAAAAAAAAAAAAAAAAAGTGTTTATCTGGAAGATATAGGCCAGATTTTCTTTCCCTATGTCAAGTCGATTTTTCAAAAGTAGAAGAACAGTACAAATTGTATAATATTTCAAGTAGTATAAATTATGGACAAAGAAACCTGTTTAATACTTCTATTTGTACAGCTCCTAAAGAACAAATTCGAAAAGGAATGAGAAGTTTTCCATCTGGACATTCTTATGGTATATATATATATTTTTTATTTGGATATTATAAAATCGAAAATAAATTTAAAAATGAAAGATTTATAAAAATTTTTAAATTTCAATACAAATTAATTTATAAATTATTATATAATATATAATAATATATTTTATTTTATTCAATATAAAGCTGCTTTTAATTTAATGTCCTATTTAGCTTTTTATATAGCAGGTCAAATTCATTTATTTGACGGAAAATGCTATCTCTGGAAATATTGTGTAGTTATTATTCCTTTTATTATTTCAACTGCTATTGCTTTATCTCGGGTATTTGATAATCGTCATCATTGGGAAGATGTCCTCGTTGGTAGTTTAATGGGATTAATTATTGGAACTTTTACCTATTTTTATTATTACCCTAGCTTGAAAGATAAAAATTGTGATATTCCCTATCAAAATCGTAAAATAATAGAAAAGATTGATATTGATAAACAAGGTGATTACTATGCCTCTGAAAGAGTTGATCATCGCAACAATGAAAGAATGGATACTCGTAACAATGAAAGATTTGATAATCGCAACAATGAAAGAATGGATACTCGTAACAATGAAAGATTTGATAATCGTATCAATGAAAGAATGAATAATCGTAACAATGAAAGATTGGATAATCGCAACAATGAAAGAATGAATAATCGTAACAATGAAAGATTTGATAATCGCAACAATGAAAGAATGAATAATCGAGGCAATGAAAGATTTGATAATCGCAACAATGAAAGAATGAATAATCGAGGCAATGAAAGATTTGATAATCGTAACAATGAAAGAATGAATAATCGTAACAATGAAAGAATGAATAATCGTAACAATGAAAGATTTGATAATCGTAACAATGAAAGATTTGATAATCGTAACAATGAAAGAATGAATAATAGTAACAATGAAAGATTTGATAATCGTGGTTATGAAAAATTTGATAATCGAGGCAATGAAAGAGTTGATACTCGCAACAATAATATAAGGGATTATTATTAAAAATAATTATAAAATTAAAAATAATAAAATAAAAATTGTAAAGTATTTAATTAATAAAATAATTTTAGTAATCATACCAATGGAAGTATTTGGTTATTATTAAAATGATTGTAGATTATTATATATTAGAAATTAAAAAATATTAAAAAAAAAAAATAAAATAAAATAAAATTTAACGCAAATAAATAAATAAATAAAAAAAAAAGAATGATAATATAAAATTAAAAGTATTATTAAAAATATATTTAGTTTTTTATTAAAAATAATAAATTTTAGTATATATATATATATATATATATATATATATTTTTTCTAAAATAATTTATTCTTAATGGATTATATTTAGAATAAAAACAAAATAAAAAAAAAAAAAATAACCGAATAAATAAAATAAAATTAAATAATTAGTAGATAAATAATTCATAAATAAATAAATAAATAATAATTAATAATAAGTAGATAAATAAATATATAATAAATATATAATAATAATAAATAATAAATAATAAATAATTAAATATTAAATAATAAATAATAAATAATAAATAATAAATGATAAATAATAAATGTTTAAAAAATAAATAATTAAAAAATAAATAATGAAGTAATAAATAATAAATAATAAATAATAAATAATAAAAAAGAAATATTAAATATTAACTAATAAAAATTTAATAATACTATTAAATAATAAATAAATACATAAATACATAAATCATAAATAATAAAGAAAAATAATACAATCTAAAGTGCCTCTGAAAGGAGAGTAGACCATATCCTATGATTTCTTTTCTAGATTATGCTCAATTCAAACCTTTCATCCAGGAATTAGTAGTAATCTTGTAGATAGGTAGGTGAAGAGGTGGTGGTTTACGGTCTACCTATTTATGTTCTTTTTTTTTTTTTTCTCTTCTTCTTCTTCTTCTTCTTGAATTGATTTATATATAACATTTTTTTTATTTTTGAAATATTTTTATTTTTATTTTTTTTTTTTTATTTTTTTACCTTTAATTAAAATTAATTAATTAATTATAGAAATGAAATAAAATTTAAATTATATACTCTTTTTTATTATTCAATTATTTATTATTTATTATTTATTATTTATTATTTATTATTTATTATTCAATTATTTATTATTTATTATTTATTATTTATTATTTATTATTTATTATTTATTATTTATTATTAATTATTAATTATTTATTTATTATTTATTATTCAATTATTCAATTATTTATTATTCAATTATTTATTATTCAATTATTTATTATTAAATTATTTATTATTTATTATTTATTATTTATTATTATTATTATTATTTATTATTTATTATTTATTATTATTTATTATTATTTATTATTATTATTATTTATTATTCAATTATTTATTATTCAATTTTTTATTATTTATTATTCAATTATTTATTATCTATTATCTATTATTTATTATTTATTATTTATTATTTATTATTTATTATTCAATTATTTATTATTCAATTATTTATTATTTATTATTTATTATTTATTATTCAATTATTTATTATTTATTATTCAATTATTTATTATTCAATTATTTATTATTCAATTATTTATTATTCAATTATTTATTATTCAATTATTTATTATTCAATTATTTATTATTCAATTTTTATTATTTATTATTCAATTATTTATTATCTATTATCTATTATTTATTATTTATTATTTATTATTTATTATTCAATTATTTATTATCTATTATTTATTATTTAATTATTTATTATTTATTATTTATTATTATTATTTATTATTTATTATTCAATTATTTATTATTTATTATTTATTATTCAACTATTTATTATTCATTATTCAATTATTATTTATTATTTATAAATAAATACTCTTTTTATTATTTATTATTTATTATTTATTATTTATAAATAAATACTCTTTTTATTATTTATTATTTATTATTTATTATCTATTATTTATTATTTATTATTTATTATTTATTATTTATTATTTATTATTTATTATTTATTATTTATTAATAAATACTCTTTTTATTATTTATTATTTATTATTTATTATCTATTATTTATTATTTATTATTTATTATTCAAATATTTATTATTTATTATTTATTATTTAATTATTTATTATTCAATTATTTATTATTTATTATTTATTATTTGTTATTTATTATTTATTATTTATTATTTATTATTTATTATTCAATTATTTATTATTTATTATTTATTATTCAACTATTTATTATTCATTATTCAATTATTATTTATTATTTATAAATAAATACTCTTTTTATTATTTATTATTTATTATTTATTATTTATAAATAAATACTCTTTTTATTATTTATTATTATTATTTATTATTTATTATTTATTATTTATTATTTATTATTTATTATTTATTATCTATTATTTATTATTTATTATTTATTATTTATTATTTATTATTTATTATTTATTATTTATTAATAAATACTCTTTTTATTATTTATTATTTATTATTTATTATCTATTATTTATTATTTATTATTTATTATTCAATTATTTATTATTTATTATTTATTATTTATTATTCAATTATTTATTATTTATTATTTATTATTTATTATTTATTATTTATTATTTATTAATTATTTATTATTTAATTATTTATTTATTATTTATTATTTATTATTTATTATTTATTATTTATTATTTATTATTTATTATTTATTAATTATTTATTATTTAATTATTTATTTATTATTTATTATTTATTATTTATTATTTATTATTTATTATTTATTATTCAATTATTTATTAATTATTTATTATTTATTATTCAATTATTTATTATCTATTATTTATTATTTAATTATTTATTATTCAATTATTTATTATCTATTATTTATTATTTCTATCTATGATAATTTTTCATTATTTCAAGTGATGTGCATCATTTAATGATATATGTTACAACATACATAAATTTATTTTTTTTTTTTATATATAGTAAAGTATATTTATATTTTTATTGAGTGTGTGTCATTTCGCAAAATTTCATTTCGCAATTTGGGAAAAGTTGCATTTCGCAAAATTTTAATAAATAAACAAATAAATAATAAAAAAATATAAAATATAAAATATAAAAATATAAAATATAAAAATATAAAATATAAAATAAAAAATAAAAAAAATATAAAATAAAAAAACTTTTATTTACAATTAATTTATTTATTATATAATTATTATTTATTTTATTTTATATTTATTATTTATTATTTAATATATTATATTATACTTAACTTCAATTTTATCATTTAATATCTGATAAAGTATGCCTAGGTTCCAAGTTCTCTTGTTGGGAAAAGTTTTATTTAAGTTGTTATTTAATTATTAATTTTTATTTATTATTTATTTATTATTTAAAAATAATTATTAAAACTATTCAATACATGTATTTAACTATTCATTTGTAAATATAAAAGTAATTATAAAATGAATTTGGCATTAAAACTGTGCAAAGAATAATTATAAAGAATTATTCTTGTTTTTATATTTGTAGTTCATAATAAACTATTTAATTGATTAATTCTTTTAGAATAACTATTAAGTATTTAAATTATTTAATATAAAAATATAAAATAAAATATAAAATATTAAAATAAAATATTCATAAAATATTAATAAAATTATAAAATTATATAAAATATTATAAAATAATAATTATTAAAAATAATTAAAAATATAATAAAATATAAAATAAAATATCAATATAATAATTATTAAAAATAATAAAAAGAAATTTATAAATTATTTTCAAATTTTAACCTAATGTAAAATTTATGTAATAAATTTTATGTTTACATTAATTTTTATGTTCTTTCATAATTTTATGTATTTACATAATTTTAATTTTATCACGTTATTTTCGATCACGTTTTATTTATGTCACGAATTTCAAATGATTTATTAATTTATTTTTATGTAATTATTAATAAAATAATTTATTATTAATTAAACTTTTTATTTGGGTTTTATATCATTTATATCATATCAGTTAATTTAAGTTGTATTATTCACATTGGTAATATGTGATTCCTTTTATATATTACACAAAATATATTAAAAAATAATAATAAAATAAAACACAAATAAAAACTTTAATTATTAAAAAATTATTTTATTAATAATTACATAAAAATAAATTAATAAATCATTTGCAAATTCGTGACATAAATAAAACGTGATTGAAAATAACGTGATAAAATTAAAATTATGCAAAGACATAAAATTGAAAATAATTTATAAATTTCTTTTTATTATTTTTAATAATTATTATTTTATATTAATATTTTATATTTTATTAATTAATAAATTTCTAATATTATTATTATTTTAAATCAGTAAAATCACCAACAATTAAAAAAATTTTCTATTCAATAAATAAAAATATAAAATATTATTATTAAAAAATAATAATTTTAGTAGTAAAGATTAAATTAAATAAATCATAAATTTATTTAATAGTTATTTCATAGCTATTGAATAGTTATTTAATATGTATTGAATAGTTAAATAACTATTCAATATATATTAAATAGTTATATAATATTTATTGAATAGATATATAATAGTTATTCAATAGTTATTTAGTAATTATTTAATAGTTATTGAATAATTATATAATAGATATTGAATAGTTATTGAATAGATATATATTAGTTATTCATTAGTTATTTAGTAATTATTTAATAGTTATTGAATAGTTATTGAATAGTTAATAATTTAATAATTATTGAAGTGAATACAGGAAAATATAATAGTTACTGAAGTTTCTTTAACCACCTTTTCTGCTTAAAAATGTTTTTTTTTTTTTCTTTTTTATTTTTTATTCTTATTTTTTATTTTTATTTTTTATTTTTATTTTTATTTTTATTTTTTTTTGATTTTTATTTTTTTTTTGATTTGTTATTATTATTTTTTTTTCTTCCCCTATACTTATTATTTGGTGAATTTGATGGGTTAAAAAAAAAAAAATAGTTATCAGTTTTATGACAATTGACAGTTTTTTTTTTTTTTTTTTTTTTTGGCTGGAAATTGATTTCTTTATTGAAATTATATGGAAGATTCCCATTTTGACGACACTCTTTTAAATTTGATTTTTGGTGTTGAAATACTTCTTTGGTTTCTATTCCTTTTTTTTTTTTTTTTTTAAATACTTTTGTATTTTTCTTGATTATGGTACTTAGTTTTATTATGTCTTCTTCTTCTTTTTTTTTTTTTTTAAATACTTTTAAATGGCTTTTCAAACTATCTAAATGTGAATAAAGATATCATTCAATTCCGAATTTTATATTAATTCCTCTAAAGACTATAAAGCTTTTGCTTCTTCACTTAATTCTGATATTTTTTTTTCAAAGAATATAATAACTAAGCAAAATTACAAAATAAATAAGTCAAGATTTTATCTAAATATAGCTTAGAGTCGTCTAAAAAGAAAAAAAAAATAAGTCAAGATTTTATCTAAATATAGCTTAGAGTCGTCCTTTTTTTTTTTTTTTTTTTCAATTTAATTTCTAATTTCTTTATTTTTATTTCAATTTCAAATCATCTGGATGGACTTATTTCTGAAAATCTTTTTTTTTTAATCCATTTGATCATTAAGTATACACATGAGCAGCTATTTATTAGATTTTTTTTGTACATTCGTTAAGCCTGTTCAATATTATAATCCTGACAAGTACATACATATTTTAAATGTTTTTTTTTTTTTTTTTTTTTTTTTTTTTTTTTTTTTTTTTTTTTTTTTCTGTTGATGGTTATATCTTTTAATATTCTTAGATACATAATCACTTAATTCTTCTTCAGAATCAAGAAATAATTTCAAGTCTAAAATACCATTTTTGAAAGTTTTTTATTTGTAGTTTCTTAAATATTTTGGAATATAAAATTTTATTAATTGTATTTGTTTTAATATTTGGAGGGTTCACTTCAACAGGGTGTATCATTCATTGTTGTGCTTGATGGTTTTTTGTTGTCTTCGCTGCTGGTTTTGTTTTATATGTTGAAGTTTTTTTGAAGAAGTTCCTGTAGTTGTTGAGTTTTCTGATCTGAGTTCATTTTTTTTTAATGTGACCGTTAATATTTCTTTATTTTCATACTTTTAATTTTTATTTTATTATTATTATTATTATTATTATTATTATTATTTTTTAAACTTTATATATATTTATAAAATTTAATATGATATGTTTGACTTATTATGTTCAGGCTTGTTTTAGGAGGAGGACAAACTTATTTTTAGAAAAAGAAAAAAAAATAAATAAATAAATAAAAATGTGTATAAAATAAAATAATAGGTAAAAGTTCATAAATTTAAACAAAAAAAAAAATATTTTTTTACAAAAGTTATTCCAACTAATTAATTAATCATATCAAAAAAAAAAAAAAAATAATTATAATAATAAAAGTAATAATTATAATAGAAATATAAATTCTAATAGAAAAATAAATATACATATTAAAACATCTTTAAAAATAGAGATAAACTTATATCATTTAAATTTATAAATAGATAGAATAATTATTGAATAATAATTGATTAAAAAGTTTTTTTTTATTTATTTATTTATATAAATTTAAATTATATAATCAATAATTATTTGATCAAAATAAATAAAATTTTATTCACTAAAAAAAAAATATATATTTTAAGATAAAATAATTAATAATTATAAAAAAAAAATCATAATTAAAAATAAATAATAACTAAAAAAAATAAAAAATAAAAATAAAGGGTTTTTCAGGATTTTAGTTGTTGCTGTTGTTTTTTTTGAATTGCTGGTATTAAGGATCTTGATGATACATAAAGATAGAGAATTATCTCCTTAGCTGCTCATCAGATCTATTACGATACTCAAGAATTATAAATTAGACAATAAATGTGTAGACCTTTTATTCGTTTTAAAATACAAAAAAACTTTGTTTGGAATGCTTAGGATTTGAATATCCAAGATCCTGCCTCTTCAATATATTGAAAAAAAAATTGTGATATTCCTGAACAAGATAGGGATACCTTAAAAATATTTACTTACGTTGTTGGGTTTAATCAAGAGATGACTGTAAAGAATATATGAAGGAATATATAGAATTTTAAGCTTTCATCTACCATCACCCATCCCCACTACTAATACTTAAACTAATACTAATACTACCACTACCTATCACTTCTAAAACTAAAACTAATAGTAGTAGGGGTTATTTTATTTTATTATAAAAATAAATAAAAAAAATTAATAAAAAAATATAATACTAATTGATGAATTTTTCCATCCATGAGATTTATTTTTTAGGTATTTGCATTCATATGAGTAGTGGTCTGTATTTTTTTACAATGGTAACATCTTCCATTTTTTTATCCTTCTGATGGATTTATTTCTTTTATTATAAATGTGTTTCCTTCTTGTATTCTCAGTTGATAATGTTTCCTTATTATTTGTAGTTGTGGACTTTGCTTCCTTTTTTTTGGGTGAGTATATAATGTCCGGATTGACTTTAGTAGTAAATTTTTTTTTGGAGTATTCGTTCCAATTATCCCTGAATTTGAATACTTTGATTCATCGAATATTTTTCAGATAATGAACGGTTTAATATTCCAACTTTCTCTTCGTCTGGTATGTGGAATTCAAAATAATCAAGTTCATCAATGATATTTTCTAAATAAAAAAATTATTTTAATACTAAATACTTTTTTTATTTATTTATTTTTTTTAATTATTAACTTTTATTTGAAAAGTAAAAAAAAAAAAAAACAAAAAAAAACTATAATTGATAAATAGGTGAATATATGTTTTTATTACAAAAAAAAAAAAAAAAAAAAAAAAAAAAAAAAGAAAAAATAAGACTAAAAATAAAAAGTTCTTAAATTAAATATGGAGTGAAAGGAGTTAGGGAGTTAGAAATTAAAATTCAAAATTAATCATTCTAGATATTAAAAAAAAAACCTTATTCTTTGTTATAAATATATCGATATAGATACAAAATAAGAAATAAAAAATAAAAAAAAAAAAGTTAAATATTTATTATTTCTATTCTACTGATTTTATTTTAATATATATTTCAAATAAATAAATAATTGAATAAATAAATATCATAACCCATTTGGACATAAAAATTAATATGAATTAGAGTATATAATAATTATATAAATATAGATATAGATATTAGTAAATATCTTAGTAAAAAATAGTTTATTCTTAACATTAAATTTTATATAGTTGAATCAAATAATTAATTAATAAATAATTATAGATAATTAATTCTTTATTTATTAAGTAATATAAAATAAAATTTTGTAAAATATTTTATTTTATATTACTTAATACATGCATTTGGAATTAATTATAATAATTATATCAGTCTATATTTAATATAAACTTTAAAAAAACTTTTAAATCTTTAAATTAATACAAAATTCTTTTCGTAAGATTTATTTATTTATTATTAATAAGAATTATTTATTTAATTTTTTTTTTTGGACTCAGTTCCTTCCTTCTTTATTTATTTATTATTAATAAGAATTATTTATTTAATTTTTTTTTTTTGGACTCAGTTCCTTCCTTCTTTATTTTTTATTTTTTATTTTTTATTTTTTTTTTTTTATTTTTTTTTTGGACTCAATTCCTTCTGCCCTTTTTTATTTTTATTTTTTAAACTCAATTCCTTTCGTCCTTTTTTTTTTTTTTTGTTTTTTTTTTGTTTTTTTTTAATGATATCTGACATTAGGTTTTAATATTAAATATTTTTTTAGTAATTACAACATATAATTAATTTTAATATTTTTTTTATCTTTAATATAAATATATTCATATATACATAAATCTCTATTTATATTATACGTTTATCTATATTTAAATTTTTCTATTATAATTGTTTATCATTTTTTATTTTTCATTTCTTTTATTTTAATAAATAACTAAAATAAATAAATACATAAATAAATAAATAAATAAATAAATAATAATTAAAAAATTAAAAGAAAAAAAAAAAAAAAAAAAAAAAAAAAAAGAAAAAATTAATAACTGTTTTAAAAATAGAAATATTATTTTTAATCCAGGTGATTATGACTACAAAAATTTCATAAAAAATAATGAATATTTTGTAGATAAAACAAATTTGATAATGGAACTAAACGAAAGAATAAATTCAAATATGAAATTCATTTGTGTTATATCACCCAGAAAATTTGAAATAAAAGTGATTGTCAATATGCTTGTAGCTTATTACAGTTTTTATGAATTGAAAATAAATACTGTTTTTGATGAAATAATATTTTCAAAAATAAAAATTGGGATAAGGATTTTAGAAAATATAATGTTATTAAATTAGATATGGAAAAAATTTTTTTTAATAACAATAAAAAAGATGGAATTGAAAAAATTAAAAAATCAATTATTGATGATGTAAAAATGTATAATAAACATTTTGAGTGTGATGAAAAAGAAGACTTTGACGAAATTATAGAAAAAATATGTAGAAGTACTTGTCGTAAAATTGTTCTTATCATGAATGAATGGGATTTAGTTTTTCGGGATATAAGCTGTGATACTGAATCAAGGAGAGACTATTTAATATTCTTAATTTTATTAATTAAAGATAATCCTAATATAGTTTTAACCTTTATGACTGGAATTTTACCTATCAAAAATGAAAGATTAAGTCCAAGTATTAAAGGTATTTTTGATGAATTTTCAATGACTTCAAACAGCTATTTGTATGAATATGTTGGTTTTACAAACGATGATGTTGAGGAATAATGTAAAAAATATTTAAGTACAGAAATTTTAGATAATCAATATGAAACTGAAATATCTATTATTGAAAATATAGATGAAAACAAAGAGAGGATAATTGCAATTAATTATAAAATGATTAAAGATTGGTATAATGGATACCTATTCACAAATCGAAATGATAGAAAAGAGTATGATATATTTATAGCCTATTCAGTAATACAAGCCATTAAAACTAAAAAAATTGATAACTATTGGATTAAAACAGAATCGGATGCAGTATTTTTAGATTATGTTGTTAAAAATCTAAAAGGAGAAGAGGAAGACATAGCTCTTCTAATGAATAAAGGAAAATTAAAAATAAATATAGATGAGTATAGAAATGATGTATATGAAAATAAGGATGCAAATTTAACCATTCTTATCCATTTAGGTTATTTAGCCTATGATAGTAAAAGTGAAAGTGTTTATATTCCTAATAAAGAAATAAAGCAAAGAATTTGGCGAAGCAAACAAATAGGATTAAACAAAAAATATATCTATTAATATAATAAATGAATATTTCAACTATTTTAAAAATATTTAAAATAGTTGAAATCACAACGATAATTCACAGTGAGTCTAGTTTTAATGTGTAGGGGAAAAGGTGAAGAGTATAATCTATTCCATACCTTTGAGTGAAGCCTCTAGCTACTAGTAGGGCCTTTCTTTTTATGATATTCCCATCGGAGTCTTTTTTTTTTTTTTATATTTTAGTACCCACATACAGGATATAATATTTGCACCACTAGGTGAGGAGTTAGTAGTATTGAAAACCTTAAGATTCTCCATATTAAGTTCCTCATTTATGGCTTTTTAAACAGTCGTCTTTGTCGGGTAGGTTGAAGATGTCATCAAAATCATTTGGTTCTTTGAGTTTTTTTGTTTATTGCTAAGTTTCCCGGAGGTTATTTTTGTTTAATTTAGTGGTTGTATCATTAGCTTTATCTTCATTGTTTGAGGAAATATTGTTATAATTTATCTTATCGCTGTAGACGATTTGATGATGCAAGTTTTTGCTGACCATAAGAAAAGGTATTAAAATTATTAAACTTTTTTAACATATAGGTGTTGCTCCTTCCCTGATTTCGAGAAATTGGCATAAAATTTGAGATGTTTCTAGGAACTGAGAAAGATATTTTGGAGTTTCCAGGAGTATCTACGAAGAATTCGACTGAACGAGAGAGAACGAATCTTATTATTGGCAATGTTCAGAATTTTATTAAAATTAGTTAATTGGTGATAACCCAAGAAGATACCAGGGAGAGAATTATTATAATGTCAAATTTTGTTTCGTTGTGACTTGGGAACAAAGGAAAAAAAAACCTTACACCCGAAGACTTTGAAGTACGAATAATCCATTTTGGTTCTGAATAGAATTTCAATAAGGGATTTTATTGTTGATGCCAGAATGGGGAATACGATTGTGTATGTTAATTGGCAGTATCTATCACGTATTCCCAGAATTCTTTGCTAAGTTGTGAATCATTAAGTAGAGATTTAGCTGAACTTAATGAGGGTGAAGATGGTTTAACACCAACACTTAATACATGTTTAAATGG
Source organism: Neocallimastix lanati (nom. inval.) (assembly GCA_016946835.1). NCBI lineage: Eukaryota > Fungi > Neocallimastigomycota > Neocallimastigomycetes > Neocallimastigales > Neocallimastigaceae > Neocallimastix > Neocallimastix lanati (nom. inval.). The sequence goes on along the minus strand of JACVTC010000042.1, from coordinate 342,691 downwards.
AAATGAAAATTTATTAAAGTATTTAATTGAAAAAAGAAGCTGATATAAATATAAATAATAAATTATAATAAATCACTAATATTTAAAAATATGTGATAGTGAAAACTAAAATTTATAAAAAAATATTTAATTGAACATGGAGCTGATGAATAAAAAAAAATTGAGAATAATATAAATAAATATAAAATTAAAATTAAAAAAAAAAAAAGTATAAATAATCATGGTATAAATTCAAAAAAAAAAAAAAAAAAAAAAAAAGTTAATATTATTCTAATAATATTAACCTTTTTTTTAGTATATATAATAAAAATAACACTAGAAATTCAATAAAAAAATATTCTATATCTAAATAAACATTGTAATTTTAAACAATCTTTTACAACTATAATTTAATTTATTGTATATTATTTATTTATTTATTTATTAATAATTATTATTATTATTATTATTATTATTATTATTATTATTATTCATTATTATTATTATTCATTATTATTATTATTATTAATATTATTATTATTATTATTTGTCACTTTAACATAAAAAATTATTTGAATAAAATTTTTTTTGCTGAGGTGATTAATTCATCATTATCACATATACTAATTATACTATATATTTCATTTTTTGTGGTGATATCTAAATTAAAATGTTGACATTTCATTAATTCTTTTAATAATTTTTTAAGTATAAGAAAATTATAATCTTTTTCAATAGTCATTAAATATCTTATACATTTAGACATATCAATTTTAGTATAGTCAAATGTTTTATGAAGTAAGGCTTTTTCAATAAAAATGTAAGAAAAATCAACTATTTCATCAAACTTTTTATATAAACGATTACAAAGAATATGATATAAAATATTAGAAAAATTAATATTTTCAAAAGTAAACGTTTTGTTTTGAAAAGATTTTAAAATATAATATTTTATATCCAAAAATTCCCTTCTTTTTCGTAAAAAGATTAAAAGAACAGTTTCAAAATCATTAATTTTAAAATTAATATAATTATTTTCTATTAAAATTTTAAAAAGAACATTCCATCCCATTTTTCCTCCTATTGCACAAACATAATAATAATTTCCTGATCCTGAAGTGTTGGTAGAAACACTTTCCAAATCATAATCATCATCTGCCATTTCTATTTTATTATTATTGTTATCATCACCTTCATCATTAGCATTATCATTATCATTGTTGTTATTATAGGATAATGGATGAATATATCTTAAAGAATGATCAAATAAAGAATAAAAAGTTTTGACATTAAATTGACTAAAATCAATTAAATTGGATTGAAATATTTTTTCAATAAAAAAAATATTATCTTCTTTAATTGCTGTAATTAAAGAATCATAAAATTGATCTATATTTTGGAATATTGATGTTTTAGAATTATCATATTTTATAAATAATTCTATGGCAATATTATCATTACAATAAAAAGCATTATTATATGGAAAGTCATTAATCCTATTTGGTGCACTATTTATTACATTATTTAATTCTTCATCTGATAAAATGATTTTATTTTTATAAATGTTAAGAAATTTTATTATTAATGCATTATCGAAATTAAAATATTTAAAAATATATTCCATAATATCATAATTTAAACTTCTTTTCTCATTATTTTTCTTTTTCTCCCTTTTTCGTCTTCTATTTTTATCATCATTATCATCATCATTATTATTATCATCATCATCATCATTATCATCATCATTATAATAAATATTAGAAGAAATATCTAATACGCATCTATTATTTAATTTTTTTTGATTGCAAAGTAATTGAGATATATCATATGAATATATTTTTAAACCTTGATTTAACATAAATTTTATATTAGAATAAGATAATTGATGATTTTGTTGAAGAATATTAAATATAGAAATTTCAGGATGATTTATGTTGGCACCATGTTTTATTAATATTTTTGCAATGGAAAAATGAGAATGAGTTAAAGCACAAGAAAGTGGACAGAAATATTTATAAGTATTGGAAGATCCATTCTCTTTCTTTTCTTTTGTTTCATTAATATATATAAAAAAATTTAAATGATTATCATAACTTTTCATAAGAAAATAGATCATAGCCATCGATGGATTATCCCTATCTATAGCATAGCAAAGAAAATCATCATGTTTATTATTAAATTTTTTTAAATCATTAAATTCAATATGATAACTTGATAAAAAATTTTTTAATTTTGTAACATTTCGATTATCAATTAAATTGAAAATGCTTTCTCTTATCATTGTACAATTTTCTAATTGAAATATCATATCTTCATTTATAGGCATTGTATATACTCCATTTTTTATTTTATCAATAGTTACATCTAAATCACAATGTTTTTGGAATAATTCAAAAAGATCATTTAATTTAACATTTTTATCTCTTAAATCATTTTCATATAATATATTTAATAAGCTGTCATCTGTTTTATAAATGATTGCATTATGATATAATGATTTATCTATTGATATTTTATTTTTTTCTTGATAAATCATATTTTTTATTTCTTTTGAAGATAATGACTTTTTTTCATGGTAGAAAGAAAGTAATTTTAATATGAATACATTATTAAAAATAATATATTTAAATATTTTTTGATGAATAGAAAGTTCAGAATAATATTTATATTTTATTCCACATAAATCACTGATATAAAAAAATCTATTATAATTTTGTCCTATATTAAATTTATGACTATTTAATAAAATATAATTTAAATTTCTAGAAGTAATAGAATTACTATTACATAACCACATAAAGAAATTTCCAAATTGATAATTAGGAAATTTTTCAATTAGGTAATTAGCACATTTAAAATTATGATATTTTAAAGCTTCTAACATAAATTCATCTATATTAAAATTTTCATAAAGTATATCAGTATCCTTATAACATTGATGAATAATAAAATCTAACATTTTAGGGGAAATTTGATCATTAATATTATTTCTAATAAATTGAATACACTCATTATACCTATTTGTACTCATCAATTTAGTCAAATTAATATCATATTTTTTAATAAATTTTTTTATTTCTTTATATTTATTATTTTTAATTAAACGTAAAACTATTTCTTTTCTTTCTTTAGGAGGAATGGAAAACTGTCCCTTAGTAAGAAAGAAATAAAGTTCATCAAGGTTAAATAGTAATTTAGTTTTATCATTTTTAATATTATTTAAAAATTTTTCCTTTTCTTCAACCGTTGATAAAATGTCATAGATATCATTTGCAATTCTTTTTTTATTTCTTGGATCAAAATGATATAAAATACTTAAACCATTATAATTATTATTATCAATACAAAATTTATAAATTGATTTTCTCAATAATGGTTTAAATCCATATTCTTTAGTAAAATTCCTTGAAAAAAGGGGTGAAGATAAATATTTCAGTATAGAACATAAACAATCATTTTTATTAATCTCTATTAATTCTTTAAGTAAATCGGAAGTAATTTTATAACCTTTATTTAAAAAATATTCTATATTTCCTGTATTAATAATATAACATAATTTATATGATTGAAAGAAATCATAAAATTCAGTATTGGCACCAAGCTTAATTAAATAATTTGCTAATTTAAAATTATTATTTTTAATAGCTAATTTTAATGGTGATATCATTAATTCATATTTACGTCCATTTTTAAATATAAAATCATAATAAAATTCATCATTTAAATTAATATATTTACCGTTAATAATAATATAACTTATAATATCAATAGATGCATTGTTATCAATAAAACTTAATAGAATATCACATTTAGGGCATTTTAAATCTTTTAATTTAATTTTTTCTCATGAAGATATTTTTTAATAGAACTGATATCTTTCAACTTAACTAAATTTTTTATTATTTCTTCATTTTTTTTAAAAACTAATTCATTTTCACTTTCTCTAGTCATAATATTTTATTATTTATTTTAAATATTATAATTTTACAATATCAAATTATTTCTTTTCTTACTAATTTGATTTTTCTTTATAAAAATTATTAAATAATTTTTTAATTTTAATTTTAAAAATTTTATTTCATATATTTATAGAAATGTGGCTAAGCCAATAAATATCAATTTTAAAAATTTTTAATATGTTTATAGAAATATGGCTAAGTCAATAAATTTTCAATAAATTTTAATTTTAAAATTTTTTTCATTTATTTATAGAAAGGTTAAGTCAACAAATACTTTTTAATTATTATAATCATTTTTGTCAAGTTTTAAAAACAATTATGTTTTAATTAATAAATAAATAATTAAATAATTAAATAAATAAAATATATAAATGATAAAACTATATTATTATTATTATTATAATAATTAATTTGGTTAAGTTTTAAAAACAATTGTGTTTTAATAAATAAATAAATAAATAAAATGATATATATAATAATAAATAAATAAAATAAATATATGATAAATATGAAAATATATAATTTATATTGTTTTTAACAATTTTTATAAAATATTCGAATGTAGGGTAAAAAGATAATAAGTTTTCTATATCATTTAATTTATTATTTTTCATTTTTTATATGGACATTCTTATATACGCTAATAAAATATTCATAATTAAATAATTTTATTTATTATATATTCATAATATTATGTATATTAATATTAATACATATTTATCAAATTTAATAGAATATGAAAAATTTGATGAATTCGTTTTAACATATTTCTTATTTATTAATTTTATATGTCTTAATATTTTCTGTATTTGATATATTTAAATAATAATCAAGTAAAAAAATAAATTATTATTAAATTTATTAAAAATAATGTAAAACTGTATTATTTCTCTGTAATTATCATAATCATTTATTAAAAATAAGAAGTTTTGTTATTAAAATATAAATACCTCCACTAAATCATAATACAAATTATTTTCATAAATACTAAATGAATTTTAAAAATTGATTTATATATAATTATATTTTAATAAGCATTTAATTCTGTAATGAGGTATTACGATATTTAAAAAATTATATAATTTTTCAGTATATTAATTAATCACATTATATATTTTTTTCATTTATTAATTGATAGACAAAAAAGTTTACTTGTTATATTGTTTAATATTAAATATTATAAAATATTGATTTACAATAAAACTTATATTTACAAGATATTTATGATTTATTATTTTACCATATATATACAATGGTTTATATAAAATTATAATGTATTATCCAATATAATTAATGATAATTTCTTCATGATTCAACAAGGTGCTGTTGATAATATAATGGGTTCTTTAAGAACAGTAGATGATTATTTAATTAAATTTATTGATAATTAAATTGAACAAGGGAAAGCCAATTGTATAACACTTTTAATTGTTGGAGTCATTCTTATTATGTTTATTGATTTATTTATCTTAAGAATTGTATATAGTTTAAGAATAAATGAAATGGAAACTTTGGTATCTTTTGCATTCTTTATTCCACCTGATATTTATAATAGAATTGAGCCATATAAAAGGTAAGCTATATTTAAAAATTATTATAATTGATTATTATCTATGTATCTATACATATAATTATCATTATTATTTATTTATTCATTTATTTATTTATATATTTATATAATATTTAATTTTCAAAAGATTTTTGGAAATAGAACAAATGGATTAATATTATTAGTTTTTTTTTTTCAAAAAAAAAAAAAATAATAATAATTAAGATATATATATATTAAATTAATTATTTTAATTATTAAGTTTATAAGAAATTTAGTTTTAATGAAGAATTCCTTGGAACTCTTCCTTCTTCAATTGGGGATTTACATAAATTAAAATCTTTGTAAATAATGATTTTTTATTATAATAAAATATATATTAAATAAAATTTTTTAAATTAATTAATTTTATATCATAGGTAATTTGTATTTATATTCTACAAAGCCACATAAAATTTTTAAAATTTTGTGGCTTCTAGTTTAAATATAATAGATTTTGTTAAAAAAAATCATTGATTTAACTACACTGAAATTTTATATTTACACCATATTAAATATTTATTTTATAATTCTTTATTAATATTTATTTATATTTTTTAGAATTAGAAAACTAAAATTACTACAGATTAGATTTATATATGTAAATAATGCTTAGAGTTTAAATATGATTGGTTTGTTTGAATTAATAATTATTTTAACATTCCCCCATATCCCTAAATTCTAAAAGTTAGGGATGTATTATTCTATTTTTATAAAATTTATTTATAAATTTAGTTTAACTTTGTAAGAAGAGAATTTCTAAATTTCGTCATTATGGACCCATTAAGGTATTTTGTGAAACCATCTGCTAAATTATTTTCTGATTTTATGTACTTTAATTTAACTTTGTTTCGACTTAATAGCACTCTTATATAATGGAAACGAATGTCAATGTGTTTTGATTTTGGATTGATGGTCTGGTTGTTGCTCATGGATATTGCGTCTTTGTTGTCGACACTTATAGTTATGTAATCAATATTAATGTTTAACTCGTTTAATAGATTGACATACCTGTAACGTGTTCGTATAGAACATATTACGATTACACAAACATTATTAATAAAATACACAATTAAATTTGTTTTATTAAAAAAAAACTTCTTTTTATTAATATAACTTTATTAAAAATTCTTTTATTAGTTATAAACTGTATAATAGTTAATAACAACTACATTTCTTTAAAGATAAAATAATTTTACATGTATTTATATTTTTTCTTAATTATATTACAATAAAATTAAATAAAGTTATAAAATAACTTAAACTAATTCAATAAACTTTTTATTCAATTTATTTTAATAATTTAATTAATTAATTAATAAACATTATATATATAAAAAAAAATTAAAATAACAATATTTTTTTTTTTTTTTTTAAACATTACATTATATTGTAGAAAATTTTTATTTTTTTATGTTAAAAATAAAGTTTAATATTTTAATTAAGTCTTGTATAATTAAGATTTACTTATTTATTAAATTAAATATGTTTTTCATTATTTTGTATAATGTAAAATATTATGAGGCGTATTAATGATGTACATCAAATATTTACAATTATAACTAATATAGTTAAATTTTATTAATGTATATACATTTTATAAAGGATTATGATAATTAATCCTATAATCTATATAATCATAAAAATATAATTATTAAAATAATAATAAAATAATAACAAATAAATAAAGTGATCACATATCAAAACTAAAATTAAATAGCATAATATTCAAAGATTAAGAGTCTCAAATTAGCTCCAGCATATAAAAGCTAGTTTATAAATCTCAAAAATAAATTACATTCTAATAAAACAAAAAGAAATTGAAATTTCGAAATCTCAAAATTCAATTTAATTAAATCTTAATTTTTAAAATTCTAAAACAATGGAAGATAAAGCGTTCAATATTTTAAGTAATAAAAAACTTACCGTGGAAACCTATACACTTTGGGCTTCAGATATGGATCTAATATTAACTGCTAATGAATTAGATCAATATATCTACTAAGATAATATGAAGAAAATTGCCAACAACGCTGAAAATTTCGAATCCTTAAAGGGTATGAAGATTAGAGGAACTGATACTTACTACCATAAATCAGTCACAACGAAAATGATAGTTGGTGACAGCAAAGCAAAAAGATATATTAGTATGAATTTAGAAAACGAAATTAAATTAAGTATAGATTTCAAGAATAGTTCCGCATACGACATATGGAAATTGCTAAAGAAAACTTTTACCAAAGATAATGAAGAAATGAAGTTGCAATTAAACGAAAAGCTGGAGAACATGACTTACGATAAATCCACAGACATAGGAATTTTTATAGCCAACATGGAAATTACCTTCGACAAGTTAAAGAAACTTGGGGAAAATGTGAACGATGAAAGAAAATTCAATTATTTATATAATGCTATCCCATCCGATATTGCCCAATTAACAAATTTACTTGGTTTTCAGAATGATTGGAATGGATGTTGTAATATGCTAAAAACATCAATTCCAAGAATAAAATTTTTAAATACTTTAAAAATTAAACAAGAAAAGGCTAAGGTATTCAATAATGAAGTAAGAACTAATGAAAGTAACAGTAGAAATAAACAAAATAGAAAGCGCAGTAAAAGAAATATCAGATGTCATAATTGTGACGGATTTGGTCATATATCACGTGAATGTCTCAAAAATGGAAGAATACACGGAGGTGTGGTGTACGATAAGTACGGTAAGGCACATTATAAAGAAAAAAAGATAAAGCATCAAAAACATGCCGATAATGTAGAAATAAATGACCAAGAAGAAGAATCAGATAGATATGTTGACATTTACAGTAATGCATTAAATATGGATTATAATGATGAAAGGAAAGAAGGTCAATCTAACTGTGTTACAACAGAAAACATAGAAAATAAAAACAATATTAAAAATTTTCATTAAAGCAAGATACTAGGCAGAGCTTAAGTTATTATACTGCCAAGTATGACAAAAATAATAATAACAAAATTAATAAAACAAACAAAAATAACAACAACATTACCTTATGGACATTGGACTCTGGGGCATCATATCACATGACCCATAATAAAGATATTTTAATAAATCCACGTGAATTTTGTATCAATATACATTTTGCCAATGGAGGAATGGTAAAATCAAAATATATTGGTAATTATATTGGCTTAATTAATAATCACAAAACTATTTTAAACGATGTCATTTATGTACCATCATTTAAAAGAAGTCTAATTTCCATAGATCATTTAAGCAAGGATAATTTTAAAACTGTATTTTGTAAAAATAAGTACAACGATAAAAACTGTGCTATTTTATATAACAATAATGGCAAAAGAATCTATACATCTTTCTCAAATAAATCTAAAGTTTACAAAATACTAACAAGCAAAAATAATATAAGTAATAGCTCAAATAATGTTGTATGTTATAGTCTACAAGATGACTTAAGCGATTCTGATATGAATCTCTGGCATAGAAGAATGGGTCATTTTAATATTGACTCTCTCAAAAATAATCTAGATAAAATAAATATAAAGCATAAGTGTAAAATTTGTTCTTGTTCGAAATTAAAGAATCTTCCTTACAAACCACCTACTAATCATATGACAAAACCATTTGAACTTATTCACATGGATTTGGTATTTGTTCCCGATTATTCTATTTATGGGAATAAGTATTTTTTATCTATTCTTGATGATTATTCAAGGTGTAGTTGAGTCCTTTTTATAAAAAGAAAAAGTGAAACATTCAAAACTTTTATTATATGGTATAATCAAATTAAGAACTTATTTGATAACTGTAATATTAAATACATTAAAACTGATAACGGTACTGAATTTTTCAATACCAATTTCAACGAGTTCTATGAAAGAACAGGCATAATACATGAACATACTATTCCCCATAATCCACAACAAAATGGAAGAGTGGAAAGACTTCATGGAACATTAATATCTAATGGTGACGCTATGTTAAACGATGCAAAGTTAAATCATAAATTTTGGGAAGATGCTGTAACCACAGCAAATTATATACATAACAGGTTACCCCATAAAGGTAATAATAACAAAATACCATATGAAATTCTGTACAATGATAAAGTTGATTATAATAAATTCAGAGTTTTTGGGTGCCGTGTATATTTTTTTGTTCCAAAACAATTTAGGAAGAAGTTCTGCAATACAACTCTCCCAGGTATTTTCCTTGGATATGATGAAATAAACCATACCGCTTATAAAATATATGACATTACAAATAACAAAATAGTTTTAGCTCGCACTGTAGAATTTCTCGAAGATGAACCCGCAAATTAAAGTGCCCCTCTAACATCACCAGACAGTATTAATTTCACTAATTATTATGAAAATGAAGAAATAGATCATATTAACAGTGATGACAATGGAAGTAATACAAATGATAATAATAGTGAATATAATGAAATTTATAATATAAATAATAATAATAATAATAATAATAATAATAATAATAATAATAATAACGATACCGAAATAAATAACCTAATCAATAATCATAATTATGATCCTAATAATATGTACCATCCAAATAATAATAATTTTATTAATATGAATCATAATAATATAATTTTACAAAATCAAAATAAAACTATTGGACCCACTCAATTTATGGACAATTCAGAAAATAATAATAATAATAATTTTTCAATTTCCAATTCTAACAACCAATTAAATAATTTACATTATAATTTAAATTTAATTAAAGACAATAATTTTAATTTAAATTATGAAAGAAAATCAAGTATTACAGGAAGAAACACAGGAATAAATTCAGAAATAAATTCAGGAATAAATTCAGGAATAAATTCGGGAATAAACACAGAAATAAACAAAATAAATTTAAATAAAAATAATTTAAATATAAACGTAAGTAATAATTCAAATTATTCTGAATTAATGAACAATGAAATAAATAACCATAATTGTAATTTAGAAGAAAATAACCCACATAATTCGTTCGATAATGTAAATAACAATCCACGCGTGTATAAAGTAAGTGATGATAATAATGTAATTATTAACGATAATAATAAAATGAATAATTATTATATGAGAGGTGACTTAAATTATAATTTAAACAATTATAATAATTCTAACGTTATTGGAGAAAACAATTACAATATAAATAAAGAGATAAATTCATATAAATCAAATAAAAATAAATTTCTAATAGAATGAGTAATGCTAAGAGTAAAGAGGAAACTGTTCAATTTCTTTTAAATAAGTCGAAAGAATATAGTGAAAAATTTAATCAATTAAATAATGAAAATAATAAGAATGCTGATAAACGAAACAATAATGATAAAAATAAACAAAATACCAAACAATCTAATAATAGTGGTAATATATATATAAGAAAAAAAACAATAATAAACGTAGAAAACGCTATAACAATGAATATATGATTAAAAATCATCCAACAAAGAAAGTGAAATCGTTCAATATTAAAGATATTTTAGATACAACTGTACTTCTAGCAATAGACGACAAAAAAGTTTATTGAACCACGTAATTATAAAGAAATATTTTTAATGAATGATAAAGACATGTGGTTAAAAGCAGTGGATGAATAAAGAGTTGAATAATATGAAGAGAATGAGGGTATTTACAATTATTAATAAAGTTCCAAAAGACGCAAATATCATTTCTACAAGATGGGTTCTTAAATACTAAAAGAAACTCAGAAGGTAAAAATCGTTAAATATAAAGCAAGATTAGTAGCTAAGGGCTACAGCCAGATATATGGTGTTGACTATAAAAACACTTTTTCACCTACCCTCAAACAAGATACACTTAAAATCATAATTGCCATTGCAGTCCAAAGAAAGTTCCATATACATCAAATGGATATTAAGGCTGCCTACTTGAATGCCAAATTGAATGAGGATATTTATATGTTGCTACCAGAAGGTATGAAACAAAAGGGATATTGTAAATTAAATAAAGCTTTATATGGGTTAAAACAGTCTGGAAGAATGTGGAACGAAACTTTAAATAAGGTATTGTTAAAATTAAATTTTAAAAGATTTTTAAGTGACCATGCATCTATATTAAAAAAAGATAAAAGTAACGAAATTGTATGTTTGCTAGCAGTCTACGTGGATGATATAATTGTTACAGGAACGGATGATGAAATAATTAAAACAAAGTCTTTAATTAATGGAAATTTCGAAGCTACAGATGTGGGTGAAGTAGATTTTATTATTGGTATAAAATTTGTAAAATGTAATGATGGTTATATTATCCATCAGAAGAAATATCGTAATGAAATTTTAAATAAGTTTAATATCAATAAATATAATCCAGTATCAAATACAACACCAATCGAGTCTATTGAATTAAGGAGTAAAAAATTTAATGTAACAAAATATAAGCAAGTTATAGGATCCTTGTTATATTTAGCTATCAGCACGAGGCCGGACATATTATTTTCTGTAAGTAAAGCTTCCAGAAAATCCGATAATCCAACATACGAAGATTGGTACAATGTACTAAAAATTTTTAGATACTTGAAAGGTAATCCTAACTATGGAATTAAATTCACTTATACTAATACTTTTAATTTTAATGTTTATGTTGACGCCGATTTAGGTGGTGATAAGGAAACAAGAAAGTCAACGACTGGATTTGTAATGATGATAAACTCAACTCCTACTAGTTGGTATTCCAAACTGCAAACATTGTGTTTCAGTTTCTACTGCGGAAAGTGAGTATTATGGAATTCATGAGTGTGCAAGACACTGTCTCTGGTATAGAAATATATTTAAAGAACTTGGGACTTAAGCAGGATGTGATTACAATAAACACCGATAATAAAGCTGCAATTTACAATTGCTGAAAATGAAACTATTAATCCGAAATCCAAGCACATTGACCTACGATATCACAGTATAAGAGAATTAATCAAGAAAGGTTATATTAATTTAAAGTATATAAAATCTGAAAATAACTTATCCGATGGATTTACCAAATATCTAAATTCTACTTTAATGATCAGGTTTAGAAATAATATTTTCTATGATCTAAACAATATTAAACTTTAGGGGGAATGTTAAAAATAAAGTTTAATATTTTAATTAAGTCTTGTATAATTAAGATTTACTTATTTATTAAATTAAATATGTTTTTTCATTATTTTGTATAATGTAAAATATTATGAGGCGTATTAATGATGTACATCATATATTTACAATTATAACTAATATAGTTAAATTAAATTTTATTAATGTATATACATTTTATAAAGGATTATGATAATTAATCCTATAATCTATATAATCATAAAAATATAATTATTAAAAATAATAATAAAATAATAACAAATAAATAAAGTGATCACATATCAAAACTAAAATTAAATAACATAATATTAGATATAAAAAAAAAATTAAAATAACAATATTTTTTTTTTTTTTTAAACAATACATTATATTGTAGAAAATTTTTATTTTTTTATTTTATTTTATTTTATTATTTTTTTTTTTATTTTTTGTATAATTAAATGTAAAGATTATTCTAAAGTTTAAAGAATAATAAAAATAAATTATTATTTATGGTTATAATTATTATTAATTATTATTATTAAATTTAAATTAAAGAATTCTTTTTTTTTTTTTTTAATTTTTTAATTTTTTTTTTTTTTATTAAATATTATTATTATTTTTTAAATAAAATAATTCAAGAATAAAAGTAAATTTATTGATAAAAAAGTTAATATTTATTGAATTATTGATTTTTTTTTATAAAGTTAAATAATACTTTATAAGTATGACATTCTTTTATTCATTCGTTCTTACCTTAAAATGAAAAAAAAAAAAAAAAAATAAAAGAAAAAAAAATAAATTTTTTAACAAAATAATGTTTTTTCTATATAAATTTTATTTCTAGATCAATGGTTGAATGTATTTAATAGATAAAATGAAAAAAAAAAATTAGTAGATTTATTCAATTATAATGTTTAAATTATATTTAAAATAATATCATAAAATGACTTTTATTCATTATATTTTTTCTATTATATATTTTTTTTTATTATTTATTATTCCATTTTAATTAATAAAAATTAATAAAAATCAAAATATTTTTATTTTAATTAATCATAAATTATAAAATTTTATAAAAGCCATTAATACAATTAAAAGAATTTTCTTTTTTCTATTTTAAAATACTTATTATTATTTTTATTATTATAAATTTTTTAAAAAAAAATATTATAAATGCTATTTATTTATTAATAATTATTTAATACATTAATAAATAATAATTATAAATGAATGAATATAAAAAATAAAACTTTAATAAATATACAAAAAAAGTAATAATTAATAAAATGAAATTATTGTTGCAATTTATACTATCTACTATTAACTATTATTTGAATTGAAATTTTAATATATACTTGAAAAATAAAATAAAATAAAGTTTTAACTACATACTTTTAAAAATTGATATTTTTTTTTTTTATTAATATTTAAAAATAAATGTTTCATTTTGATTAATTTTCTTAATTAAAAATACAATTTTTCAATATCCTTATTAATAAATATATCCAAAATAGAATTATAAGTATATTTTTTTTTTCTTTAAATAGCTATTATGAACTATTCAATGAATGAAATTTTATAAAATATAAATATTTTTTTTATTGGAAAAAAAAAAAAAAAACATAAAAAGAAAAGTTAATATTTTTTAACATATTTATTATTATTAATTAAAAATTAATGAAATTTATAAATAAAACTATTATATGAAAAAAAAAAAAAAAAAAAAAAAAAAACAGTAATATTATATAAATGTTAATAATTTTTGAAAATATATATTAAATTAATATATATTCATTTATTATTAACAATTTTTTTGTAACTAATAAATACTTTAATTATTGTAATTATTCCTAAATTAAAATTTAAACACTAAAAACTATAATAAAAAGTTTTAATAATAATAAATAAAAAAAAAAAAAAGTTTTTTATAATATAATGTAATAAAAAAAAAAAGAAAGAAAGAAAGAAAGATTTATTTAAATATTAATTTTTATAATTTAATATTTTAATAATAATAAGGATTTCTTAATTTTTATTGTAAATTTTGAAAATAAAAAAATTATTTGAACTATTTGTAAATTTCTATTTTTTTTTTTTTTTATTAGAGAAGCTTTTTAATAAAAAATTAAAATTATTTATTATTTTAATAATAATTTTAGATTTAAGCGGTCACTTTTCAATTTAAATGGAAAAATTCTCAAAAAAATTATATTAATGCGGATCTTTATCCACTTTCATAACAACTTTATATTAATTTAAAAATTATTTTCTTTGTTTAACTTTTTTTATTTTATTTTATTTTAACTTTTATTTTTTATTTTTTATTTTTTATTTTTTATTTTTTATTTTTTTTTTTAAATTTAAATAATTATATAAAGGAATAATTAAATATTTAAATTAATTATAAAAAAATTAATAAAAAAAAGAAAAATTATTTTTATAATTATCTCAAGAATTAATAAAATTATTTCTTTATATTATTAATTATTTATATTAACTAAAAATATATGAAACATAATTTATTAAAGAAAAAAAACAGTATATATTTTTAACATTATAAAAAAGTTTTACTAAATTAAAAATATATTTAATTTTTATCAATTGTATATTATATTTTTTTTAATTTTTTATATTTACTTTTTTTTTTTTTTTTTTTTTTATAAGATGAATCTGAATTATATAAATAAATAATAAATAATTATTTTTTAAATATTTTAAATATGAAAGTAATTATTATTAATTTATAATATTAATAACTTATAAAACAGTCACAAGTTAAATATTGGCTTTAAAATCATCATTTCATCATTACATTATTATATTATAAATATAAATTTTGTTATTGTAAATACAGCATAATAAAATAAATATATTTTTTAAATGTTTTTTTTTTTTTTTTTTTTTTTTTTAAATTTTAAAGATATAAAAAAAAATAATTATGAAAGAGTATTTATAGATTTAATTTTTTTTTTTTTTTTTTTTTTTAAAAATTTGTATGAATATATTAAATTTTTGAAATTATATAATAAAAAAAAAAAAGAATTCATCATTAATTAAAATTTTAGAAATTTGTAAAAAGTTAAGAAAAAAGTTTTTATTTTTTAAGATGTTATAAAAATGAAAAAATTATATAAATAGAATATACATTATATTTATTAAATTAATTATAAATATTTTAATTATACTATAAATATTTTTAGAATTAGAAAGAATTCAAGAAATGAGAATAATTTTATTCTTGTACATATTATAATATATACAAAATTTTATTATTTATTATATATTATTTAACTTCTATTATTAAATTTAAATATTTTTAGAAAATTTTTTTAAAATTAAGCAATATTATATTCAATTAGTTATCTATTTATTCAAATTTTATTATATATTTAAATTATTGCACTTTGGATTTCAGATAAAATAATAATATTATTATTACTATTAAGTATTTGATAATTTTTTAATAGTTGTTTTAATATTTGTATTATTATAATATTGTAATATTCGTAGTATTAAAAAAATTTTTTTTTTTTTAATCCATCAATATTATTAATCAATATTATTTATTAATATTATTAATTATTTTAATTTTTATGGTATTAAAGAATGAGTAATACATTTTCAAGTAATAGCAATGATCAAGAATCCCATAATGTTATTGAATATTCATCAATTGATTTTAGAAAATCAAGATTAATATTTGAAAACCAAGATACGAATGGAGTAAAAAGTATACCAATTCTAAAAATCGATATATATAAAAATCCAAAATTAAATAATAGTAACAAAGAATTTAATTCCATTAATAATCAAGACGAAGGATTAAATTCTAAATCGTATTTTAGTTCACAAAGAAAAGATAATAGTGATTTAAAAACACCCATAAATGATGTTTCATGTTTAAATACACCTTATATTGATGATAGTCCAAATACTCTGGTGAATGATAGAACTTTTTTAAATATTCAAGATATTAATAAAGATCAATCTTCAAATTTAGAAGAATATAATAATAGTAATAATAATAGTGATAATATTAATAATAAAATCGGAAATAATACCATAAATAATTCTGAAAGTCAAAAAGATTATCATAATAATAGACATTGTTCGTTTAATAATGGTATTATACGAAATTATAATAATAATAATAACATAATTAATGGTTTGTAAAAAAAAAAAAAAAAAAAATATATATATATATATATAATTATTTTAATAAATATAAATATAAAGATATAATAATAATTAATTATAATAATTATCAATATTTAATATATATAAATATAGACCAATCCCATAATATTAATTCCAATGAATCTGATGCATCTAGTAATAAAAATAATAATTTAGTTTTATCAGAATAATTAAAAAAATATATATATAAATATATATATAATTATTTTAATAAATATAAATATAAAGATCTAATGATAATTAATTATAATAATTATCAATATTTAATATATATAAATATAGACCAATCCTTTAATAATAATTCTAATGAATCTGATGCATCTAGTAATAAAAATAATAATTCAGTTTTATCAAATGAAGAAGATGATATTAATAGTAGGGAGGAAAATTTGAACCAATTGTCTATGAATTCTAATAATAACAATGAGGAGTATGAAGAAAACAATAACACATTAGAGTATCAGGATAATAATGTGGACTTAACTTCAATACCATACGTTATAAATATAAATGATGAAACATGTAACCTTTCAAAAAAAAGTTTTGATAAATCTAAATCTTTATTAAATCATAAAAATAAATCCTCTGATAGTTTGAATTATGATGAAACATGTAACCTTTCAAAAAAAAGTTTTGATAAATCTAAATCTTTATTAAATCATAAAAATAAATCCTCTGATAGTTTGAATTCAATTGCATCCAATTCAAGTAAAATAAGTACAAGCAGTATAAGAAAATTAAATAGTAAAATTAGAAAATTTAATCCATTTAATAGAAGTAAAAGTAAATTAAATGAAAGTACTCACTGGCCTCCTCTTATTATTAGTATTATCAGAAAGAAAGATAATGAAGTAAAGAAATTATTATCTCAGGGTCATTCTGTATTTGAGACCATTACTCTCGATGAAAATTATTTTAATGCTCTTGATATAGCGTGTGCTAGAGAAAATTTAAATATCGTTAAAATTATTGTAAATCATATGAAAGAAAATCTCGATTATGTTGAAGAATTTATAATATGGAACGCAATTAAAATATCCTGTTCAAGAGATAATACTGAAATTTTAAATTATTTATTAGATGAAAGTAAAAATCTTAATAATAATTTCAATGCTTCTGATAATGATATTCTTTATGAATTGTTATGTACAGCAATGGAATTTAATTGTACTGGAGTTGTTAAATATTTAATAAATAATGATATCATAAAAATAAATGACAAACGTGATACCAGGACACCACTTAAAGTAGCTATTCTGTTTAATAATTTTGATATGGCAAATTTTTTAATTAAAAAAGAAACTGAAGATAAGAATTTTACAGAATCCGAAAATTTAAATACATCCATCCATTCATGTATCATGCATAACAAACAAAATATATTAAATTGTTTACTTGATAAAAATATTAATATTAATTTTTTTTATAGAGGAATGACACCTCTTCATTTAGCTTGTCAATATAAAAATATCGATATAGTTAAAGATATTGTAAAAGTTAAAAATTGTGATATTAATAAATGTACTACTACCAATGAAAAAATGACAGCACTTCATATTGCAGTTATTTCTAATAGTTTAAAAATTGTTAAATATTTACTTGAACAAAAAAATATTGAAATAGATATTACAGATAGTGAAGGAAATACTCCATTTGATTTGGCAAAAAAAAATAAAAATAAAGACATCATTAGTTTATTTGAAAAAAAAATTAATGAAAAAAATAAAAAAAATAAAAAAAATGAAATAGTAAATAAAGATATAAATCAAAATCCAAATGTTTATAATGAAAATAATCATAATCATGACGACAACAACAACAACAATAATAATAAAAATTACAAAGATAATAATGATAATATTGTTCATAACAAAAACAAGAAAAATAAAAATCATAAAAAAATTAATGTAGAAGATTTAATTAACAATTATACAGGATTTATTGAATTAATTAAAAACGATTCTATCGAAGCGGAAAATATTTTAATTAATAATAAAATAAAAGATTATGATTATTATGAATCAGTAGATAATAATAGATGGAATGCGCTTCACTGGGCAGTTTATCTTGGTGAGACAGGAATAACTAAAAGATTAATTTATAAAACACATATTAAAATTGATGAAAAAACAGGAACAGATTGTACTGATGATAATCTAAAAAGATATAATGGAAAAACGGCAAGAGAAATTGCGGTAATTAACCAATGTGATGAAATTGTAAAAATATTTGATGATTATAAAAAACATAAAAAAAGGAATATGATCGTCCCGATTGTATTAACTTTAGTAAAAATTGTAGGTAGTGCAGCAACATCAATATTGAGAATTTAAAAAAAAAAAAAAAAAAAAAAAAAAAAAAAAAAAAAAATTAATCCTATAGTCTAATGTTTATAATAATTTCATAATATTAATAATAAAAATTTATTTTTTTTTTTTTAAAAAATTATAAAACAATTATTGAAAGAATATTTATATATTTTAATAATAAAATATATTGATAATTAATTTTAATAATATCTTTTAAAAAAAAAATAATATTAAAAATAAATTTTTTCTTATATAAATATTCTATATTTAATTTTTTTTTTTTTTTAATAATTAATATATATCAATATTAACGAAAATAAAAATTAATGAATAATATAATATTTAATATTTAAATTTTTTTAATAAAGAACTAAATTATAAAAAATAATAATTTAATAATTTATCATTTTTATTATATATATTAATATTGTATACCTAATTATTTGATAAAACCACTTTTCATTTTAAAAATTTACAAAAAAAAAAAAATTATCCTTTATATAAATAAATTGATTATTTAAATTGTTTATAAAATGTCATATTATTAAAAATTGATTATTATAAAGTATAATTATATATTTATAATAATCAATTTTTATTAAAAAAAAAAAAAAAAATATTAAATATTATAATAATAATATTAATCCCATATACCTTTTTATTTCATTATCCTATTAATAATATTATTTTTTTTTATATTTTTATATTATTAAAATATCAATATTTAATATATATATTACTATAAAAAAAAAAGTGTGTTATAAATAAATTTTAAGTATAATAATTTTATACATTATAATAGCTTGAAAGAGAAAATGGATTATAAGTGTTTACAATAATATAAAATAATAATATTATAACACTATTTATTAACTATTATTAATTATTATTAATTATTATTAAAAACAATAATTTTTTTAATATAAAAATAATTATAAAAAAAAATAATATATTTATAATATTTATAACTTTTTTTTTTATTATTTTTTTTTTTATGTTTTTTAATTTTAAATTAAAAAAATTTATAAAGTTTTTACTAATTATAATAATACACAATACATTCAACTATTTATATACATTTAAAATATATTTACCTAAAGGTATTATAAGCTTTAGCAAAGAAATAATAAAGAATCCAAATTAAATTTTTAGGAAAGTTTAATTTTATTATTATTATAATTATCATTATAATTATTGATAAAGAATTTTATGAAAATATTTCAAAAAGTAAATACAAAATGTATACAAAATTTATTTGTTTATACAATAATTATAATTTTTTTTTTCTTTTTTTTAAAGTTTAAGAATATAAGATTTAAATTTAAAAGTTGAATAAGTCTATAATATTTTTTTTAAATAAATTATTTTTAAATATTTATTTATCAGAAAAAATATATTTTTTCTTAGTTTTATTTTCAATATAGTGTGCATACTTATTTATATATTAATTATTAATAAATTAACTTATAGTTAACCAAATATATATATATAAAACATGTTAATATAAAAAATTTATATTCTGAAGTATTTTAATAAAATAATATTTTCTAATCTATTTTTTTTTTTAATTTTCGTTAGTATAGTATATACCAAAATTTCTAACCAAATATTTTTAAACAGAAATAGATAACCAAATATTTCAATAATTTTTTTTTTTTTTTTAATTTTTTTTAATCTTAATTTTTTAAAAAAATAATAATATTAAAGTTGTTTTTTACTTTTTTGTTTAATATATTCGAATATAACATTAATAATAAAAATTTTAATATTAAAATTTTAACTTTAAAAAAGGAAAAATATATTATAGTTAAATTTTTTTTTTTTTTTTAAAATTTTCTTTAGTTTGTTTTTAATAATAAAAAAAAAAAAATTTTTTTATAAGAAAAAGATTAAAAATTTTTAATTTACTAAATCAAAACTTTTTTAACTTAAATAACTTTATTTAAAAATTTATATGTTAATATAAATATAAAAAATATATATATATATATTAATATATTAATTTTATTTTAAAAAATTATTTATCTCTTCAAAAAAATAAAAAAAAAAAATGTTAAAGTCACCACAATTTATGGTGACTTTAACATATAATAAACCAATATATCAATATATATATTTATAGTATTGTTATGGAAAACTATAATATTTTAGAGATTGAGCAGAGTATTCAGTTTTTGTCTTTTTCAATATTTAAATTTTCATCAGTGATTTCTGATTATTTTAATTTTTTTTTTTAAAAAAAGAAAAAAAGTTTCACTAATAAAATAATAACAAAATTTATTTTATTTTTTTTTTTTTTTTTTATTTTTTTTTTTTTTTGAATTTATATTACAAATTTCAAAAAAAAAATTAAATTTTTATAAATATTATTGTAATTATTATAAATATATATTAATGAAATTGAAAAAGTAATATAAGATATTAATTCTAAATAATTTTTTTTTTTTTTAAAAAAATTATATTTCTATTTTATCTAATAATTAAATAATAAGTAAATAAATAGTTCTTTTTTTAAGATGATTATGTGATCCTCATATTTTAAATAGACTTATCATTTAAAATAAGGAAAGAACCACATTTATTTTCTGTTCTATATTCATTGCATCTATATACATTTAAATTATCCTTTTTTTTTTT
Source organism: Neocallimastix lanati (nom. inval.) (assembly GCA_016946835.1). NCBI lineage: Eukaryota > Fungi > Neocallimastigomycota > Neocallimastigomycetes > Neocallimastigales > Neocallimastigaceae > Neocallimastix > Neocallimastix lanati (nom. inval.). Next base: position 320,934 of record JACVTC010000042.1, on the reverse strand, counting down.
TTTTTTTTGAATAGTTAAATTTACATTTTTTGTTATTTAAAAGTTATAATTTCCTTCTATTGGTTTCATTTTTATGATTGGTATAACGGTTACCGATTCACAAATCGAAATGATGGTAAAGAATATGATATATTTATACCCTATTCAGTAATACAAGCCATTAAAAATAAAAAAAATTGATAACTATTGGATTAAAACAGAATCGAATGCAATATTTTTAGATTATGATTTTAAAAATCTAAAAGGAGAAGAGGAAGACATAGCTCTTCTAATGAATAAGGATATTTAAAAGTAAATATAGATGAGTATAGAAATGATGTATATAAAAATAAAGATACATTTTTAACAATTCTTATCTATTTAGGTTATTTAGCCTATGATAGTAAAAGTGAAAGTGTTTATATTCCTAATAAAGAAATAAAGCAAAAATTGGATCGAATTAAAAACCTATCTATTGATATAATAAATAAATTCAAAAAAAATTATTAAAAAGCAACTTGGAGAAGTGATAAATAAATTGCTGAATTACTTAGAAAAAGCACATGATGAATATAGTAATAAAAGCATATAATGAAGAAATCAAATTTTTTTAATGAAACTTATTCATGAAAATAAATATGAAAATAATAATGAAATTAAATTTGAATGAAAACTAATTAATTAAAAAAATAATGAAATCAAATTTGAATGAAAATTAGTAATTTAATAAATAAAAAAAAATTATGCAAAGTAATAAAACTTTTAATTTAGTAATCTTAATATATCTCAAATGTCATGTCATGGTATTTAAAAAATTCCATAAAAATGATAGAATTTCTTTTCATTTTATCAATAATAATTTTTATATCTCTCAAATCTCCATTAAACAAATAATAATAAATTGAAAACTGAATTAATATTGAAGACCACTAAATGAATAATCTAAACTAATAAAAAATATTGCGATATCATTATTTAAATTTGAAATATTTAACTTTTATTTATTAAGTTTTTTTATTTTAGTTTTTATTTTATTTGAATTTTTTATATAATAAAATAATAATAAGAAAATAATTTTTTTAATGGAATGGTATTAGTTATACTATTAATTTAAGAAAAAAAAATAAAAAAAAAAAAAATAATTTTCATCTCTATATTTATTATAAAAAATTTTTTTTTACTTTAAAATAATTATTTATATTTTAAAAAAAAAGTTTTTATAATTAAAAATACAATAAAATAAAATAAAATTGAAAAAAAAAAAATTATTTTTATTTTCTAATTTACATCTTTTTTTTTTTTTTTAAAGATATTTTTTTTATTTAAAAACAAGTATTTTTTTTTTTTGTATTTTTTTTTTTTTTAAACTTTATAATAGAGTAATAATAAGTTTAAAAGGATCATTGAAATAAAATACTAATTAATAAATTAAAATATTAATATATTAATAAATTTTACAATAATAATAATTATTATTAAATAATAATTGTTATTAATTTTTATATAAATATAATAAGAGGAAAAATATAATTTAAATTTTTAATATTGATTTTAAATATAAATATTTGTATTGCTATAATACATATAAAAAATTGGTAGTATCATAATCGATAAAATATATATATATATAATTAGGTTTCTTTAAAAAAAAATAAAAAGAAAAGTTAATAATTCTAAAAAAAAAAAAAAAAAAAAAAAAAAAAAAATAGACTGAAAATATTTACTGTAATAAACTAATACTATAATAATGGATATAATATGAATTAAATATATTCAAAATATGAAATTCCTTTTTTATTTAAATATATATATTACAAAAAAAAATGAATAAAACTCCAATGATTTATGAAATTAAAAAAAAAAAAGTAGATTAGGTATAATTTTATAATTATAAATTATAAAATTATAATCAAATTATAATTTTAGAGTTTTAAATAAATTTTACTTCATATTTGACTTCCATAATTAAAAAAAAAATATTAATATAACAAAACGATATTATAGTGAGTTTTTTAAAAAAATAAAGAAGTTTTAATATTCTTCTTTTATAATATTAAATCTAAATCCATAAAAAAAAAATATAAGATAAAAATTATCAACTTAAATAAAATGTTGTACACCAACTTATCTACATAATAGCTTTTATTAAGAACATAGTAGTTAACAATAATAATAATACTTCTTCAAAGATGACAGTTATTCTTTGATCAACTAACCCTTTCAAATACTATCACTGTTTTCCTCAAAGACATATGGTAATTAATTTTACTAGATATAATCTGATTTTGATATTATTTTTAAAAATTTTAGTGTAATCCTATTGTTTTTTTTTTTTTTTTTATGTTGTTAAGAATTCTGACCATTGGGCTGCTGATATAATTATTAGAAATGGATTCAAATTAAAAGGAAATTCCTAATGAAAAAAAAAAAAAAAATAGATGATTATATTTTTATGTATTACATAAAAACATAATCATCTTTTTTTTTTTCCAACTCAGTATGGGTTTTCTTTCCTATCAGAGTGGTATTCGTATTTTATTTACCCTTTAATTATGGTAATAGTAATAATATTATTTAATTTTTTTTTTTTTAATGATCATCAAGAAATAAAAATTTCCTTGTTTCTATGGAACTCCTTATTTGTCATTATAGAAAAAATACATTTATATATAAAGGAAATCTTAAATTTGTCTCATCTTTCAATAAAAGAACATTCATTCTCATTATCCTTATCAATTAAGATTAAAGATGGACCTCATGGTTCAGAATATTACAAATAAATGAAATTGATTATTTGATGATTCTTTCCCAGTAAACCAATTTTTTTTTTTTTTTTTGCTTTTCAGCTATTTAAAAATAAGGTGTAATCTCTTTAAATTATCCTATTTACATTCGAAATGATTGATTCATCTATAAAAATTAAGTTACAGTATTAGGTCTTAATTTAAAATTTAATATAAATAAAAATGTTGAATAAATAAATATTACTACAATTTTATTATTTTTTTTAATAAAAATATAAAAAAAATAAAAAATTTTTTTTAATTATCATAACAAATTAATAATTTAGACATACGGAATGAGTACTTATCTCCAATAATGACCATAACAAATATAACCGCTAAGTTTGAATTGATATTTACCTTCTCCAGAGGATGTAATTATTGGTGTGAGGACATAATATCATCAATGTCTATGATTAAAATGTCAAATATGTGGTCAAGGGAAAGCCTTTTGGATATCACCGTAGTTTTTTGATACCTAATATCATAACACAGATAATTGGTATCATAGATAATGATATATCGATATATTACAAAAAAAAAGAAAAAATAAAAAATGAGAAGGAAAAATAAAAATAAATAAACATTTATATACTTAAAATTATTAATATAAAAAAAAATACTTCAATATTAAATTGTTTTCAACTATTTTTTATTATATAATTTTTTTCAAAAAAGTGATGATAGATATCAATTAAAAATAAAAAAAAAAATTAATATTTTTCATTATAGAATTACAAAATTTAATAAAGAAAAAAAAATATATAAACAAGTATAATTTTTATTTATTTATTATCATTATTATCATTATTATTTTTTAAAAAAAAAAAATAATAATAGGTAAACTAGATAATAATAATATTAAAAAATTTAAAATAAAAAATTACATCATTTCAATTTTAATTCTTTTTTTATTTTTTTTATTTTTAAAAAATTTAAAAAATTATTTCAACTTTAGTATTGTTAATGCATTTAGGACATTTAATTTCCATACCAGGATAAATATTTTCTGTATTATAATAGGTAACCGTAATATGTGATTCTAAACATTCATGATGGAAGAGATGACCACAGTTCAGTTTAACCATTATTTGTAAATTCTCTTCATCAGTTATGTTTTCACCTTCAGAAGATACATTAATACATAAGTCAGAAGATATTAAATCACAATTTTTAATATTTCTACTTTGTTCTTCATTATTATAATTATTATTATTATTATTATTTTCTTTATATGTGTCATCGCTTTCTTCCTCTTCATATATATCTTCTTCATATATGTCATCTCCATATATATCTTCTTTATATGTGTCTTCGCTTTCTTCCTCTTCATATGAGTCATTCACATATATAACTTCTTCATACATGCTATCGCTTTCTTTTTCTTCATCTATTAAATTAGTAATTTTGTTTTTATAATTTTTAATTAATTTATCCTTTTTCTTATTATTTTTACTTAAAAAATAAATTAGTTTATCTTTTTCTTCCAATTCTTTTAACAATTTATTATACTGAAAATCTTTCTTTTCAATTTCTTGATTTAAACTAGCAATTGAATTTTTATGCTTTAGGACATTCTTATTTTTTTTATTAACCTTTTCTTTATAATTTCTTAGTTCTATCTGTAAATCTTGGCATTTTTTTGTAAGCTCTTTATATTCATATTTTAATTCTTCAACTACTTGTTTTAAATCTTCTAATATATTTTCTACGCGCGGTAACACTTTATTATGGCTATCAGTTGCTTTTTCATCTTCTTTTTTACAATTTTCTAGTTCTTTTTTTGGCTCGTTATTTTCCTTTACTTGCTCATGTGATTTATTTTCAGAATTTGAATTTTTTGAATTCAAATTTACTGAATCAAAATTCTCAGAATCTGGATTTTCTGAAGTTAGATTTACTGAGTGTAACATATTAGAATTTGAATTTTCTGAATTCATATTTACTGAATTAAAATTCTCAGAATCTGGATTTTCTGAAGTTAGATTTACCGAGTGTAACATATTAGAATTTTCTGAATTCATATTTACTGAATTAAAAATCTCAGAATCTGGATTTTCTAAAGTTAGATTTACTGAGTGTAATATATTAGAATTTGAATTTTCTGAATTCATATTTACTGAATTAAAAATCTCAGAATCTGGATTTTCTGAAGTTAGATTTACTGAGTGTAACATATTAGAATTTTCTGAATTCATATTTACTAAATTAAAAATCTCAGAATCTGGATTTTCTAAAGTTAGATTTACTGAGTGTAATATATTAGAATTTGAATTTTCTGAATTCATATTTACTGAATTAAAAATCTCAGAATCTGGATTTTCTGAAGTTAGATTTACCAAGTGTAACATATTAGAATTTTGATTTTATGAAGTTACTGAGTGTAATATCATAGAATTTGTGGTCATTTGTTTTTGCTTAAGTTCGTAATATTTTGTATTCTTGCTTTAAGTAAATGAAGTTAATCTTTTTAAATTAGAAAAAAAAATTTTTTTTCTTAATATAATAATAAGATAGTCTAAAAGATACTTTCAATAGTTTTTTTTTTTCTATACTTTTTTCTATACTTGATATATCATATTATTACAAAAAAAAAAAAAAAAAAAAAAAAAAAAAAAAAAAAAAAAAACAGTAATGCATAAAAAATAGTATAAAAATAAAAAAAATAAAAAAATAAAAAAAAAAAAAAAATAAAAAAATAAAAAAAATATAAAATACAAAAAAAAAAAAAAATAAAAATAAAGTATAATAAAAAAATAACAATAACGTACAGAAAATAGTAAATAATTCAATAATAAAATAAAATAAAATAAACAAAAAGAAAAAAAAAAAAAAAAAAAAAAAAAAAAAAAAAAAAAAAAAAAAAAAAAAAAAAAAAAGACAAAAAAAGACAAATTAAAAAAAAAAAACGGACATAATAAATTTTTTTTTTATATCATATATTAATAAAAACAATTATCCAATTATATTAATATAAGATTAACTTTAAAATTTTTTAATAAATTTTTAGGTAGTAAAAATTTTGTCTTTTTTTTTTTATAATAAAAAAAAAAAAAAAGGACATAACTTAATGTTATATTGGACTTAAAGAATAAATTTATATTTATTTCATATTTCTACTATTTATTTTATTTTATTTTATTTTATTTTATTCAATCTGTACTTCATATTTATATTTCAACTATTTATTTTATTTTATTCAATCTGTACTTTATATTTATATTTCAACTATTTATTTTATTTTATTCAATCTGTACTTTATATTTATATTTCAACTATTTATTTTATTTTATTTTATTTTATTTTATTTTATTTTATTTTATTTTATTTTATTTTATTTTATTTTATTTTATTTTATTTTATTCAATCTGTACTTATATTTATATTCTACTATTTATTTTATTTTATTTTATTTTATTCAATCTGTACTTATATTTATATTCTACTATTTATTTTATTTTATTTTATTTTATTTTATTTTATTTTTATTAATACTTTATTCTTTTATATTACTTCACTATTTATTTTTATTTTATTTTATTTTATTTTATTTTATTTTATTTTATTTTATTTTATTTAACTGTTAGAATATGTGAAATTTTGTATATTTAAGCCTCAAATATATTAAAATATATTGTAATATAAATAATTTATAAGCCACAATATATTATAATAAATGGTAGTTTTTCTTCATTATAAAATACATAAATAAAGTTGAATATAATTATAAATCATATATTCCTCTTTACAAAATAAATTTTATTAAAAGAATATTATTCAATTATTTATTATTTATTAGTTATTATTTATAATCTATTATTTAATATTTATTATTATTATTATTTATTATTTATTATTTATTATTCAATTATTTATTATTTATTATTATTTATTATTTATTATTTATTATTTATTATTCAATTATTTATTATTTATTATTCAATTATTTATTATTTATTATTTATTATTTATTTATTAATTATTCAATTATTTATTAATTATTATTTATTATTTATTATTCAATTATTTATTATTTATTATTATTTATTATTTATTATTTATTATTTATTATTTATTATTCAATTATTTATTATTTATTATTTATTATTTATTATTCAATTATTTATTATTTATTATTCAATTATTTATTATTCAATTATTTATTATTTATTATTTATTATTTATTATTATTATTATTATTTATTATTTATTATTTATTATTTATTATTTATTATTTATTATTTATTATTTATTATTTATTATTTATCATTTTTATTAACCAATAACCTATTAGTATTTCAAATTAAATTCAATTATATAAATGATATACAACTCAAAGTTGGGATTTATTTATTAAATTTATTAAAGAATTATTTATTTATTTATTTATTTATTTATTAACTATTTATTTATTTATTTAATTATTTATTTATTATTTATTTATTTATTTATTTATTTATTTATTTATTTATTTATTTATTTATTTATATAATTTTATCATTATGATTACATATATTTATTCAGGTAAAATAATAAGACTTGATTATACATTTTAAAACTACCTAATAACTTTCAAACATCCACACTTTCTCTCTTAAATTCAGAGAGAATGTTTTTATTTTTTATGTTATTTTAGTTATAATTAACTCTTTAATTGATTGTTCTTGTGATTAAAATAAACTATTTAATGAATTTTTTATGTTTTGAGTATTATTAATATTAATAATTATTATTTAAAAGGAAAGAGTTAATAACTATATAAAGATAAATATAAAATAAAAAAGAATATAATTAAAAGCATTAATTTATGTTCATAAAATTTATTATTAATTATAAAAATAATTAATAATTAGAAATCAAGCCACATATTAAAATATTATAAAATCATCGGATTTAAATTTGATTTATGCCACATTAATTTATGTTGGAATCATAAAAACTATATTATATATTTTATATATCATTCGTCCCACTTAAAGATACAACTATGCCATAGTTGTATTAAACTTGATAATATTTTTTTTTGGTGTACTGGTCGTTCTAAGCAGGTTTGTGTGTTAGGGAACCATTAATTGAACTGTATTGAATATCGTTTTTAACTACTGGATAAGGTCCAACAAAATAAGGATCCAATTTATATCTTGAAAATTTTCTTACTTTGACTAACTCGCCAATTTTTTATTTCATTTTGTTTTTTGTTTCATTATTTTTCTGTAGGGTATGAAATTTCGTTTTTTTCTCGTTTAAATTTTACTAAAGTCATCTCCATCTTTAATATATTCTTCTCCATTTAATTTTCTATAAATCTTTCTTTTTTTTTTGCTTTTTCCCTCGAAATTTTTAAAATTTGAAATAATTTTGAATTTTTTTTTTTAATTTTTTTTTTTTTTGTTCTAAATTAATTTTTTGAATTTTTCGCATTAGTGATTTTTAAATTTTTCTGTTTCGTTTAAAAATTTACTAATTTCTTGATATTCTTATTTTTTTTCTAAGTCCTTATTCTCTCCCTCCTGAGATGATTACTTCCTTATTATTAGATAATTTCTATTATATTATTTTTCTTCAACTACTTTTTATTAGTTCTTATTATTAGATAATTTCTATTATATTATTTTTCTTCAACTACTTTTTTTTTATTAGATCTAATAAATTTGATAAAAAATAGGAATTCTTTTTTTCAATAGCTTGGTTTCCAACAATAGGAGAAATTTTTCAACTGATGTAAAACGACACAACGATCTTAAACATTGAATGAATAAACATAAAAGGTAATTATCAACATATTAACTTAAGTTCCTAATAAGAAAATTGAAATATATATATTTAATCAGCTGTTTTATCGTTTATTAAAATCACATGACACATATATATAAATAAACAATAGTGGTTTTATCGTTCAGTTATGTTAAAACGATGTTATATTGTCAATTATATATCACGTGATTTATATATATATAAATATAAACAATAGAGTTTTTATTCTATATTTGATATAAAATGTATATGGTTTTAAATATTCAAAAAAATAAAACAGAAAATATTTTCATTCAATTTTATTCGCTGATTCGACTACGCTCACTCTCGAACTCTACGTCATTGCAAGCTTTGTGCTCGAGTCTAACTCCCCTTCTTTCGCTTCATCTCATTTAATCGCTCATTTGCTTCCTTCAATTTTTTCTGTTTTTATATATATATCACGTGACTTTTAATTAACAATATAGCATCGTTTTAACATAACTGAACTACTATTGTTTATTTATACAAATATCACGTGATTTCAATAAACGACAAAACAGCTGATTTAATATAAATGAACGATAAAAATACTTTTGTTAATTAACGATAAAACCTGTATTGTTTATATAAACATAAGGCTATAGATATTTTATTTTATTTTATTTTATTCAATCTGTACTTTATATTAATATTCTACTCTTTATTTTATTTTATTTTATTTTATTTCTATTTTATTAATTGGATAATTTTTTTTTATTATGTATTTTAATTGCACCTACCATATTCTTTTTGGAAATCTTTACTACAGTATTCACTTGTGGTACCACAGCATCCTTTTGGACATGAACCATAGTTTGCACCACATTCTCCACCTACTCCCACATACTTGCCATCACCAAACAAGGGATTGCATCCATATCCACTGTATTCCGTAGTTTTTCCACAATATCTCTATTGACTACAACAATATTGACCACAAGCGGGTGGTCGGTTGAACTTTAAATTTGATTATCATTATTATCATAGAAATTCTATTTTAAAATTATTATTAAACAAATAGATTCTTATTGCTGGAGCTGCAAATAAGATGTCCAAATAATTTAGATCTTTCTTGATTAATACGATTCTTTTTAGCATTGTTATAACTTTCTTTAAAAAATGAATTACCAAGATATATTCCACGCTTAATTAAATTATATTCATGCTGACATGGATTCAATAGTTTCCTATTTTTTTTTCATATACGTGACCAGTTTTATGAATTCTATTCCATAAGAGATCATCACATTTATCTTTGCTGTGTTTGTGTTTACAAAAAATTGCAGACATCATGTCTATTACATACAACATCTACAGCATTTCTAACTTTTTTTTCATTAGCTCTTAAAAAAATTATATCTACAACCATCGGTTAACTGATAAACTCTATAAAGAAATGGATGATTTACTCCATCTTCAAAAGTAACTGATTTATCACGTCTATATTCTTTTTTTTACTCTGGTTATTACTTGATACTCATTATATAAAAATTAAAAATATCATTCAAAGTTGAATTTATGAGGATTGCTTTTTAATCGAATTCATTATTTAAATTAATGCTATTTTTTGTATATTCCATCTATACAAACTGTATTTTTAATAACATTACTACAATCAATGCTTGAATTTAAATTTAAAAAAATTTCAAATTTTCAATTCCAACATTAATTTCAAAACAACTTACGTTCTGCGTTCTGAATCTACAGTATAATGCTTTTTACATATTAATTCAATATTTTTTTTTTTTTTGCTTCAACTATAAGTTATATGAATTAAATAAATTAATGATTTAAATGTTAATAGCATTTTTTCTATTATAAATTAGAAAATGAAATTATTATAGTTGCTTTTAATATTGATTCAACCAATCAATCTATTTACTTATTTAACTTATATTTATTTTTAATTAACTATTTATTTATTTATTTATTTATTTATTTATTTATTTATTTATATAGTTAAATACTATCGTTATGAAAGTGATTTTTCACTCTTTTTATATATTATGAAAAATACCATATTTATAAATATATTAAATGATTGGATATAATATTTATTGCCAATCATATTAAATGGTCATATTGTACAAATAATATGGCTTATATAATTTATTCCAAAAAAGATTTGATAAAGTACGCCTAGGTTCAAGTTCTCTTGTTGGGAGAAGTTATATTTAAATTGTTATTTAATTATAAATTTTTATTTATTTATTATTTAAAATTATTGTAAAATTAATGAAAACATGTATTTAATTATTATCTCGAAAATATAAAAAAATTATAAAATAAATTTGGCATTAAAACTGTGCAAAGAATAATTATTAAGAATTATTCTTTCTTTTATATTTGTAATTCATAATAAACTATTTAATTAATTAATATTTTTAGAATAACTATTAAGTATTTATAAACTATTTCATATAAAGTATAAAATAAAAATATATTATATTATAATAAAATATTCATAAAATAATAACATAAATTTATTATAACTAAAAAAATATAAAATATTAATATAAAATAATAATTATTAAAAATAATTAAAAATATAATATAATATAATATAATATAATAAATATTAATATAAAAATAATATAAAAATAATAAAAAGAAAATTATAAATTATTTTCAAATTTTAACATGGGGAGGTGCCTTTCGAAAAATTTCATTTCGGAAAGTTTCATTTCGGAAAATTTACATAAAAAGTTTCATTACTCAAAATTTCATTTCGGAAAAGTTTCATTTCGCAAAAAATTTTTTTAAAGTTAATAAATAAATAAATTAATAATAAAACAAATAAATAATATATATAATTTAAATAAATAACTAAATAAATAAAAATAAATAAATAAAACTATAATAGATAAATAAATTTAAAATTAAATTTTTTTTAATATATAGTAAATATACATTATATAATAATAAATATTCATTAGAATTAAAGCTTTAAAAAAATAAAATATTTTATCATACATTTTAAATGTTCTATAATATATAATTAATAATAATTTTATATATATATATAAATAAATATTAATAATTTAAAAGATGTAAAGGATAATAATTTAAAATATAACTATTAAAATTAAAAATAATTAAAAAATAATTATTATAACGATTAAAAAATAATATATAAATAATTAATTGATCATTTTTACACCTTTTAAGTCCTTGAGCAGTAATTTAAAAAAATCTTAAATTACTAATAAATTTTTTTAATAAAAGAAATATTTATAAATAATTCAGTAAAAAAAAAAAAAGGATGAGGACATCATAAAAAAGGGAGTTAAAAGTAGCACAAAATTAGGATGATTTTAAATAGTATTTATTTTTTATTTTTTTTTTATATTTTATATTTTATATTTTATATTTTATATTTTATATTTTATATTTTATATTTTATTTTTTATTTTTTATATTTTATATTTTATTTTTTATATTTTATTTTTTATTTTATATTTTTTTTATTTTTTTTATTATTTTTTATTTTATATTTTTTTTTTTTTATTTTTTTATTATTTATTTATCTATTTATTTTATTATTTATTTATCTATTTATTAAAATATTACGAAATGCAACTTTTTCGAAATGCAACTTTAGAAATGAACTTTTTTATTTGAATTTATATCACGTATTTTCATATGATTTATTAATTTATTTTTATATAAATGATTAATAAATAAAATTTATTAATAATTAAAGTTTTTTAGTCATCGTAATTAAAAATTTCATTCTGATATAAAATACAAATATTCAAACCTTAATTAATATAAAATAGTTTTTATGATTCTAACATAAATTAATGTCATAAATCACATTTAAGTTTAATGATTTTATGATATGAATATGTGGCTTTATTTCTAAATATTAATTATATTTATAATTAATCATAAATTTTATAACATAAATCAATGCTTTTAATTATATTCTTAATATTTATATAATACTTAACATAAAATTTCATTGATAATTATTAATATTTATATAATACTTAACATAAAATTTCATTGAAAAGTTTATTTTAATCTCAAGAACAACTAATTAAATAGTTAATTATAACTAAAATAACATAAAAAATAAAAAACATTCTCTCTGAAATAAGAAAAGTGTGTAAGAAAGTTGAGAAAGTTGTTGGATAGTTTTAAATGTGTAGTTAAATAATCAGCACAAAGAATCAGTTAAGTACCATTTCTTTAATATTTTATGATCTTTATTTTATTGTTGCCTATTCCCCCCTAAAATCCAAATTTCTAAAAGGACTTTATGTATTTGAGATTTGTTATCATTAAAATATTAATAAAATAAGTTTAATGATTATAACTTTAAAATATTTTGCATAAATATAGGTAATCTCAATAATAAAATTAAATACATAAATAAATAAATAAATAAATAAATAACACCTTAATAAATTTAAATAAAATTAAATCCCTTAAGAGTAACCTCGAACCTTTGGAGTTGTAATATCATTATTAATGAAATCTGTTTCATTCATTTTAATTACAAATAAAAATCTTAGTAAAATAAGGTTTATCATTAATTTTTTTTATAAATATAAAAATTTTTTAAAATTTTTAAAACTTTTATTATAATAAAAAATATCCAAAAAAAAAAAAATAATAATTTATTTGAATGTAGCACAAATATTATTATTATTATTAGATGATTATAATTTAATCATTATTTTATTTTATTTTATTTTATTTTATTTTATTTTATTTTATTTTATTTTATTTTATTTTATTTTATTTTATTTTATTTTATTTTATTTTATTTTATTTTATTTTATTTTATTTTATTTTATTTTATTATATTCAATCTGTACTTTATATTTAATATTCTACTATTTATTTTATTTTATTTTATTTTATTTTATTTTATTATATTCAATCTGTACTTTAAATTTAATATTCTACTATTTATTTTATTTTATTTTATTTTATTTTATTTTATTTTATTCAATCTGTACTTATATTTATATTTCAACTATTTATTTTATTTTATTTTATTTTATTTTATTTTATTTTATTTTATTTTATTTTATTTTATTTTATTTTATTTTATTTTATTTTATTTTATTTTATTTTATTTTATTTTATTTTATTTTATTTTATAAATATCAACTCCTCCTCCTTTTTTTTTTTTAGAATTAAATTATCAAAATATAAAAAATACATAACTATTAATTGATATTTAAATTATTTATTTTTATTTATTTATTTTATAAATATAGAATAAATGCATAAATTACATTTAATAATATATAATTCTATATTATTTATTACATGCATACTAAACTATTTACTTATTATTTAAAGGATTTAATTATTTAGAGAGTATGACAACATCTTGTTTTAAAGCAACAAAATATTCATAATAATAAAATTAGAAAAGCTATAATAATTTTAATGGCAAGAAGTATTTTACCATAAGTATGATAGTTTTGTTCAGCTGTACTTACACATACATCTTTATCGAAATGACAATATCCCTTAAAGCAATCTTCATTTTCCTTGCAATAAGCATATAATGGAACACCACATCTTACATTTGTTTCATTAAAATCAAGATAACAATATTTAACAGGATTATCTCTTTCAAATATGCAATGACCTCTTACGCATTTCTCGCTAAAACAATCTGAATCTTTAGAACATACCGCATAGGGTTCATCAAGTTCTTTTCCTGTTATTTTTTCAAAATATTTTTCATCATAACCATTCGATTCAATTTTCTCATTTTCATTTGTTAATTCAATATGTGTGTTATTCGTGAGTTGACCACATGCACCATCTATAGAATCAACTCCATAACATTTATCACCTCTGCAATAGTAATACGAATATGGAAATAAATCAGGAGGATATTCTGAAATTTTATAACTTTCAAGTTTTAATAAATTTTTTTTTATTTTAAAAATATTTTTTTAAATTAAGAATTTATGTATAAAATTATATATAAAATAGATATGTATTATTTATTTATTTATTTATTTATTTAATTATTTATCTTTATTTTTATATTATACTTTAATATAATATCAGACGCAATATCACTAACTGGTTCATAGTAGCAGTCAGCTTGACATAATTAAAAGAGAGTAGTTAATATTATATTTATACCTAAAATATAAATAAATGAGAATTTATTCATTTTAATAATTTATAATTTAATTATTTAATTATTTATTTATTTAATATTTTTTAATCCTTTTATTTCATTTTTATAAAATTTTTTTTTTTTATTTCTATTATATATTTTCTTTTTTTTTTTTTTTTTTTTTTTAATTTTTTTTTTTTTGTTTTTTAAAGAATTTTTTTGTTTTTTAATAAATTTTTTTATTTATTATTTATTTATTGTTTTAAATCCTTTAAATTATTAATAAATAAATGAATAAATGAATGAATGAATAAATAATAAATAGTAATTAAATAAATAAATAATAAATAATTAAATAAATAATTGAATAATAAAATTGATTGGTTTAAAATATTAAAATTAAATAAAATATTAAAATATTAAAATATTAAAATTAAATAAATAAATAAAAAATTAAATAAATAAATAAAAATTAAATAAATAAATAAAAAATTAAATAAAAAATATTTTTATAAAGTAAAATAAAATAAATAGAGCATAATTTATTTTATATATGATAATTATTTCTATTAGAGAATAATATAATATAATATGAAATGAAATGATATGATATGAAATAACTTGATTATAATATTTATAATAATAGAATAATAATATAAAAAAATAAAAAAATATATTAATAACAAATAATAATATAATAAATAAAAAAATAAAAAAGTCATATTTTAAATATAATAATGAATATAAAATATTGAATAATTATTCTTTCCAATAAAAAAAATTTTTTTTTTATTTTAATACTGGTAAAAAGTTCAATTATAATTTTTTAATAACAAAAAAAAATTAATAAAATAAATAATAACATATTATTTAATTATTTAATTATTCAATTATTTAATTATTCAATTATTTAATTATTTATTATTCAATTATTTATTATTCAATTATTTATTATTTATTATTTATTATTTATTATTCAATTATTTATTATTTATTAATTATTATTTATTATTCAATTATTTATTATTTATTATTTATTATTTATTATTTATTAATAAATACTCTTTATTATTATTTATTATTTATTATTTATTATTTATAATTAAATTCATTGCTCCAAATCCAGCAAAATAGAAAAATATTTGATGAAAATAGCTTCGGTAGATATCAATTTTGAAGTTAGAGTTATGATTATTTTGATCCTTTGGGTTCAAATTGAGCAAGAAAATCAATTATTTTAAATTCTATTACTTTCACAATACTTCAAACTACACGGTACCATCTTTTTTCATAGTATTGAATAACATTTTTGCCTTTTCAGAGAAATTTTTTGTACTATTGTCCATAAAAATTATACTTTATATTATACTTTATAGAAAGAATAAGCAGTTCTATACTCAATATTCATAACTATACCACTGAAATTGCTAAAAAAAAAATTTGTCATTAAATATATTAATATTTTTATATTAGAAAAATATTAAAGTAAATGAATTGAAATATTAAATGGTTGTACCAAATTGAAATATTTACTATTAATTACTATTATTGAGTATACCATAAATAAATAAAAAAATAAATAAAAATTTATAAAATGAAACTATAGCATGTATGGAACCATGCACTCGTTTTTCTTATTTGGAATTTTATTAAAATGTTAAAAAGGATGAATAATTCTTTCAAAAAAGGTGATTGTAATATTATTTTTAAATCACCCGAAATTACTTTTTAAAATGATGCTTAATATAATCATATTTACTTAATTATATATTATAATCTTTAAAAATTAAAAAAATAAAAAATTTTAATAAAATGAACTTAAAGTATTCTTTAAGAAAACAAATATCAAATTATTCATATACAACATTTTGTATTTCATATACATTAATCATTAATAATCTATAAGTTTGATTACATTTTAATATTGAATAAAATTTTTAAAAAGGTTGAAAATTTTATTGGAAAATGATTTAAATTCATTTTTCATCTAACTTTTAAATTAAAGATAACAAAGCTGCAGATTGCCCATATACGTTTCAACAATTAGACGAAATGGAAGCAAAAGGTATTTTTTTTTTTTTTTTACAGAATTTGGTGGTTAGGGTTACAGATAAAGTAAAGTAGGTTCCCCTTCTATATTTGAATATATAAATCCTGAACTAATTGAGAGGGGTAGCGTGCATGAAATCATGTGTCCATGTCGATATACTCTACTAAATTGCTATCTTTTCTGACAATGATGCAATTGCCAAGGGAGCTAATAGCTAATACGAAACACTGTGGGTTTGGTTATAATGGCCCTCACTTTCAAAGAAGTACTCGTGGAAGAAAATACTAGTAAAAAAAAATTATCAACAAAAATATGCAGGTCAGAGTGTGTCAATGCTAAAAATAGTCTGTAAAAGTTGTCTAGTAGAGAACAAAATTCTGCCTCTATAAAAGGAAGTGGGTATGACTGACAACCTCAATATTCCCACTGCTCCTGAGAAATAAGGTTAAATAAGAAAGGGTTTTCTAATCTTAACAAATCTCTTATCTAGGAAAAGATTAGACAGAAAAACCTAGATAAGTTTTCGATCGATATTCTATCCATATCAATCATCGCATTAATTAAGTAAAACCGATTACTTCTAAAAAGTAATTGGAAAAAATCTTAATTAACCGATTTTTCAATCTAATCTAATGATCGAAAATAAAAGAATAAAATAATAAAAGATATTTCGATCATATAATTTATCCTTATATTAAAAATATAAAATTAAATAGTTAATAAAATACAGAATACATTATAAAATACAGAATACAATACAATACAGAATACATTAGTTACAGTAGAGAAATTAATATATTGTAAATATATTATTTAAAATTAAATAAATTTTGTTAAACTAATGAATATTTAAAAATAAATTTTATGAATAAATATTATATGTAATTAAATAAAGTTATAGTTTTAATAACTTAACTAAGAAAATATAATTATTTGTTAGCAAATAATTATAGATTCTTACATTGCTCTGTTTAATTATGATGTTTCCATTAAGTCTTCATTTCTTTTAGTATATAGTTCCAATTGTGAGATATGAAATATTGGATGGAGATGTAGGTTCTCTGGAAGTTCCAAACGGTAATTCATTCTTTCCCTTTTCTCGATGATTTTAAAAGGTCCAAGATATTGAGTGGATAATTTTCTAGAGGGTTCATTCGTAAAGTAGTATCTTCTAAGCATAGCCAAATCATTTACCTTAAAGTCAAGTCCTACAGATTTTTTATTGTCAGCATATTTCTTAAAATCTTCTTTGGCTTTAACTAAATGTTGGCGAAGGGCATTAAAATGTGAAGACCAATCCCTAGTAAGAACAGAGGCACTATCTTTTAGCAGAATCGGTGGTGAATCAATAACACAATTTAGGTCAAATCCATAGTTAGCATGAAAAGGAGTTTGAGACATTGATTTATGAATGGAGTTGTTGTAGGACATTTCACATAAAGGGAGGTAGAAACACCATTCGTTTTGAGCAGAAGAACAATAGCAGCGAAGATATTGTTTTATTACAGCATTAGCCCATTCAACCTGACCATTTGATTGTTGGTGGTGAGCAGTAGCAAGTCTTGGTTTAGCACGAATAGCATCGCACAACGAAGTCCAAAATTGAGAAGAGAATTGGGAACCATGATCAGACACAATCCCTTTAGGAAAACCATGATACTTAAAGACTTGGAAAAGTAAGAGCTTGGCAGTTAAATCGGCAGAGGGAACATCGGAGCAGCGTACTAAATGAATCATTTTGGTTAAATGATCAGAAACAACCATGATACAAGTGCAATCTTGTGAAGAAGGCAATGAAACAATAAAATCGACGCCAATAACTTCCCAGGGTTTTGTAGGAGTAGGAAGTGGTATTAGTTTACCATAAGGTTTATGACGATGGATTTTATTTCTACAACAAACATCACAAGAAGCCACATAATTTGAAATATCTTTTTTCATATTAGGCCACCAGTACTTCCTTTTGAGTTTTTCAAAGGTCCTATCTATCCCCTGATGGCCACTAGTGGGTGCATCATGGAAAGACTTTAAAAGTCTAGCCCTGAGACTGGAAGGAATAATAATACGCTTTTGAAAGTGAAGTACGCCATCGACGAAGGAAAATAAAGAACTTTTGATGTTGTTTGACTTATCCCTTATTTTTAAAAGGATATTTTTACAATAATTATCAGTTTTCTATGTTTCAATAAAACTACTAATATTGTCATTTATAGCACAACAGATAGCATTATTGTTAATTATAGGTTGTGATTCAGATGAAGAGTCAGATTTAAAATCTGGGCGTCTTGAAAGAGCATCTGGTTTGCCACTTTTAGCGCCTGATCTGAATGCAATCCTATAGTCAAACTTTGATAAAAAGAGACTCCAACGAATTTGTCTTTGATTTAAATGTTGGGGTTTCTTAAAATACAATAAGTTCTTGTGGTCTGTTATTACTTGAACAGGAAATTTTGCGCCTTCTAAATGATGCTTCCAAGTTTCAAACACAGTAATTATAGCAAGAAGTTCTTTATCATATATAGTATAATTGACTTCTGCTTTATTGAGGGATCTAGAATGGAAGGCTACGGGATGCAATAAGTTATCAGTGTCACTAACCTGAGAAAGTATGCAACCGACAACAAAGTCGCTAGCATCTGTTTCAACGATGAATTCTTTCTCTGGATTAGGAAAAATGAGCACTTCATCAGCTTTAAAAGATTCTTTCAATTTATTAAAAGCTTCATTTGCTTATTCATCCCAATTAAATGTATTATTTTTCCTTAAAAGTCGACGAAGAGGTTCCATATTTTTGACAAAATTATTGATAAACTTTCGATAGAAATTACATAAGCCTAGAAAACTTTGTAATTCCTTTTGATTCTTCGGAATAGGCCAATCCAGAACAGATTTTACCTTATCTTTATCCATAGTGAGACCATCTACAGAAACAGTGAAGCCTAAGAAAGTGGTTTTAGTAACATGGAAGTCACATTTCTCTAATTTAGCGTATAATCCATTGTTGATGAGAAGTTGAAGAACTATCCTAACATGTTTAATATGTTCTTTTTCGTTGTTAGAGTAATAATGATGTCGTCCAGATAGACTTGCACGAAAGAACCAATGATATCACTGAAGATATCTTGTACAAAACGTTGAAAAACCGAGGGGGCATTTCGAAGTCCAAAAGGCATAACGAGATATTCGAAATGTCCTAAAGGGGTTCTAAAAGCAGTAAGATATTCGTGACCTTCTTTAACTCTGATTAGGTTATAAGCAGATCTAAGGTCAAGATGAGTAAATATCTTAGCTCCTTGAAAAGATTCAATCAAGTCATTTATTCTTGGAATTGGGTAGCTATTATGGATTGTGATAGCATTTAATCGGTGATAATCTACACAGAGTCTAAGGGTACCATCGAGTTTCATTACAAATAATACAGGAGCACCTGCTGGTGATTTTGACTTTCTAATGAATTCCTTTTTTAAGTTTTCCTTAATATAATCCTTTAAAGCTTTCATTTCTTGTACAGTAAGAGAGTATATTGGACCAAAATAGAGTTGTCCACCAGGAATAAGCTCAATAGTAATATCATAGTCACAATGGGGTGGTAAGTTCTCAGCTTGTTTCTTTTCAAATACTATTTTATGATCCGAATAGCGTTTATTAATAATCTCTTCTTTTCCCTGAACGTCAGTGTTTACTTCTTCTGAATCAATCATTGCAGCACATAAATCAGAATCTGGGATATCTGTATCAAAAGCCGAATTTGGTAATACTGAATCTTCTTTTGAATTATCCAACATTGAAGCAGTAATATTTTTATTTTGACTAAAAAACTTATTACTTTTGGAGGATGGGCAATGTGAGCCACAGTATCTACCAAGGAAGTAGATTCTATTATTTTTATAATCTGAAAGGATTGTGAACGGATAACCAATCCCTTCCAAGAATACCATTAATGCCCTGAAGAGATAGATTAGCAATGCAGAATTCAAAAGTTTCCTTATGATCCATAAATTTTAATTTAAGGGGCTTAGTAGTTTGTCTGATATTCATACTTTTCCCATTAGGAAGTTGGATTTTGATTTGAGAATTAAGTCCTAACACAGGTAATTTATTAGAATTTGCGAAGTTTTTACAAATAAAACTTCTGGCAGAACCCGAATCAATTAATAAATTTGCCTTAATATTTCTTCCATTAATATCAAGGTAGTTGTGATTGTTGTTTTAATATTCGGGGTGTAATTTGCTGAAAGTTTGTCGTTTTTAGACTTATTTTTTCTAAAATGAGAATGTTTAGAATTCTTTTCTGATTTTAATAAATCGTTTCTCTTCCTATGAAACGACATTTTTCCATTAAATTTATTTTTTTGTTTGTGGCGTAGACGACTTTCCAAAAAACACTTCTTATCAATTCTAATAATAATGTTGGTAGCTTCAAAAAGAGTAGATGGCTTTTCGAGTTTATCAAACTCTTCGCGGACTTTGTCAAGTAGACCCTTACCGATGATATTAATTAAAACTTCGTCGGGCCATCCTAAACGTCCAGCCAATCTCCGAAATTCAATAGCATATTCAGCAACATTTCCTAATTGAAGTTGTTTCAATTTCCACAACTTTTCCATGATGACATATTTTTGCTTCCTTTCATTCCCAATATCAAAGTTATCCAGTAAGAGCTTCTTAAACTTACTAAATTTAAGGTTCTTTAGAGTACCATCAGTTAAAAGAGAGAGACCCCATTTTCTAGCGGTACCAGTAAATTTATTAATAACAAAAGAGCTTTTTAGTTCATCCTTTTGAAAAGAATTTGGATGCTCCTTAAAGAAATCTTCACTTTGAATTAAAATTTCTAAGATATTTAGTTTATTATTTTCATTTTTCTTTTGGAGGACACCATTAGGAGAAAAGAAAGCAGGAATGAAGTCAGCAATTGCAGTAATAAGTTTGGATGCATTTTCATTATGGAGATAGGAATTATTAACTTCACTTGAGGAAATTGCTTGTTTATTAATATTGAAATCCATTTTTGTGCCTTATGTATAAATAAAAATAGGATAGAGTTAACAAAATGGACATTCTTATTTCACAAAATTAAGAATTATAATAAGGATTTTGATTAATAAATATTTTATAGAATACACTTTAATTTCTTCCTTCCTGTGTTACCGTTCATTTGGTTTATCAACCAAAGGGCTGAGGTGTAGGTCTAATGTTACAGCTTACCAGTAACGGTCAACAACGTACTTGGAAATTAAATTAAAATGATTAACAAAATATTATTATAAACTTATTCTTTATTATAAACTTCTGCATAAATACAATATTTAGTATTATTTAATTAAAAATCAATATCACTTTTTTATGCCTTACAACATTCAAAAACCGGCAAAAGTGATCCATTAAAACATAAAAAAAAAAATTATTTTATGTTTTCAATAGCAGTTTTATATAATCAAGCATAAAAGAAACATGACTGCTATAACCAATTTTGTTTGGGATAAACAAACTGTTAAAACCCATTATTAAAATTAAAAGTATATAATTTTACTTCAATATATAATATTGAAGAACCTCGAGACCTTCGGTGACCAAGAGTTCCTTATTCGCTAGAGCTACATTCGGATAACCTATATTTTCACGTGAAATACTGCATTTCCTTACAGTACAAACCGCTACTGTATAGGAAAAGGAGACCTTTCCTTTATTACTACCTAAAAATGTACTCACCATACCCAATTAGATGGCTAACTCTATATATGAAGGTATTATTACCTTCTCAGTTTGTTATTTTTATTTTATTTTTTAATGTTTTTATTTATTTCTTTATTTATTTATTATTATTATAGTTATTTTTATTTTATTTTTTAATATTTTTATTTATTTCTTTATTTATATATTATTATTATAGTTATTTTTATTTTATTTTTTAATGTTTTTATTTATTTCTTTATTTATATATTATTATTATAGTTATTTTTATTTTATTTTTTAATGTTTTTATTTATTTCTTTATTTATATATTATTATTATAGTTATTTTTATTTTATTTTTTAATGTTTTTATTTATTTCTTTATTTATATATTATTATTATAGTTATTTTTATTTTATTTTTTAATGTTTTTATTTATTTCTTTATTTATATATTATTATTATAGTTATTTTTATTTTATTTTTTAATGTTTTTATTTATTTCTTTATTTATATATTATTATTATAGTTATTTTTATTTTATTTTTTAATGTTTTTATTTATTTCTTTATTTATATATTATTATTATAGTTATTTTTATTTTATTTTTTAATGTTTTTATTTATTTCTTTATTTATATATTATTATTATAGTTATTTTTATTTTATTTTTTAATGTTTTTATTTATTTCTTTATTTATATATTATTATTATAGTTATTTTTTTTTTTTTAATTATTTTAAATTATTGTTCCTATTCTTAATTATATTATCTAAAATTATTCTATACTATTAATACTAAATTATTAAAATAATTCTAATCTATTCTATTATTATTCTAAATCTATTATATATTATTATATTTATTCTAAAATTATTTTAATTATCTTAAATTATTATAATTACTCTAAAACTATTCTAAAATATTATTTTATTATTCTATTATTAACTATTAAAAAAATTTTTTTTTTTTATTTTTTTTTCAATCAAAATTGCTAATAAATAATTTTTTTTGCGCCACTCTAGCTATATATTATTATTGTATTCTAATATATATATAATTTCAATAGACTAATTCACTAATAAAATTTCCAATGTTACACTATTCTAAAAATTTTTCACATTTTATCTAAACAATAAACTAATCTACGAAGAGTTATTATTGTAATAATTCTATTAAGAACTAACTCAAAATAGAATTATTAACTACAACTTAACGACTAATTCATTAAGTTGAGAAAATAGAAAATAAAATAAAATAAATTTTTTACCTATAGAGTTTATTATAAAATTAATTATAATAATAACACGAGAAGCAAAAGAAGAATTATTTGTATAAATTTGATTTTAAAAAAATGTTTTTTGAATAAAATATTTTATTAATTTATTATAGTTAAAAATATAAAATTGTTATTATTATAACTATGTTTTTATAATAATAACTCTTGATTTCTCAAAGAGAACTCAAGAGCCTTATTTATATTTTTTTATGAAAATAAGGTTAAATAAGAAAGGGTTTTCTAATCTTAACAAATCTCTTATCTAGGAAAAGATTAGATAGAAATACCTAGATAAGTTTTCGATCGATATTCTATCCATATCTATCATCGTATCAATTAGGTAAAACCAATTACTTTTAAAAAGTGATTTGGAAAACCCCTAATTAATCGATTCGCTAATCTAATTTAATTGATCTAAAATAAAAGAATAAAATCATAAAAGATATTTCGATCATAAAATCATAAATTTACAAATAAGGAAAATAACATAATAATGATATTAATAAACAAAATACAGAATACATTATTAAAATACATATTAGAATACATAATATATTTGTTTACAATTTAATTAAATAAATAAACTAAGACTAATAAATTTAATAATTAAATGTATAATTAAATAAACTATAATTATTTATAAATGTATAAATAATAATTAATTAAATAAATTTGTTGTATTAAATTAATGAATATTTAATATTGAGTTAAATAAATTATTAATAATATTTAAATGAATAAATATTATATAATTAAATAAAGTTATAATTATAGCTTAACTAAGAAAATATAATTATTTTATTTAAAAATAATTATAGATTCTTACATCAAATGTAGTAGCTATACTCAAACTAAAATTAATTAATATAAAAATTATCTACAATTTTAATATTATTTTTACATAATATTAAAATAAAAATTAAAAAAAAAATAAAAAATTATACTTAATTATGCAGAGTTTATTTTGTAATATAATAAACAATAACCAAGCAACAGTAGAATAGTAGTTGAAAATATTTTTAAAATAAAAAAAGCTTTTATGATTAATAATAGTTTTTTGATATATAAATAAAAAATTTATTTTATTTGTTATTATTTATTATATTTTCTTAAAATAATAACTCTTGATTTCTCAAAGAGAATTCAAGAGTCCTATTTATATTTTTTTTTAAAAATCAATAGGTTAAATAAATTTAATTTCTAATATTAACAAAAAATCTATTTAGGAAAAGATTAGAAGAAAAACCTAAATAGTTTTTCGATCAATATTCTAATCATATTAATCATCGTATAATTAAAGAAAACCTATTTGTTAGGAAAAACATTAATTACCGATTTTCTAATTTAATTATTAAAATATTAAATACTGATAGGATAGGAATTAATAAAAAAAAAGATTTTTTTTTCATTTAAAAAATAAAGATTAAATAATATGATAGATTAGATATATTTATAGTTTATGATACATCATAAAATACATAATTCATTTTAATTAAATAACTAATATTTTTATGGTAAAATATTAAATACAAATTTACATAATTTTTTGTAAAAATTCTATTTAAATGAATAATAATAATAATAAGTAAATAAATTTTATATTATTTGTATAAATGTATAAATTATAATATGTAGATAAATTTAGATCAATATATGAAAATATAACTATTAAATAAATTTATAAGTTAAAATCAATGAATATATTAATTATTATTTAAATAAATAATTATTTTAAAAATAATTATTATTTTATAAATAATTATAAATTATTAATGATTTTTCATTAATTATAAGAAATATTAATTATTCATTATTGAATAATTATGATTTCTTACATCATGATAAATTTTAGAAATTATCTTAATTTTAATATAGAATTAAAAAGTGACAATTTCAATTTATTTTAATAATAACTGTATAAGTTATTTATGAATTAAAAAAAATGTTATATTAGAAATAACACTAAAAATTTGATTTATTAGAATACTTGTTTTCTAATATTTTATTTTATAAATCTTTTATTAAAATTTATTAAACATTATAAAATTTAAAAGTGATTATTAAAATTATAAAATTAATTAATAATAATAATAATAATATTTACATGAATTATTTACAAGTATTTATATTTTTCTTTAAAATTAAACTATTTATAATTTATAAATAAAAAGAATAATAAAATAAAATAAAAGTAATAAAATTAATAATAAAATAAATATTTAATAATAAAATAAATAAATTTGTTTATTATAAAAATAATTAAAAATATTTTGTTATTTAAATTAATTAATTTTGTTATTATAAAATTATTATTTAATTATAAAATTTATTATAAAATTTATTATAAAACTAATTATAAAAATTAATTATTTTATTTTATATTTAATCTTAATATTTTTATTTTGAAAAATATATAATATTTCTTTCTTATCTGAGTATTAATGTAATTTTTAAGTGTAATTTATTTGTTTTAATTAATTAATTAATTTTATTATTTTATTAAATTATTATTAAACTTGGCTAAGGTTAGTTTAGATTGTTAAGATAATAACTGAATTTCCATTTAATTCAATTTCAATTTCAATTTCAATAATTCAGTTATTTGAATTTCAATATTAATAATTAATAATATAATAATTATTATTAAAATATTTAGGAAATAGTCTAGGCCAACTAATTGACTAAATATTATTAATATATTGAAATTAATATATATTAAATAATGTGAAGACGTGATTGACATATTAAATTAATTTCTACATATTATATTTTAATTATAAAATATAATATTTAGCTATATTAGATTCTTATATTTTATTTATATTAAATATTTATATTATTATCTTAGTTTATATTATCAATATCAAACTTATATTAATATTATTACATATTCATATTAATAATTAATATTTTAATAATTAATTATTTTATATAAATACATGTTTAAATCCTTTGATTAATCCTTTGTAGGATTATTGTAATTTAAATTATAGTAATAATTATATAAAATAATAATGTAATAAAATATTATTAAGATTAAATAAAATTTATATTTTAAAAAAAAACTTATTTATAAAATTTACTAATAACAATATGTTTTAAATAAGAATAAATTTAATTATTAATTAATTAAAAATTTATTTCGAATACATATATTTAATTTTTAAGAAATTTTTACAATATTTATATTTTTTTATAAATTTAAAGTATAATTATTTGTTTATAATTTAAGTAATTTTATAGAATTATTGAATTAATTTTATATCAATAATTCATTTTTGTTTTAATTTTTATAAATATAATAATATAATATTCAAATATCATTTAATTAAAAATAATTATAAAATAAATATATAGAAAATAGTTTTTACTATTTTCTTTGATATTTTTAAGTTAAATAAATTGTTTTTAAAGATTAATATAATAAATTTAATAATCTTTAATTATTTTAAATAATACTTGTAATTATTTTCAAAAATAAAATAAAATTTTTATAATATTTAATTAATAAATTTGATAATATTTAAATAATAAATTTTTATAATAATTAATAATTTTTAATAATAATTCTTAATAATAAATTTAATTAATAATCTTAATAATTATATAATAATATTTAATAGTTATAATAAATAAATTTTTATAATAATATTTAATAATTTTAATAATTTTATAATATTAATAATTTATAATAATTTTTATAATAAATAAATTTTTATAATAATATTTAATAATTTTAATAATTTTATAGTATTAATAGTTTATAATAATTTTTATAATAATATTTAATTAATAATTTTAATAATTTTATAATAATTTTTATAATAATATTTAATTAATAGTTTTAATAATTTAGTATCTTAAAAGTATAATTTTAATATTTACAATAATACTTTAATATATACATATATTTAATAATATAACAATAAAGTAATTAATTAAAATTGATTTAACATTATTTACAAGTTAAAATTAATTTATATCCAAATAAATTAAATTTTATTATTAAGTTTAGGTTATCAAGAATATAGGAAAGTACAATTTAGTAATGGATTATTAATAATAAAATAAAGGTTATTAATTCATTCTTTACTAAAATGTAATAATTTCATTATAATATTTATTATAACAAAATTATTAACTACAACCTGATACTAATATCAAGTTGAGAAAATAAGAAAACAATTAGAAAAAATAAAGAAAATTTTAACTTATCTTGACAGAGAAGAGTTTATTATAAACAAATATAATAAACAACACAAAATAAAAGAACACTTATTGAAAATGTTTGTAGATTTTATTGATTATTATTATATATTTATTAATATTTGTTATATAATAATAACTCTTGATTTCTCAAAAATTTAGAGAAATCAATAACTATTTATACGAAAAATTAAATAATAAAAATTTATATAAAATAATAATTTAAAAGGTTTTCTAATCTTAACAATTATCTTATCTAGAAAAAGATTAGAAGAAAATACTAGATAAGTTCTTTAAGGAAAAACCAATTTATTAATATAATAAATTAGAAAAAACCTTAAAGTCCGATAAAATTAATTTATATTTTAATAAGAAAATAAAAAACTTTAAAGTCCGAATAAGTTAATTCAAATTTTAATTAAAAATAATAATTAAATAATTAATTTATTACTATAGAAATTAATAAAATTTATAATTAATTAAATAAAATAAATGTATATTAAATAAATTTAAAGAAAATTTTTAATTAAATTAAAATTATAATTAAATGTACAAATACATATTAACTTGATAAATAATTACTAATTTAATGAATGAATGTATAAATTATGTAATAGATAAATAATCAAATAAAGAAATTATAATTATTTAACAAATAATTATAGTTTCTTATACGAAAATGATAAGAAATTATTAATAACTTACTTTAGTTTATTAATAACTCTTTATCAAAGTTATAAATTTTAAGATAATTAAAATATGTTTTATTATAAAACTTTTTAAAATTGATTTATTAGAAACACTGAAGTTATTTTAATACATAAATTTTATTTAATTTTTAAATATTAATTTTTATTAAGTTTTAAATTTATAATATTAAATAAATACTTTTAAATTTAAATAAAGATAAAATAAGTATTTATTGAACAAGTTTTGATAAACAAAAATGTTAACAAAAATGTTGTTCTTTTAAATAAGAATTATTACATGTTTTTATAATTTTCGTTAAGATTAAACTATATAATTAACTATCTAATTTAATTACTATTTATATCTTTAAGAAATATTAAAAAAGAAAAAGTATTACTATTTTAATTCTATTTAAAGTCTTATTTTCTATTTTTAAAAAAAAGAATTAGTTTTAAGTCTTTAAAATAAAATAACTATTTATTAATTATATCAAATAATAACAAATATTTATATAATAAAATATATTTTACATAATAAAATTATTTAAATTTAATTTCTATATTAATTATTTAAATTTACATTGTTCTTTTATTAATCTTAAAATTTTATTTGAAAATACTAACTTTTTATAATAATTATTTATAATTTTATAGTTTAGTAAATTATTATTATAAATTATTAATTTTAGTTTATTAATTAATTTTAAATTATAAATTTCATCTTTTTGGTAGACTCGGGGTTGATTCGTATGAATTTAAAATCAAGCAGGGGGGGACGGGTGTTACCCTGCTTTGATTTTAAATAAAAAAAAATTCTTTTTATTAAAAGTTATTTTATTATTTATTAATATTAAAATTTATTTTTTTTTTTTTAAGTACACATATTTAATTTTTAAGAAATAGTTACAATATTTATATTTTTTTATGAATTTAAAGTATAATTATTTGTTTATAATTTAAGTAATTTTATAGAATTATTGAATTAATTTTATATCAATAATTCATTTTTGTTTTAATTTTTATAAATATAATAATATAATATTCAAATATCATTTAATTAAAAATAATTATAAAATAAATATATAGAAAATAGTTTTTACTATTTTCTTTGATATTTTTAAGTTAAATAAATTGTTTTTAAAGATTAATATAATAAATTTAATAATCTTTAATTATTTTAAATAATACTTGTAATTATTTTCAAAAATAAAATAAAATTTTTATAATATTTAATTAATAAATTTGATAATATTTAAATAATAAATTTTTATAATAATTAATAATTTTTAATAATAATTCTTAATAATAAATTTAATTAATAATCTTAATAATTTTATAATAATATTTAATAGTTATAATAAATAAATTTTTATAATAATATTTAATAATTTTAATAATTTTATAATATTAATAATTTATAATAATTTTTAGAATAATATTTAATTAATAATTTTAATAATTTTATAATAATTTTTATAATAATATTGATATACAACTCAAAAGTTCGATGTACTTTTGTTGGGATTTATTTATTAAATTTATTAATTTATTATTTATTTATTTATTTAATTTTATATAGAAACTACATATATTTAAAAAGACTATTTAACAACTTTCTTATTCTTTTAATTACAAACTAACTTAACATAATATATCTTTTAATCTTAACTTTTACTTAACAACGACGACTACAGCCCTGCTCTTAATTCAGAGAAATGCTTTATTTTTATGTTATTTAGTTATATTTAACTATTTAATTAATTGTTCCTGTGATTAGAATAAACTATTAATAATTATTATTTAAGGAAATATTTAATAACTATATAAATATAAATATAAAATGATAAGAATATAATTAAAACATTGATTTATGCTATAAAATTTATTATTAATTAAATATATAATTAATATATAGAAATCAAGCCACATATTGAAATTGTTGTAAAATCATTAGATTTAAATTTGATTTATGACATTAATTTATGTTTGAATAATAAAAACTAATTTTATATTAATTAAGGTTTGAATATTTCATTTTATATCATTCGTCCCACCTTAAGATACAACTATACATTAGTTGTATTAAATTTTATAATATTTTTAAGGTGTACTGGTCGTTCTAAGCATGTATGTGTGTTAGGATCCATTAATTGAACTGTATTAAATTTCTTTTTAACTACTTGATAAGGTCCAACAAAATAAGGGTCTAATTTATATCTCGTAAAGTTCCTTACTTTAACTAAATCGCCTATTTTTATTTCATTTTGTTTATTAAAACTTGTTTCTTCTTCTCTTTTAGTTTCCCAATATTTATTATTTTTATTGATATTATTACAAGCATATATAACCCATTTATAGTGGTCCATAAATTTTTCAATTAACTTTTCTTCTTGAGTTCCTTGAACATAAGAGGTAGGTAAGGTTGTGGCTAATTCGAATGGTTGTTGATCTTTTCTACCGTAAACAAGTTCAAAACTGGAATATTTCGTTACTGAACTTTTTGAAGTTCTTAAAGCCCATAAAGCAGAAGGTAACAGCATATCCCATTCTCTTTCTTTATTTCCTAGTAGTCGCAATAATTTTCCTATTTCTCGATTCCTGTTTTCAGTTAAGCCATTAGATTCAGGATGATAGGTAACAGTAAATTTAATATAAACATCAAATAAATCCAGGAATATTCTAGTAAAGTCGGATGTAAATTGTACTCCGTTATCAGTGGTTATAACATTGGGAGCACCATATCTTGCGAAATTTTCTGATAAAAATTTTACTACATCTTTTGAAGTAATAGAAGCCAGAGGTTGCGCCTCTACCCATTTGGTAAAATAGTCCACTAAAACAATAATGTATTGGTTTCCTTGCTGAGTGATAGGCAACGGACCTATAATATCCAATCCAAGATGAGTAAATGGAGCTTCAACTTCAGTTGCATATTTTTCAGTAGGATTTGGAATTTCGTTTTTCTTGTTTAGTTGACAGGTAGTACAATTTTGAATATATCTTCTAATATCGACCGTCATGCCTTTCCAATAACAAGTTTTCTTGAGTCTTTCGTAAGTACTTCTAAACCCTTCGTGTCCGATAGAATGTGCTTTATTTATCAATTGAAATTTATCTTCATTTTTCTTAATAATTTTTCTGAAATTATCACCATCTTTAATATATTCTTCTCCATTTAATTTAATTATGTGATCATCCAAAAATTCTTTCATAAATTCTCCAATTTCCTTATTCTTTTCAGTAGTAATTTCATTTTGTTCTTGTTCTATTTCATTTGCACTTTCATTATTACTTGAATCTTTATGATTTATAACATTAACTTGGTAATTACTATTGTTAATATATGTATCTATTTTATTTTCTAATAATTTATTCATATATAATATTGTATTATTGAAAACTTGGTATAATTGATTTTGCAATTGACATAAATCCTTAATTTTATGTTTTTCATCCATAAAAGCATCTCTTTCATTATATTGTAATATATAGGTATTTATATTGTGCAATATATTATTATTATACTCAATGATATTGGATTTTAATTGAATCAATTGATTTATAAATTTTTTTAATTTATTTTGATTTATTTCTTGTATATGTCTATTACAATTTATATTATTCTTCATATTATTAATATATTCTAATATATTATCATTTAAATTAGTTAATTTATTTCTATATATATTTTGATTATAATAAATTTTATTATCTTTGGTGTCTCCAGAATTTATTGAATTTTTGGAATATTCCATGATTTTTGGATTTTCTATATACCTTGCTTTTTCCCTCGAAATTTTTAAATTTGAAATAATTTTGAAATTTTTAATTTTATTGTCTAAATTAATTTTTGGAATTTTTGCATTAGAAATTTTTAACTTTTCTGATTTATTAAAATTTTTACTTTTCATAATGTCCTTCTTTCTTAAGTCCTTATTCTTTCCCTCCTGAGATGATACTTCCTTTTTCTTAGATATTTCTTTTATACTATTTTCTTCATTATTCTTATTAGGTCTAATAAAATTGATACCACACGAATTCTTTTCAATAGCTTGGTTCTCAACGATAGGAGCAATGATATCAAAGTTTTCAACTGAAGTAAAACGACACAACGATCTTAACATAGGATGAATAAAAAGGTAATTATCAGCAATTGATTTAAGTCCTAATAAGAAATCAAAGTAAATATCTTTATGATCAATAACACAGAAATCTGCTGTGAAAGTATAATTATTAATTGAAACTTTTAGTCGAACCACGATAGCATTCGCAATAGTACTATCCCCAAGAGCTTCATAAATTCTGCCTCTACATATATTAACTTGTTCATAGGTACCAGGTAGACTATTAATATAACTAGTACTCACTAAATTCAAATTACTTCCAGAATCTATGAGTAATCTTCCTTCGGTATTGTCTACCGATGCATTTACGATTCCCAAGTCGTCACTATGAAATTTTGTATTTTCTATTTTATTCTGATTATTTTCTTCTTCATTAATAATAAAAGGTTTCATGGCATCCAAAGAGCTAACAAATTGAATTTTTTCTAATTTTAAATTTTTGGTTAGTTCGGACCTTAATTTTGGACATATATCTAAAATTTGACCAAAAGTAATATTGCATTTGGTATTGGCTAAATCTTTAATAATTTCATACGGTTCCATATTGGTTAATTTAGCTAGATTTATGTGACGTTCTGGTTTTGTGTTACCTTCCTGTTCATTAAATTTTAATTTTGTTTCTTCAAAGTCCACTTTCTTATTAATTACAGTTCCTTGTAAATTATTAATATTTGAATTTTTGAAATTATTTCTATTTTTGTTATTCAACTGGTCTTCACGTGATGATTTGTTAACATAATTATTACTTTCTTTATTAATTTTATTTTTATTTTTAATTTCTTCATCCTTGTTTAATTTATTATCATTAATAACATGATTATTATTATTGTTTAAATCTGGAGAAGATTTATTTATTTTAATGTTCTCATTAAAGGTAATCGTCTTTAAATTCTTTCTAACTTTAGGTTTTAGTATTTTCCTTTTAGATAAATCAACTTCTTCTTCTACTTCATCTTTTTCTTCTTCATTTTTTTGGAAAATATCGCTTTTACTTGCTGTATTTGCTTTAGCTTTCCTAATTTCCGTTCCAGCATCTAAAGAAAATTCCTTTCTTTTGGCAGCATCAACAAAATATTTCTTCTTCTCAGGAACGTTATTGGAATTTAAGGGAGAACGTTCACTCCCTCTTAGTAGTTTAAACGTTCGTTTGAGACATTAGCAGAACCACTTGATTCTTCATTTAGCATTCTTTGGTATTTCAAATATTCAAAGTGATTAAATTTTGGACAATTGTATTTCTTATGACCTTCTTCATTACAAAAATAGCACATCTGGACTCTATATTTACCTTTATTTCCATCATTATTCAAATTATTATTTTTGAAATTATTATCACGTGATTCGTGAGTGACTGGTTTATTATTAAAAATTTTGTTATTATGTGAATTAAATTTTTGGTTGTAAGAAGAATTTCCATTAGAGTTACTAGTTCTTTTTCCACATTCATTTTCAACTTCATCAATTAATTCGGCTGTAGAAAAAGCTTTTGCTAGACTAATTCTTTTTCCCGCAAGTTTAACACCTTTCCATGCTTCTTTCTTGTTAAAAATTGACTTCAAATAATCAGAAACAGAAATGCATCTACGATCATCTTCATCGAGTTTATTATATAATTCTTTATATTCTTTATTAAATTCCTTTATATTTCCTCTGGTAGATATTGCCATATTTTTAAGTTTGTCAATGATGTCTTCTGGATCCATATATAGGTCATGAAATTCTAGAAGAGCATCACGTATTTCTTCTAAAGATGGATAAACAATGTTATTATGCACATCTTTAGTTACTAATGCATTAAGACAATGGATACTTTTACCAATCACTTTAAATTTGCAATTATTAAAAATTTCTTTTTCATCAGTAATTTGGTAAAGAGTGATCCAAGCCTTCATCTGGTTATACCAAGCATCAACATCCTTATTTGAATCTGAAAGGACTTGAATGCATTGGAATTGCATTAGTTTATTTTGATTTTTAATTAATTCTTCAGTCATATTTTTAACTTTAATTCTATTTTCTAATTGACTGAAAAATTCTTTAATCGAAAACAATTTTTTTTTTTTTTTTTTTTTTTTTTTTTTTTTATTATTATTATTATTATTATTATATTTTATTTTATTTTATTAAAAAAAATAATATCAAAATTTAATAAATATATTTTTCCTCCCACAAGAGCCGATATCTCCACCAAATGATATACAACTCAAAAGTTCGATGTACTTTTGTTGGGATTTATTTATTAAATTTATTAATTTATTATTTATTTATTTATTTAATTTTATATAGAAACTACATATATTTAAAAAGACTATTTAACAACTTTCTTATTCTTTTAATTACAAACTAACTTAACATAATATATCTTTTAATCTTAACTTTTACTTAACAACGACGACTACAGCCCTGCTCTTAATTCAGAGAAATGCTTTATTTTTATGTTATTTAGTTATATTTAACTATTTAATTAATTGTTCCTGTGATTAGAATAAACTATTAATAATTATTATTTAAGGAAATATTTAATAACTATATAAATATAAATATAAAATGATAAGAATATAATTAAAACATTGATTTATGCTATAAAATTTATTATTAATTAAATATATAATTAATATATAGAAATCAAGCCACATATTGAAATTGTTGTAAAATCATTAGATTTAAATTTGATTTATGACATTAATTTATGTTTGAATAATAAAAACTAATTTTATATTAATTAAGGTTTGAATATTTCATTTTATATCAATATTTAATTAATAGTTTTAATAATTTAGTATCTTAAAAGTATAATTTTAATATTTACAATAATACTTTAATATATACATATATTTAATAATATAACAATAAAGTAATTAATTAAAATTGATTTACATTATTTACAAGTTAAAATTAATTTATATCCAAATAAATTAAATTTTATTATTAAGTTTAGGTTATCAAGAATATAGGAAAGTACAATTTAGTAAAGAATTATTAATAATAAAATAAAGGTTATTAATTCATTCTTTACCATTTTATCAAAAATGATACAAGATTTTTAACTTGTATAGGGATCAGGGTGTAATCTTATGCGTAAACACTTAATAAATTCTATAAGAATAATTATACTTCAATAATAATAATTCACACAATAATTGAAATATGTCAATCTTTTATTATTATTATTCTTTATTTAATTTAAGTACAACCAATTATGCAATTATTATTCTATTATAATCTATATAATAATATTAATTACTCCTCTAATTCAATATTATTATATAATTATCTCTAGAATATTATATACATATCTCTTTCTTAAATTAACTAACTAACTAACTAATTGTTTATTTATATTCTTTTAATATTATACTAACATAAAATAAACTATTTAACTTTAAAAACTATATTATTCTTACTTGTCAAAGTTTTGTGATAATTTGGTCTTAACGATTAGGTCAAGATGCCAAATTATAGTAATTTATTAATATATAACTTAAATTTACTCTTATTTAAAACATATTGTTATTAGTAAATTTTATGAATAAGTTTTTTATTTAAAATATAAATTTTATTTAATCTTAATAATATTTTATTACATTAGTATTTTATATAATTATTACTATAATTTAAATTACAAAAATCCTACAAAGGATTAATCAAAAGATTTAAACATGTATTTATATAAAATAATTAATTATTAAAATATTAATTATTAATATGAATATGTAATAGCATTAATATAAGTTTGATATTGATAATATAAACTATGATAATAATATAAATATTTAATATAAACTATGATAATAATATAAATATTTAATATAAATAAAATATAAGAATCTAATATAGCTAAATATTATATTTTATAATTAAAATATAATATGTAGAAATTAATTTAATGACAATCACGTGTTTACATTATTTAATATATATTAAATTCAATATGTTAATAATATTTAGTAATTAGTTGGCCTAGACTCCTAAATATTTAATAAAATTAATTTAATAATAATTATTATATTATTATTTTTTATTAATATTGAAATTCAAATAACTGAATTATCGAAATTGAAATTGAAATTCAGTTATTATCTTAACATTACTATCAACAATTTTACTAATTTTAACTATTTATTAATATTTCGTATCAAAATGTAAGAAATAATAATTATTTACTAATAAATAATTATTATTTCTTAGTCTTTATAATTATTGATAATAATTATAAATTTATTTAAATTATAATTAATTCATACATTGAGATATTATTATCAAATTTATTATAATTGTAATTATTCATACACTTAAATAATATTAGAAAATTTATTTAAATAATTATTATATGTACACTTATTAATATTATTAATTTTATTTAGTTATTCATTTAATTATCAAGTTAATGTAAACATTAGTTTTATTTATTTTTTACATTGTACATTTAAAAGAACAATTAATAAGTTTCTGTATTTTTTATAATTCTGTATTCTAGTTTAAAGATAGTTTTATGTTTATAAGTTTAGATTAGATTTTAAAAATAATATTTAGAACGATAGAATAATTTAGATCATTCCGGTTATTATTGATTTTTCCTTTTATTAGATGATCTAAATTAAAATTTAGGAAATCGATATATTAAGGTTTTATCCAAATATAAAATAATATATTTGGTTTTACTTAATATATACGATGATCGATATGAATAGAATATCGATCAAAAAACTTATCTAGTTTTTTCTTCTAATCTTTTTCTAGATAAGATATTTTTTAAGATTAGAAAACCTTTTTATTTAACCTTATTTCCATAAAAAAATATAAATAAGGCTCTTGATTTCCTTTTAAGAAATCAAGAGTTATTATTATAAAAATATAGTTATAATAATAGCAATTTTATATTTTAAAATTTAATAAATTAATAAAACATTTTATTCAAAAAACATATTTTTTAAAACCAAATTTATCTAAATATTCCTTCTTTTACTTTTTGTGTTGTTATTATAATTAATTTTATAATAAACTCTCTTTTTAGGTAAAATTTTTATTTTTATTTTATTTCTCAACTTAATGAATTAGTCATTAAGTTGAAGTTAATAATCATATTTAGTGATAGAACTTAGTATGAATATTACACAAAAATGATACGGGCTGGGGTTGAAACACTAAGATATTCAAAACAAAAAAAAAATAAATATTAACACATAACTATAAAAATAAGTTTGGAAACAAGAAAAAAAAAAAATTAAATTTTAAAATATTCTTTATTTAAATTTAAAATTAAAATTATTTGTTCCCAGTATTAAAAAGAAAGAAATTTATTCTTCTTTTTATACTTTTATTTTAATACATTTTATTTATTATTAATATATTCTTTATAAAAAAAAAACTATTATAACTATTTTATTTTAATTTTTTTTAAATTATTTTTTAAAAAAAAAAAAATAACATTTATTAAATTAAAATATAAAAAATTAATTTAGAGCTTGTATCACGAAGGGCATTCCGGGCGGTAGCTTCTTCTTGATATTGTTTTTCAGAGAGAGAATTATACAGAATTGATATTTTCTGTATTTTAGATCATTTTTTTTTATTATTGAAATTCTGTATTTTAGTTCATTTTTATTTTTAATAAAGATTTAATTTATTTTTGATTTTTGATTTATTTTTAGTTTATTTCAAAGGTTTAGAAAATATTATACAGAACTAAAATGTATTTTATAGTTTTTCATAAATTGATTTCCAAGGAGTAAATCCACTGGAATATGTTTTGACACAAGGAATTTTTCTTTAAATTTGATTAAATGAAACGTATTGTTAATTTTGATTTTTAGTTGAAAATTTAAAGACACAAATTCATTAATGGAATCTGTATCACCACTAATACCTTTTATATATATTTTATTATTAAGTTTTTGAGGTACAAGATTTAACCGAGAGATTAAATTGGTAGAAATAAAATTGCAGTAAGAACCACAATCTAACATTGATTTGGTTTGTAATTTAATGTTTTTGTTCCTTTTGTTTATTGTTGGGATAAATGATTTAAACAAAAAGAAAGAATTAGGAAGAGGAGGGTTTAAAGTTGGATAATTATATTGAATAGTTTTAATCGGAGAGGACTTCTTGGGAAGTCCATTATCTAGTTTTTTGAGTTAATTTTTTGGACTTCGGTAACATAATTTTCTCGGTTGTTGTAACTGGAATTAACCTTAGATTTATTATTATGGAAGTTATTATTTTTACTATGATTGTAATAATTGTTATTCTTCTTATTCTTGTTTTCACTATTGGGATAAGAATGAGAGTTCTTTCTCTTATAATTTTTATTGCTGGTTAATTGATTTATCTTTAATTTAGTTTCTTGAGAAGATTCAAACAATATGCACTTTGTTGTAATTTCTTCTATTTTCTCTGGAAACTTCTCCATTTTATTAATTTCTTCTTTAAATTTTGGATGAAGACCATTATAGAAAAATAATACTAATGGTTCTTCAGGCCAACCAAGATCAGCTGTTAGTTTACGGAAAGAATCGATATAGTCCTTAATATTACCATGAGAATGTTTAAGATTTATTAAATTAATTTTCTTTAACTTTTTGCTGACAACATCAGGAAAAGCTTCTTTTAATTCATTAAGAAGAGCCTCTAGGGAAGCAGGAGGACTACTGGAATATTTTGTTTGGTACCAACTTCTAGCAGCTTCTCTTAATCTTGATTGCACAAAGTTGATTTTCGAATCTTCAGGCCAAGACTTACATGGATAGGTTTTAAATGTGTCCCCACACAGTTGACAGAAAAGTTCGGTTTCAGAAATATCACCTGAAAACAAACCTGGATCGGGAACTTGAGGAATATTAATAGGGTAAGCAGATTGCATGATAACATCATGATCATTGTCATATCTTGTAGTAGTTGAGATATTATCATCGAAAACAGAATGGAGGTTTACCGTAGGATTTCCAGATGTCAACGGTATCGACGAGGTAGCACCAGAAGAAGTATTTTCTACTTGAGTTTTATTACATAATTCATGCTTAAAATAGAGGGTAGCCTTCTTCAAAGATTCTAAAGAGGCCAATATTTCATTATTCATTTTATCATAAGCTCCGAATTGTTTCATTACCTCTTGATGGTAATTTTGTAAGTCTTCTTTGGAAACGAAGTTTTCATTCACCCCAGAAACTATACTATTACAAGCTTGTGAGGTATCATTTCTTAACTGTTGAACACCTTCTGCTAAGGTGGTACAAGCTTGGGTGGCTTCGGATCGCAATTGTTGTACTGAGTCTTCTTTATTCATATCCATTTCTTCATCCGATCTAGCTGAATACATTCCCGAGTGTCTTAATCCAATTTTAGGCATTCCAAGGAAGTTTCTAAAATAGCGGTAAGATTATTGTTAAGTTGGTACTTAGATTAAAGGGTAAACTTGGTTGGAAGCCTTTAATCTAATAACCTTTTGATATTATTTTATTTTTATAAATTGATTTATTCAAATATAAAATATTATTTTATTATTAAACTTTTAATTAACTATATTTTTATTTAATATGTTTTATTATAAAGTTATCAGATTATTTGTAAATAATAATCTTACAAAGATTTAAAAAAGAATATTTTTTAGTTCTTTTTGTAAAGGATTTCTAATGTGGGTTAGAAATATATAAATTTTAAATAATTTAACTAGGTCAACAAGTCCTTATATAGTAATAAAAAGGATTAGATTCTTATAAAATATTGATCAAATAATTATTGAAATAAAAGAATACTTTTTATTATAATAAACACTAATAAAATATTATAAAAATATATTTAAAAGTTTCTTTTTTATATTTATAACTTTTATTTATAATTATTATTAATTAATTATTATTATTACTATAATAGATTATTCTTATATTAATAATCTTACAAAGATTTAATTCTAAATCAAATTAATGTCTTTTTATATTATTTTCTAAAAATAATTATTATAATAATATTTATTTAATACATGTATTTTTTATATATATAAAACTAAACTATTTAATTAATAAACTATCTAAATAAAATATAAAACTAAAGGAGATATTGTTTTTATTATTCATTATTCATAAGACTAGTCATTTTCATTATTCATATTGAGTCAGAATATTATTCTAAAGTCATTATCTAAATAATTATAACTAATAAAAATAAAACATAATTGTTAGTAAAAATATAATATAATAATTCGTATTTAAACATAATATAATTATTTGTTATTAATGGATAAATTATATAATAATTTGTATAGTAATGGATTAATTATTAAGGGGCCCTATCAAAATAATTTCTCCAATATTATATATATATTATTGATATTTATCCAAAACTTTGAATCACGATATCTCGTGAACCAGTGGAGATATCGAGCTAAAAATTTGATATTTTTCTTCTCGGAAGCTAAAGCTTCCGAATGAGCATAATACCAAGCGCGAAACTCAATTATTTGGCGAGATATGACTCATTGAAGTGAGTCTTAAATCACACATTATTTTATTATTTAATTATTGAAAAATTTAAAATAAATTTTTATATTTAAATTGTTTAATATGAATCATATTTAGTAATAATAAATAATATAATATTATATAATGAATTAATGACGATTGAATAATATTTTTGTTTGCAATTCCAAAGTGATTTCAAACTAAATCACCTCGTAATCGCGACACTTTTATATTTTGAAAAACAATATAAAATATTTAATAATGTAACGAATCTTAAAAAAAATTAGAAATTAGAATGCTGGCATAGTGGTTAGTCACTATGACCTCAGCCTGAACCACTAGGGTTCGACTCACACCTTTACTAAAATTTTATATCATTTAAATTTTAAAGAATTTTTATACTTCATTTCTGTATTTGTTTCTGTATTTGTTTCTGTATAAATTTCTATAAAAAAAATTAACAAAAGAAATTCTTAGAAATTAATAGAAACAAATCAGATAGAAATTCTATTTTAATTTATCTTTTATCATTATTTCTTTTAGATTCTTTTTAACCGAAAATAATCAATTTTTATGAAACTTTTTAATGATTTTATGGTTTTAAATTTTTATGGATTTAAATTTTGAAAAACTATAAATAGGAGTGAATTTCGCAGCCAAAAGATTTTAAAAAATTGTGTTTTTATTAATTATTGAATTAATTAATAAGTAATTCGAAATATTACAATAATTAATCTTTATAATTAATATTTTTAAATTTCTTAATTAATAAAACTATATTTTAAAAAACCAAATTACTTATTAATCAAAAAGTGCTTACCTATTGTGTTACACTCTTTAAAACACGGATATTCCAATATTCGTTACAATAAAAACACCACTAAACTAAGCACAATACCTTTGCACTTTTACTCTTTTTGGAACCCCGTTAAGGAATCCCATTTTCTACTACTATTTTTGGAACCCCGTTAAGGAATCCCATTTTCTACTACTATTTTTGGAACCCCGTTAAGGAATCCCATTTTCTACTATTTTTGGAAAACACTTACCAAGACTATAAATTTTTCTACCAAAATTCATGCAGGAATTTATAAATTCAATCGGAACCCTTGAATTTTACTATATATTAAAATTATTAATATTTTCAATAATCCATATAACCATCCTTGAAATTAAAATTATTTATATTGAAATTAAATATTTACTTCTTCTAATAATTAATTATATTGTATATTTATTATTCAATCAAAATTAATGATTATAATAACTAAAAAAAAAAAAAAAAATTAGTAATAATTAATATTTAATAATTAATATTTAATAATTAATAATAATAATTAATAATCAATAATTAGTAATAATTAATAATTAATAATTAATAATAATAATAATCAATATTCAATAATTAGTAATAATTAATAGTAATAATCAATATTCAATAATTAGTAATAATTAATAGTAATAATCAATATTCAATAATTAGTAATAATTAATAGTAATAATCAATATTCAATAATTAGTAATAATTAATAATAATAATTAATAATAATTAGTAATAATCAATATTTAATAATTAATAATAATTAATAATTAATAATTAATAATTAGTAATCAATAATTAGAATTAAAAAAAAAAAAAAAAAAATGGAAGAAGTAAACAATAGTAATGCAACACTCAAGGATGGATTCGCCGGTGATAGAAGGTATTTTAAAGGATTCCTCGCTAAAATTGAACTTCTTTTTATGATCTATCCAGATAGATTCGTTGATGATGAATCAAAAGTGGTATACATTATTTCAAGACTATATGGAACCGCTATGAACTGGGCAGCAACGTTAATTGAAAACATGGATCCATGCCTAGGTAATTACGAAGAATTCATCGAACGAATGAAATCGGTTTTTGGGAATAATGACGCAACTTTCGTGGCAAACCATAGGTTAAGAACAATAAAGCAAAAAAGAATCGGTGATATTCAACATTACATCATGGAATTCAACCGATATGCTGATGATTCATCTTGGAACGAAGAAGCCAAGATGGATGCTTTCTTGGATGGATTACAAGACCAAATAGCTACCAGAATACTCGAAATGTTTCCAGGACCCCGTTCATTATTCGCAATGCAAACAATTGCTTCCAGAATTGATAGCCGCATATCAAACCATCGAAACTTTAATAACTTAACCAACCGACAAAACAACAATAATAGTAATACTAGAAACAATTTTAAAAGAAACGCTGGTAAAAAACCTTTTCAATCCAAACCTAATAAAACCCATGGACCTCTTTCAAAAGAAGAGAAAGAAAGAAGAAGAAAGGAAAACCTCTGCCTCTATTGTGGATCTACTGACCACCAACTTGATAATTGCCCCATCAAAAACAGAAAAAGAAACAATAATAACAGTACAAGCAGTAATACTACTTACGTAACAAATCCAGAAACAACCAAACCAAGACCAAGACTCTCTGATAATCCCAATGTTAAAACTGCAACCTTTGAATTCAATATAAGTACCTCAAACGCTTCTGTTAAAACCAAAATTTTAATTGACTCCGGATCACAATTAAATCTTATGGATATCTACTTCGCAAAAGAAAATAATATTCCCTTCGAAAAACAAAATGTTGTCCCACAAGTCTCCGGTATAGGTGGAAATCAAACTATATTAGGCAAAACCATGCCACTCTCCCTCACTTATGATAATCACAAATGCTTAGCTGAATTCTACATCATCGATTTACCCTCTTACTGCTGCATACTTGGCTCTGAATGGCTCTGTACCCATAATCCAATGATAAATTTCTCTGAAAAGAAACTTTGCTTTAAATCAAGTTATTGCACTAATAATTGCCTGGTTATTCCTATGACTTTCACTGCTCACGTTACAGAAAAAGAACCCCAACTTGATGATGAAACCTTAGAATCAATTAATCAACCTGAAACGAACAATCTTCCTGAAAAGCTTTTGCAATTTATTGATGTCTTCGATGAAAAATCTGCCAACAAACTACCACCTCATCGTCAATATGATTGTGAGATAAAACTAAAACCCGATGCGCTCTCAAGAAGACCTGATTATGCTGCTTCTGAACAAAATTCTAATGAAATCCCCTTCTCAGTGCTCCGTCCTGAAAACTTTGCTGCTTTCCCAACTTCCGCTGTACCTTTCACTGAAGAAATCCTTTCCGAATGTAAAAACGATTCATTTTATCATAACGTTTGTGACTACCTTGGAAATAACAAGCTCCCAATCCCACATTCTAAAATCGATAAATTCTCACTTAGTAACGGTTACCTTCTCTTTGACAACAAACTTTATATTCCGCCT
This sequence comes from Neocallimastix lanati (nom. inval.), assembly GCA_016946835.1. Classification (NCBI taxonomy): domain Eukaryota; kingdom Fungi; phylum Neocallimastigomycota; class Neocallimastigomycetes; order Neocallimastigales; family Neocallimastigaceae; genus Neocallimastix; species Neocallimastix lanati (nom. inval.). The sequence goes on along the minus strand of JACVTC010000042.1, from coordinate 276,490 downwards.
AACTGCCGCTCACACGCTTTTAAGATCTGCCATGACTCTCCCTCCGCTGGTCACTTCGGAATTCGAAAAACAATTAATCTTTTAAATCGCGACTTTTGGTGGCCCTCGCTTAACTCTGATGCTAAAGACTATATTCGCTCCTGCGAAACTTGCTGCCGTTCTAAGGACTCAAGACACAAACCTTATGGATACTTACAACCGCTTGAAATTCCTAATCGCCCTTGGATCTCTATTGCTATGGATTTTATTACCGATCTCCCTGAATCTTCTGGTTTTACTTGTATCTTTGTCATTGTCGACCGCTTCTCTAAAATGTGCCACTTTATTCCTTTTGAAAACGTTCCTTCCGCCCCTGACACTGCTTCTGCTTTTATGAAAACCGTCTTTCGACTCCACGGCTTACCAAATGAAATTCTATCCGATAGAGGAACCCAATTTACCTCTAAATTTTGGACTGCTGTTTGCGACGCCCTCGACATTAAGTTGAAGTTCTCTTCTCCATCCCATCACCAAACTAACGGTTTGACGGAGAGGGTGAACTCCGTTATTGAACAATATTTAAGATGTTTTGCTAACTACAAAGGATCTAATTGGAGTAACTATCTTTATCTGGCCGAATTCAGTTACAACAATGCAATCCAGGAATCGTCTAATTACTCACCTTTCTATGCAAATTATGGATTCAATCCTAGACATTCACCAGAAATACCAAGTAACATCGATGTACCAAGAGCTGAAGACTTTGTAGTAAATTTATCTGATCTCTCTAAGGAATTAAAAAGAGAATTTGGAAACCGCCTCTAAGAAACAAGAAAACTTTGCAAATAAACACAGAACCCAAGCCCCAGAATTCAAGAAAAATGATAAAGTATGGCTGAATAGTTCTCTCATTTTAAGAAACAAAAACAAAAAACTTAAACCAAGAAAATTAGGACCTTTCAAAATTATAAAGAAAATCTCTCCGGTAACTTACAAATTAGATCTACCAAAGAAGTATAGAATTCATCCAATTATACATGTATCCGAATTAGAACCATATTATGAAGACAATTTTAATAGAACTCAAGCACCATCTCCACCGGTTATCATAGATGATGAAGAAGAATATGAAGTTGAAAAGATTCTGGATAAAAGAAAACATTATGGAAAAATTCAATATCTCATCAAATGGAAAAGATACTCACTATCTGATGCCTCGTGGGAACCTGAATCCAACCTCAACTGCCCTGAACTAATCAAAGAATTTAATGAGTCCAACTAAATATAAATCATTTAATCAAAAATAAATTTTATTTCATCAAAGTACTATTAATCATTCTAACTTATGATTATTTTAAAAAAAAAAAAAAAAAAAAAATTATTTTATATTATTCAAAAACATTTATTCTAAGATAGTTTTATTTTTATACTTTATTTTTAAAACTTAAAATTCATGTAATTTTTATTATCCAATGTATTAATTAAATTATCACTCCTATAAGTATTTTAGTTATAGTTTATTATTATAAAAGTTAGAATTAGAAATAGTTTAGATTTAAAGCAAAAGATTCGTCTGGCATCCGAATCCTAGAGGAGGACCATGTAACGAATCTTAAAAAAAATTAGAAATTAGAATGCTGGCATAGTGGTTAGTCACTATGACCTCAGCCTGAACCACTAGGGTTCGACTCACACCTTTACTAAAATTTTATATCATTTAAATTTTAAAGAATTTTTATACTTCATTTCTGTATTTGTTTCTGTATTTGTTTCTGTATAAATTTCTATAAAAAAAATTAACAAAAGAAATTCTTAGAAATTAATAGAAACAAATCAGATAGAAATTCTATTTTAATTTATCTTTTATCATTATTTCTTTTAGATTCTTTTTAACCGAAAATAATCAATTTTTATGAAACTTTTTAATGATTTTATGGTTTTAAATTTTTATGGATTTAAATTTTGAAAAACTATAAATAGGAGTGAATTTCGCAGCCAAAAGATTTTAAAAAATTGTGTTTTTATTAATTATTGAATTAATTAATAAGTAATTCGAAATATTACAATAATTAATCTTTATAATTAATATTTTTAAATTTCTTAATTAATAAAACTATATTTTAAAAAACCAAATTACTTATTAATCAAAAAGTGCTTACCTATTGTGTTACACTCTTTAAAACACGGATATTCCAATATTCGTTACAAATAATATATTTTAATAAATACTAATTTAAAGATAACAATATAAAATATAATTTTAATATATAAAGTAATAGAATAATACATATATAATATAAGATAATAAAAATATATAAAATAATATAATTAATAAAAAACAATTTTTATAAATAATATTCAACTATATTAATTAATATAAAAAGGGATAATGTTAATTAATATGTAATACAATATTAATCAATTAATATATTAGGGGTTCAATAATGTATAAAAGGGATAATATTAATTAATATGTAATACAATATTAATTTGGTTATGAACGGTACAAAGATTTAAGGAGTACAAATTATATTTATAATTAAATTGTTATTTTTGTAGTATTAAATATAAATTAATTTGTATCAAATCCTTGACATTAATAATAATAAAATAAAATTATTATTAAATATTCTTATTAAAATCTTTTATAATAAAAATTATTAAATATTCTTATAAAATTCTTTTATTAATATTAAATATAATAAAAATTATTATTAAATATTCTTATAAAATTCTTTTATTAATATTAAATATAATAAAAATTATTATTAAATATTCTTATTAAAATCTTTTATTAATATCAAATATAATAAAAATTATTATTAAATATTCTTATTAAAATCTTTTATTAATATCAAATATAATAAAAATTATTATTAAATATTCTTATTAAATATTCTTTTATTAATATTAAATCTAATAAAAATTATTATTAAATATTCTTATTAAAATCATTTATTAATATCAAATCTAATAAAAATAATTATTAAATATTTTATTAATATTAAATATAATAATTATTACTAAATATTCTTATTAAAAATTATATAATATTTAAATCATTACTAATTCCTATTTTTATATTAAGAATAATAAAAACCTATTTCAATAAATATTTGATATAAAATACAGAATTATAAGTTTCTGATAATCATTATCTTTACTCTACTTTTAAAATCTCAAAATTTAAATCAAGAATTATAAAGAATTTTAAACAAAATGCGAATTCAATTAATTTTTATGACGGATTATCCTATAATTACAACTTTTTAATCTATTCTTTTCTTTCAAATAAGGTATCAGAGGATTCTGAAGAACCTGATATTGAGCGTATTCCTGAACAGTATAAAGACCTTGCAATAGTCTTCAGTAAAAAGGAAGCAGATAAGCTTCCTCCCCATCGTTTAACGGACTGTGAGATCAATCTCCAACCAGGTGCTACTTTACATTATGGACCAATCTACCCGCTTACATTGGAAGAATCAGAAGTTTTAAAAGATTACATAAAGGAAAACGAAAAGAAAGGATTTATTAGAGAATCTCACTCCCCAGCCGGCTATCCTGTTCTCTTTCAAAAAAAGAGTGATGGTTCTCTCCGACTCTGCGTTGACTACAAACGTTTAAATGCGGTTACTATTAGAAATTCCTATCCTTTACCGCTCATCAACGACATTATTGAACGAGTCAAAGGAGCCAAGTACTTTACTAAATTGGACTTGCGCTCCGCATATAATTTAATTCGTATAAAGGAAGGCGATGAATATAAAACAGCTTTCCGTACTAAGTATGGACATTACGAATATTTAGTAATGCCATTTGGTCTTAAAAATGCACCTGCAATCTTCCAATCTTTTATTGACTCTGTCCTTCGTCCATTCTTAGAGAAATCGGTAATACTCTACCTAGATGACATTCTAATTTATTCTAATTCATTAGATGATCATCATCAAACTGTACGTGAGGTTCTCAAAAAGCTTATTGACAATAATTTATATGCTAAACTTTCGAAATGTGAATTCGATAAAGAGGAAGTCGAATTCCTTGGACATATCATTTCTGGTTCTGGTGTGTCCACTGATCCAAAGAAGATCAAATCAATCAAAGAATGGCCCATTCCAAAAAACGTAAAAGAGGTTCAAAGGTTTCTTGGTCTTTGCAATTACTATAGAAGATTCGTAAGGAATTTTGCTGCTATTGCTAAACCTTTGCATGCTTTAACCAAGAAAGGAAGGAAGTTTGTTTGGTCTAAAGATTGTGATACCTCCTTCTCAATTCTCAAAAAACGTTTAACTTCTTCCCCTCTCCTCATGCATCCTGACTTAACAAAACCTTTTATTGTTGAGTGCGATGCTAGTAACTTTGCTATTGGAGCAGTTCTTTCCCAGTATGATAATGATAATAAGCTTCATCCTATTGCTTATTTTTCTCGTAGTCTTAACAATGCCGAAATAAACTATTCGATTACCGATAAGGAACTTTTATCAATTAAAGAAGCTTTCTCATCATGGCGTCACCTTTTGTTAGGTGCTAAATTCAAGATTAAAGTTTTTACTGACCATAGAAATCTTCTATATACCCTTGGAGGGAAGATAGGTAATCAACGTCAACATCGTTGGCATCTATTCTTCCAAGAATACCACTTTGAACTTATCTATCGCCAAGGTAAAAAGAATGGCAAACCCGATTCGTTATCCAGAAGACCAGACTACCAAAAGGAAGATATAGAGGATAAACCTGAGTTTATCTTAGACAGTAAGAATATTGGTAAAATCCCATGTTTAATTAGTATAACTAACGATCTTCTCAATAATATTAAAATAAACTTAAAGAATGATAAGGTTGCTGAGGATCTTCGTATATATTTTTCTGAAAATAATGTCTCTCAAGGTTTCCCTTATAAACCATTTCGCAAAATGAATAATTTTAAATTAGAAAATGATTTAATATTATACAACAATCTTATTTACATACCAGATCAACTTCGTTTAGATATTTTAACTCGTTATCATGAGAAACCTGCTGGGGTTAACCTAACCATTTTGGTGTCAAAAGAACTTTGGAGTTGATCTCAAGAAACTTTTGGTGGCCCAAGATGGAAGATGATGTTAAGAATTTTGTAAAGTCGTGTGAAACATGTATGAGAAACAAAAAATCTAGGCACCGAAAATTTGGGTTACTTCAACCGCTTGACGTTCCAGAAAGACCTTGGAAATCAATCGAAATTGATTTCTTATGTGGTCTTCCACCATCCAAAGGTAATACGGTGATTATGGTTGTAGTTGATAGATTTTCAAAAATGATACACCTTATTCCCTTCAAAGATATTCCAAATTCCGTACAAACAGCCAAAGCTTTTATCAATAATATCTATAAGCTCCATGGTCTACCCTATGATATTATTACGGATAGAGGTTCACAGTTTACGAGTGAACTTTGGCAAGAATTTCTATTCTTATTAAATATTAAATCGAAAATAGCTACTACTGACCACCATGAAACCGTAGGTCAAGTTGAACGATGCAATTCTTTCATCGAACAATACCTTCGCTGTTTCTCAAGATCTTTCTATCATGATGATTGGGTTGATTTTCTTCCACTTGCTGAATTTGCTTATAACAACTCAATTCACCCTTCCACTAACGAAACTCCCTTTTTTATCAACTATGGATTTCATCCTTACATGGATGAATATACACTACTCCCTACTTGTAACATTAATCATAAAATGGTTCAAAAAGTTTATGAAAGTTTTAATCATGTTAAAGAAGTTCTTCTCCGATCCCAAGAGCTATATAAACGTTCTGCTGATAGAAAAAGAATTACCGCTCCTTCTTACAACATTGACGATTTGGTGTGGATTCAAGCTCCCCCTTCGTTAAATATAGAATCAAGCTCAAAACTAGCTCCATGCAAATTTGGTCCATACAAAGTAACCAATGTTTTACATAATAATAATTATGAAATTGAACTTAAAAATTCACCCTTTCCTAAGCATCATAATGTTTTCCACGTCTCTGAACTCGAACCATTCACACCAGTGCCTGAAAAGTTTAGAAAACGATATAAAGATCCTGAGTCTATTAAGGATATTATTGAAATTGCGGGTTTTAGAACTAACTATAAGAAGAAACAATACGAATATAAAATCCGTTATAAATATCGTTCCTCCTATAATTGGGTATCTTCTTCTGAAGTTGAAGATAATCCAAGAAACCAAAATATTTTTATTAAATACATTAATAATAATAGGAAACCAGTCTCGATCTCATATAGTAATTAAAAAAAAAAAAAAAAAAAAAAAAAAAAAAAAAAAAAAAAAAAAAAAAAAAAAAATTTTTTCTTTAAAAATATATATTCAACACAATTTATTTCTCCAACTAATTTGAAATTCACATGGCCAATTGAACATTTATGTTCAAGTGAATTTCAAATACTTCTTGAGTACTCTTTTGAATAAACTAATATCAAAAATATTAGTATTCTTGAATTCGCCTGGAATGCGAATTCTTGGAGAGAGCGTTGTCAAGGATTTGATACAAATTAATTTATATTTAATACTACAAAAATAACAATTTAATTATAAATATAATTTGTACTCCTTAAATCTTTGTACCGTTCATAACCAAATTAATATTGTATTACATATTAATTAATATTATCCCTTTTATACATTATTGAACCCCTAATATATTAATTGATTAATATTGTATTACATATTAATTAACATTATCCCTTTTTATATTAATTAATATAGTTGAATATTATAAAAATTGTTTTTTATTAATTATATTATTTTATATATTTTTATTATCTTATATTATATATGTATTATTCTATTACTTTATATATTAAAATTATATTTTATATTGTTATCTTTAAATTAGTATTTATTAAAATATATTATTAAATATTTTATATTGTTTTTCAAAATATAAAAGAACTAAAAAATATTCTTTTTTAAATCTTTGTAAGATTATTATTTACAAATAATCTGATAACTTTATAATAAAACATATTAAATAAAAATATAGTTAATTAAAAGTTTAATAATAAAATAATATTTTATATTTGAATAAATCAATTTATAAAAATAAAATAATATCAAAAGGTTATTAGATTAAAGGCTTCCAACCAAGTTTACCCTTTAATCTAAGTACCAACTTAACAATTAAGAGTATTTAATAGGAAATACAAGGTATTTAGTGACACCCCGTATCAAAAATGTTGAGGTTCATATTAGAAAAGGAGTGTGAACATTAAATAAATAGATAAATTAAATAACTATTAAATTACACTAAAAGAATTTATCATTACACATTATAAATTTTATTTAAAGAACTATTATTAAAAATATTTATTATTTATAAATTATATAATTATTTTATTGTTAAAAATAACTTTATTAATATTAATATTTATTATTATAACAATATGGGAAACCTTTCAATTCTTATTCCTATTTCATTATCACTACTATTTCTACTATTTCTTTTCTCAGAAAGGCCCCCTTCATAAAATAATATGGATAATACATATTTTATATTATTTAATTACATTATTAAAAACCAATCATATAAATTAATTAATTACATAAATTTAATATAAAAAATAATAAAATATAACTAATATAAAAATTATTAATATAGAATATAAGAAAATTATTAATAGTAAAGAATATAATAATATATTTTTATATAATAAATTATTAAAAATTTAATTAAAAATATCATTATTATTCTATTCTTTATCAAAAAAAATCAAGAAGCGTTAGTAGTATAGAGGTAGAATATTTGCCTTCCAAGCAAATGGCCCGGGTTCGATTCCCGGTTAACGCATTATCGTTTAAATTTTAGTATTTATTATTTTTTTTTCAAATACGAAATGAAAAATTTTCTTACGAAATAATGGTATGAAAAAAAAAAAAAAAAAAAAAAAAAAAAAAAAAAAAAAAAAAAAAAAAAAAAAACATTTGCTATAATTTAAAATTATTGTAAAAAAAAATTTTTATTTTATTTTATTTTATTAAATCTGTACTTTATATTTATATTCTACTATTTATTTTATTTTATTTTATTTTATTCAATCTGTACTTTATATTCATATTCTACTATTTATTTTATTTTATTTTATTTTATTCAATCTGTACTTTATATTTATATTCTACTATTTATTTTATTTTATTTTATTTTATTCAATCTGTACTTTATATTTATATTCTACTATTTATTTTATTTTATTCAATCTGTACTTTATATTTATATTCTACTATTTATTTTATTTTATTTTATTTTATTCAATCTGTACTTTATATTTATATTCTACAATTAATTTTATTTTATTTTATTTTATTCAATCTGTACTTTATATTTATATTCTACTATTTATTTTATTTTATTCAATCTGTACTTTATATTTATATTCTACTATTTATTTTATTTTTTTCAATCTGTACTTTATATTTATATTCTACTATTTATTTTATTTTATTTTATTTTATTCAATCTGTACTTTATATTTATATTCTACTATTTATTTTATTTTATTTTATTTTATTCAATCTGTACTTTATATTTATATTCTACTATTTATTTTATTTTATTCAATCTGTACTTTATATTTATATTCTACTATTTATTTTATTTTATTTTATTTTATTCAATCTGTACTTTATATTTATATTCTACAATTAATTTTATTTTATTTTATTTTATTCAATCTGTACTTTATATTTATATTCTACTATTTATTTTATTTTATTCAATCTGTACTTTATATTTATATTCTACTATTTATTTTATTTTATTCAATCTGTACTTTATATTTATATTCTACTATTTATTTTATTTTTTTCAATCTGTACTTTATATTTATATTCTACTATTTATTTTATTTTATTTTATTTTATTCAATCTGTACTTTATATTTATATTCTACTATTTATTTTATTTTATTTTATTTTATTCAATCTGTACTTTATATTTATATTCTACTATTTATTTTATTTTATTCAATCTGTACTTTATATTTATATTCTACTATTTATTTTATTTTTTTCAATCTGTACTTTATATTTATATTCTACTATTTATTTTATTTTATTTTATTTTATTCAATCTGTACTTTATATTTATATTCTACTATTTATTTTATTTTATTTTATTTTATTCAATCTGTACTTTATATTTATATTCTACTATTTATTTTATTTTATTCAATCTGTACTTTATATTTATATTCTACTATTTATTTTATTTTTTTCAATCTGTACTTTATATTTATATTCTACTATTTATTTTATTTTATTTTATTTTATTCAATCTGTACTTTATATTTATATTCTACTATTTATTTTATTTTATTTTATTTTATTCAATCTGTACTTTATATATTTACATTCTACTATTTATTTTATTTTTTTCAATCTGTACTTTATATTTATATTCTACTATTTATTTTATTTTATTTTATTTTATTCAATCTGTACTTTATATTTATATTCTACAATTAATTTTATTTTATTTTATTTTATTCAATCTGTACTTTATATTTATATTCTACTATTTATTTTATTTTATTCAATCTGTACTTTATATTTATATTCTACTATTTATTTTATTTTTTTCAATCTGTACTTTATATTTATATTCTACTATTTATTTTATTTTATTTTATTTTATTCAATCTGTACTTTATATTTATATTCTACTATTTATTTTATTTTATTTTATTTTATTCAATCTGTACTTTATATTTATATTCTACTATTTATTTTATTTTATTTTATTTTATTTTATTTTATTTTATTTTATTTTATTTTATTTTAAATACTGAATTAATCTCAAGAGAAAATTCATAAAAAAAAATTTTTTTTTTATAATTTTAATATTAATTATATATATTTAATTTCTTATCCTTTTTATACTAAATATTTTAAATAATTAATGACAAAAAGAAATAATAAAAATCAAAATAAAAACAAAATCAAAATCAAAATAAATAAATTAAAGAAAAAAAATATATATATTTAAAATTTAAGAGTAAAAATAAAAAAAAAAAAAAAAAAGGATTTAAAAATATTATTACTTTTGACAAAAATCTTATGAAATTTATATAATTTATTCAATAATAAAGGAAAAGGAATAAGAATCATAATTGAAATATTGTCGAAATTTATGAAAAATACTAAAAATTAAAACCTTTAACCAAATATTATTATATGTAGTTAAAGGGGCTTAAAGTATTTTATATTTAAAAAAAATTTTTTTAAAGTATAAAATATTTAAAAGACTATAATTCATATCCTACAGTTTAATTTTATTTTTGTATTTAATTTTATTTTTATATTTAATTTTATTTTTGTATTTAATTTTATTTTTATATGTAATTTTATTTTTATATGTAATTTTATTTTTATATGTAATTTTATTTTTATATGTAATTTTATTTTTATTTTTAATAAAAAATAATATAAATGTACTATAATTCATTTTTTATATGACATATTATCTGCTTTGAATATTAAAAAATATTGGAAGAAATAATAATATTATAAACCAATTATTTGTTATATATATATTTTTTTATTTTTTAGTTTTATATATATTTATTATAGCTTTAAATTTAGTTATTATGATCAGAATAAATTTAAAATATTGAATAATTTATTATTAAAATTTACTCTAATTACTGTTTCCTATCATTAAATTATTTTTTTTTCATATGATGGCAATAAACTAAAAAGCATTATCATCAATTGTCATCTTCATCATCTTCATCATCATTCTCTATTTCTATATCTTTTCTCCAAACTTTCTTATTTTTTAATACTAAAAATTTTAATTTTAATTTTAATTTTAATTTTAATTTTAATTTTTTTTATTTGATTTGAATGAAAATCTAAAATTTAAAATTTAAATTAAAATTTATTTAATTAATTTTTAATTAATTCAGAATGAAAAAAATTGATTTTTTTTATATTTAAAGTCTTCATATTTTTTGTCAATTTAAATTTAAATAAATAAATAATAATTGAATTAATAAATAAATAAATAAATAAATAAATAAATTATTATAGTATTATTATAGAGTATTAATTATCACTAGTGTCATTAATTATTGATGATTAAATAATTATAGTATTACTATTGATTATTATAGTATTATTAATTATTGATGATTAAATAATTATTATTTACAATTATAGTATTTACTATTATTGATTATTATAGTATTATTGATTATTATAGTATTATTGATTATTATAGTATTATTGATTATTATAGTATTATTGTATTATTTATAGTATTAACTTTTGATTATATATTATTATATAGTATTATTTATAATTAGAGCATTACTATTATAGTATTGATTATTATTTATAATTAGTGCATTACTATTATAGTATTGATTATTATTTATAATTATAGTATTTATGTTAGAATATGTGAAATAAATATGAAATATACGTTAAATGTATTAAAATGTATTTGTTATATATGTAATGTATGAGCCACAATGTAATAATATAAAAGCATGTAAATTTATTAAATTTAAATATTTGCAGCTCTTTATCATAAAATATATTAATAAAGTTGACATAATTATAAAACCCAAACTATTGACTTTTAACAGATTAAGAGTCTCATCGACTCTTTAAAGGAATATTTATATCCTTAGCCGGACTAGAAAAATGTCAACTAAAATACCTAGGATCCAGAATTTATGATAAAAGTTGTCATTATGTCAACTTTAGTGAAGATTGATCTAATTTGAAGAAAAATGATCTTAAAGTTTCAAGAATATGAAAACGCGTAAAAATTAAGTATTTTATGAAAGAAAATTCCCCTGAAATAAATAATATACTAATAAAATAATAAATTAGAAGATAAGACACGTATAAAATAAATGAGAGACGTGACAAATTAATATGCAAATATTTTTGAGACTCTTAATAAAGATTAATAAAGAATATAAATTAAATCATTAATTAGTAAATAAACAACTTTTGAATATTAAAGGCTATTTATTCACAACTAATCAAGCTAATAATTAAATAAAATGACGTGAAACCATAGCGGTTAACTATAAGAGTTGTCAAATATAAATATAGACGTAAAAACCAGAGAGTTAAACCATGTGTTGTCAAGAGTACATAAAACCAAAGAGGTAAACCATGTGTTGTCAATTAGGCGTAATTCCCAATGAGGTTGCCAAAATATAATAATAGGATGGTACAAATAAGAGTAACCAATCCGAAAAAATATAACTTGAATATAATAATTAATAATTTTATCCATAATAAAAATATAAAGGTTTTAAGACGTTTAACCACAAAAATGTCATATTAATATAGGGTAATAATATAGTTGTTAAAATAAAACAAGCTAATATATAAATAAGTATATAAAATTACAATTAATGAAAATTAAATTATAGCATATTAATATTGGTATAGATATAGAGATAGTATAGTACACATATTCACTTTCAAACCAAAATTATTCTTTTAAAATAATTTGGTTTGAGGGGGGAATGTTAGAATATGTGAAATAAATATGAAATATACGTTAAATGTATTAAAATGTATTTGTTATATATGTAATGTATGAGCCACAATGTAATAATATAAAAGCATGTAAATTTATTAAATTTAAATATTTGCAGCTCTTTATCATAAAATATATTAATAAAGTTGACATAATTATAAAACCCAAACTATTGACTTTTAACAATTTACTATTAAGTATTTTTATTATTAAATAATTATTATTTTATTCTTATTATTTTATTTTTTACCAAGATTTTAAATATTTTAAATATTTTTAAATTTTATAAATAATAAAGAAATAATTTCACTTTTTAAAATTATTTATATTTACTTTTTTCATTATTTTTTTATTTTTATTTTTGTATATAAGAAAGAAAGAAAGAAAAAAAAAAAAAAAAAAAAAGAAAAAAAGTCATAAATAAATTAATAAAAAAATAAATAAAATGTTTATATATTTAAAATAAATTTTTTCATCTCTTTAAATAATTTTTTTTTATAATTAAAACATATTACAGTAACTAACAGATACACAGATATTAAAATAATAATAATAATATATATATAAGAAGAAGAAGTAAAAGAAAAAAAAAAAAGAAAAAAAAAATGAAGTTAAAATATATTTTTAATTTATTATTAGTCTTTGTTCCTCTAGTTTTATCCTCAGAATGTAACAATATTGATAAAAGTATATTACACTCTATAAATAAATGTTCTACCAATGAGGAAGGAAAAATTATAGGATTGTAACTATTATATTTCAAAAAGATTTATATTATTAATTTTATTTTTATTTTTGTATTTTTTATTTTTTCTTTATATTTATATATATAAACAAGTAATATAATTGAAAATATTGATGTATAATACTTCGAAGTAAATATTTTAATATATTAAAAATAATATATATATATTTTTTTTTTTTCAAAATATAGAACTATTACTAATAGAAATTTAAATGAGGAGCAAGTTAATCAATTATTGACTTATAATCTTACTGAACTGTACGTAATCATATATATTATGTATTCTTTATTTTTTTATTTTTAAATTATTTATTTTATAAAATTTATTTAATTTTATTTTATTTATTTATTTATTTTTTTTATTATAAAAATATCTTTTATTTATTTAATTTTATATTGTCTATATTACCAATAAACAATTAATCAATTAATATAACGTAATTAATATTATAAAAACATTTTCATTAGTTCATATACTATTTTAATGGAAGATGGTGAAACATTTGAAACTTATATTAATGGATCTTAAAAAACTTGAATATCTGTGAGTTACAAATGATAATAATTACAATTAATAATATATATATACATTTAAATAAGTAATAAATTTATATTAAAAAATAAAAAATTTATAATAATAATATATTATCTTTTTTTTTTTTCATTTATTTTTTAATTTTATATACATATATATATATATTTTTCCATAAATAAATTTATGTTTCAAATACAGTAATTTAAGTAAAAATAAAATAAGGGGTGATTCTCTAACATTCTTAAATAAATTTGAAAATTTGAAATATTTGTAAATATTCATATATTGATAATTAATATATATATATATATTAAAAATTAACAACAATAATAATAACTAATAATAAATATATATATATATTTATATTTATATTTATTATTATATTTATTTTTATTATTATATTTATATTTATAGCTATATTCAAGATAATATAGATATTAAAGGAAAAATTATAGAAAATGAGAATCTTATAGAATGTGATTATAGTGATTCCTATAATCTTTGTATTCCAAAAACAATCATAGAAGTTAAATGTTTAAATCCTAATATAAAATTTGAGACCTGTGAAGATGATGATATCAAGGAAAGTACAAATGGTCTCTGTGGTCAAGAAAATGGTAGATGTCCCTATGGTCAGTGTTGTAGTAAAGATGGAAAATGTGGCTCTACCGAAGATCACTGTTTCATCAGTCAAAATTGTCAAATGAAATATGGTCATTGTATTGATGAATGTGAAGAATTTCTTGACTATATCAATAAAAATAGTATAGAAGAAGTTACTTGTAAAATAAATGAAGAGGGAAAAGCTACTACAGTGTAATGAATAAATAAATAAATAAATATATATATATATATATATTTTTTTTTTTTTTTTTTGAATTATAATTAATTCTTTTTTTTAATATAAATTATGCTAATAATTTATTATTATTACTAATTTTTAATATTATTATTATTTATTATTATTACTCATTATTTATTATTATTATTTTTATATATATAAATATTATATATATTTTATATAATTATTAATTTAACACTTTTTTATAATTTTTAATTATAATATTAATAATATATATATATTATTTTTAAATATAAAAGTGAAGTGTTTAGATATAGTGATGAAAAAAATTTTCAACTCCTATTAAATCATCTTCCGACTTTACATAATCTTGAAAAATTGTAATGTGAAATAAAATTTATCATTTATAAAAATATATATATATACATATAATATATTTATATAATAATTTTTACATTTTATAATTTATGAGGATGAATAATCTTCATAATGAAAATAATTATAATAATATTAAATTATTATTATTAATATTATTATTATTAAATAAAAAAAAATATAAATCATATATATTAGAATATTGAGTTTTATAGATTTTGAAATTGATGATCTTGAACCATTAAAGAAAATTGAAAAACTTACTGATTTGTAAATAATTATTATAACTTGATATATATATCATTATTAATATTATAGTAAAAAATTATTATTTTATTTCATTATATTTTACTTTTTTTTTATTATTATTAATATTATTATTATTAAATAAAAAAAAATATAAATCATATATATTAGAATATTGAGTTTTATAGATTTTGAAATTGATGATCTTGAACCATTAAAGAAAATTGAAAAACTTACTGATTTGTAAATAATTATTATAACTTGATATATATATCATTATTAATATTATAGTAAAAAATTATTATTTTATTTCATTATATTTTACTTTTTTTTTTTTTTTTTTTTTTTTAATATTAATATTTTTATTTTTCATTATTTTTTGTTATTATTAAAAAAAAAAAAAAAAAAAAAAAAAAAAAGAGAATTATTTAGTCATAATTTTGGAGGAGAAAAAAGTACGCTATATGAATTTCCTGAAATTGTATTATCATTAACTAATTTAAAGAGACTGTAAGTTTAACATTATATAAAAATAATAATAATTAAATTAAATAAAAATAAAAATAAAAATAATAATAAACTAATATAAAGATAAAATATAAATATATATATATATATATATATATATATATACATTTTCTTTTTATTCATTAACTGTATAAAAAATTTTTTATTTTTATTATTTTGTATTATTATATAGTGAAATTTATGATAATAAAATTAAATCTATTCCGGATGATATAAGCAAACTTGAAAATCTTGAATATCTGTAAATATAATATATATATATATTATTATTATTATTATTATTATACATACATAAATATATATATATATATATATATAACATTATAACATTATATAATATATATTATTTAATAAAAAATATTATATTATCATTTATACATTTTATATACTTTTTATTTATATTTAAATATATTCAATTAATTTCTATTTCAGTGGACTTTCATTAAATGAAATTACTGATGTATCACCAAAAATAGGTGAACTTAAACATCTTAAAGAAATGTAAATTTATTAATACATTCTTATTAATTTTTTTTTTTTTTTTTTTTTTTTTTATTTGACTTTGTTATAAATATACATTTTATTAATAGTGTAAATTAATATTATATATTAATATTAATATATATTTTTTATTAATTAAAATGTAAAAAAAATTTTATTTTATTTTATTTTTTTTTTTTTTAGTGATCTCTCATTTTGTGAAATAAAAGAATTACCTGTTGAATTTGGAAATATTAAAACGCTTGAAAACCTGTAATAATACACCTATATATTCATATTGAAAAATCTTTTTAATTATAATAACAATTTTAATAATTAATTTTTTTTTTTTTTAAAAAAAACTTTTTTAAAATTAATAAAATATTTAATAATTAATAATATTATTTTCAATCATTTATATATTTACATTAACAGTTCTTTAAGCAATTGTAAAAAAATTACAAATTATTCAGATTTTATAGGAGGTCTTAAAAATTTAAAATCACTGTATGTCATTTATTTTATATAATTATATATAATTATATCTGAATAATTTAAAACTTTTTTTTTTTATAATTTTTATTTTATTTTATTATTATTATTATTATTATTATTATTATATTTATTATTTTAAAAAAAATTCTTATTTTTTTTATTTTATTTTATTTTATTATAATTTTCGTTAAATAATAAAATCTTAATAATCGATATAAATATATATATTATTTATACACTTATTAACTTATTAATTAACATTTAATTATTTATATAAAAATATAAATAAATATAAATTTTATTTCTATCAGTAATTTAGAAAATAATAATATATATTATAGATTATCAAAAATACCAAAAGAAATTGGAAATCTTAGTCAACTTGAAAATCTGTATGTATATTTATAAATTTATATTTATAAAAAAAAAAAAAAAAAAAAAAAAAAAAAAAAAAAAAAGCTATTCCAATAACAACTACATACCAATAATTAATATAATTTTTTTATAACACGATATTATCTTTAATAATATTCTTAATATTATATATATATATAAAACCATTAAAAAAAAATTTTTTTTTTTTTAATATTATAGTTATATGGAAGGAAATGAAATTAGAGAACTTCCAGATGAATTTGAAAATCTTAAAAATCTTAAAATTCTGTAAATTGAAAGTTATATATATAGTATATAAATTAAATATAACTATTTATTATTATTATTATTATTTTAATTAATTAAATAATAATAATATATATAAATATTATTATTAGTATTAGTATTATTTTAATTAATTGAATATAAATAATATATATAAATATTATTATTATTAGTAGTATTATTTTTAATAAATAAAATATAAATGCTTATTAATTTTTTCTTTTTTATTTTTTTTTAATTTTTTATTTATTATATATAAATTTCTAATTTTTTTTTTTTTTTTTTTTTTTTTTTAAATAAAATATGTAAATATATATAACTATTTTAGTGATTTATATTATAATAATTTAAAAAAATTCCCTGAACTAATAGGAAAATTAGAAAAACTTGAAATATTGTAAGAACAAAAATAGCATTAGTTTTAATTAATTAGTAAATTAGTAATAGAAAATAATAAATTATAAAATAATAATAAGATTTTAATAATTTTTAATATTTTTATAGCTATACTAACTATATATATATATATAAATTAATTATTAAAAAAAAAAAAAAAAAAAAATTTTTTTAAATATCTTTAACAGAAAATTAAATTCTAATTTTATTGATGATGAAATACCAAAGTCATATAATAACTTATCTAATCTTACTGAAATGTAATATTATAATAAAATTATATATATATATTTATAAAATTTTAATAATTTATTAGTGTATTAGTGTGAATTTTTTTTTTTTTTTTTTTTTTTTTTTTTTTTTTTTGTATAATATTATAATATAATATTAATAATATATATATTTATATATATATATTTAATTTATTAGTGATACTTCTTATAATGTTGATGTAAGAGGGGAAACTTTAACAATTAAAAATCTAGTTAAATGTAATTATGAGAATTTTTTTGACAAAAATAAAGTTTATTCTCTTTGTAGACATGGTTCTGAAACTTGCCTTAATAAAGATACAATAAAATATTATAAACTTTGTGAAAATTCGTCTGCTCTTAACACTACTACTACAAAAACAAAAACAACAACAACAACAGTTAAACCATATACTATTACAAGTACTACTATAAGTAGTACCAAAATATCTACTAAAACATCAACCAAAACATCTACCAAAACATCTACCAAAACATCTACCAAACCATCTACCAAACCATCTTCCAAAACATCTACTAGAACATCTACCAAAGCATCTACCAAAACATCTTCCAACACATCTACTAAAACATCTACTAAACCATCTACCAAAATATCATCCAAAACATCTACCAAAACATCTTCCAAAACATCTACTAAAATATATACCAAAACATCTTCCAAAGCATCTACTAAAACATCTACCAAAACATCTACAAAGAAATCAACTGAAATAACTACTAAAAAATCTACTAAAACATCTACTAAAACATCATCCAAAACATCTCTCAAAACAACTACCAAAAAATCTACCAAAACATCTACTAAAACATCTACCAAGGCATCTACTAGTACATCATCCAAAACATCTACCAAAACATCTCTCAAAACATCTACCAAAAAATCTACCAAAACATCTACCAAAACATCTACCAAAACATCTACCAAAACATCTACCAAAACATCTACCAAGACATCTACCAAGACATCTACTAAAACATCTAACACAACATCTACCTAACCATCTATTAAAAAATCTACCAAAACATCATCCAAAACATCATCCAAAACACCTACCAAAACATCTTTCAAAACATCTACTAAAATAACTACAAAATAGAAACTAATGAAAAAATAAAAAAAAAAAAAAAAAAAAAAAAAAGAAAGAAAATTATCCCCAATTGTAAAAATTCTCAACAACGAAATAGCCTAAATAATATTGTATTACATATAAAATCTATTATTTTATTTAATTGGTAAATGTTGTAGTGGTATTATTACATTTAAAATCTATTATATTTTTAGTTAGTGAATATGGAGTGATAAAAAATTTAATATAAAAAAAAAAAAAAAAATGTAATTATTAAAAAAAATTTTTATTTTTGTTTAATAATAATAATAATAATAATAATAATAATAAAAAAAAAAAAAAAAAAAAAAAAAAAAAAAAAATTCATTATTAAAATATTTTAATTATTAAAAAGATGAATTTTTTAAAAAGATGAATTATTATTTTGAGAAGTTCTTAATAAAATTTCTATAGTAGTTATAAAAAGTCTAGAGTCCTAGAGTCTAGAAAGTTTTTGCATTTCTGTACAGCTTATATTTAGATTTCATAACTATGAATTTATGCTTGATCAGTTTTTTTAAAAAGTATTGTTCGAATATGCTGTACATATTCTTTTAATGTTTTAGAATGAACCACTCTATCATCCAAATTAGACTTGGCAGTATTTTCCCCGATATTCTTGCTAAAGATATCATTTACAAAGCTCTGCAATATTGCAGGTGCATTGGTTTTTACCAAAAGGCATTACCAGATTACTCAAAAGTACCCCAAACATTGTATTAAATATTGTCTTTATATTCATTACATTCCTGTATTCACACTAAAATGTAGCTAGAGCTAAGTAGCTGGCTGGCTTTCCCAGGGCAATTTTTTTTATCAAATTCTACCAACGTCTTCAGGTCTTAGAAGACTAACCTTATTAAAGTCCTTACCCTCTCTCTTCTCATTTTACCCACTCTTAAGAGAGGGAATCAGTTTTAACCATTCTTTTTTTTTTTTTCTTTTTTTTTTTTTTCTCAAGTCTGTAAATTATCTCAAACCACTAATGTAGTAAATAATTCTTACTTAACCTTAATCTCTCTAGGGAGTTTGTAGTTGCAGTTGTAGTTTAGGTAAGCGAACACTAAATTCCTTGTTGGTCGCTATTAGCAAATGTCCTTTATGAACGCCACATCTAATAATAAATCCATATAAAGATCAAATCAAATTTTAATGAATATAAAAATTTAAAAAATTTAAAAATTTAAAAAATTTAAAAAATTTAAAAAATTAAAAATTAAAATTAAATTAAATTAAATTAAATTAAATTTAATTAAATTGTTTAATTAATTTTTTTTTTTTTTTTTTTTTTTTTTTTTATTTCTTATTATAAAAATTTATTGAATTTTATAATGAAAATGAAAATGAAATGAAAAAAAAAAAAAAAAAAATACTTTAATTTTATTCATTAATAAAATTTATTAATTTATAAATTATGAATATCTAAATTTTTTTTTTTTTAAATTTTTTTATTTTAACTTTTTACTATTGAATATGAAAGTATCATCGAGTATTTCGAGATTAATTAGGGAGAAAATATTCATTAAAAAAAAAAAAGATGATTACGAGGATATTCCATTGATTATGTATATCCTTTTGAAAATGAGACCATTGTAAAATAGTTAATTATAAAATGGTACAGATATTAATCGTATTAGCCTTTTAAATATTTAAATTACTGAATGTAAATATTAAAAGTGAGAATAGAGTCAGAGATTTAATTAAATATGGTGCTAATAATGTTAAAATTAAACATACATCTACAATAAAGATATATCATTAATAATAAGTTTGTGAAAATGACAATAAAAAATAGAGCAATAGTTAATTATTTAACTTAAGCATGGATCAGATGTGAATTATCAAAATATTCGAGATGATAATAAATCTTTATTAGTGGTATATATGAATAGAAATAAATTTGTAGTTAATTCCATAGTCGAGTATGAAAATCACTTTATTTCAAAAAAAAAAAAAAAAAAAAAAAAAAGAAAAAAAAAAGAAATTGGAAAGGAGAGGAATTCTTTAGAAGTAATGAGATGTATTTATGAAAATGAGAATGTTAGTTAAATATTATTTAATTAAATAGAATATGAATATCAATAAAAATTAATCTTTAGTATTGGTTCAGTAAAAAAAAAAAAAAAAAATGGAAATGAAGCTAAAATAAAATATTTCGTAAAGCGTGAGACAGATAATATAATAATAATATTATAAATCAATTATTTGTTATATATATTTTTTTTATTTTTTAGTTTTATATATATTTTTTTTATAGCTTTAAATTTAGTTATTATGATCAGAATAAATTTAAAATATTGAATAATTTATTATTAAAATTTACTCTAATTACTGTTTCCTATCATTAAATTATTTTTTTTTCTTATGATGGCAATAAACTAAAAAGCATTATCATCAATTGTCATCTTCATCATCTTCATCATCATTCTCTATTTCTATATCTTTTCTCCAAACTTTCTTATTTTTTAATACTAAAAATTTTAATTTTAATTTTAATTTTAATTTTAATTTTAATTTTTTTTATTTGATTTGAATGAAAATCTAAAATTTAAAATTTAAATTAAAATTTAATTTAATTAATTATTTAATTAATTCAGAATGAAAAAAATGATTTTTTATATTTAAATAAATAAATAAATAAATGAATAATTAATTAATTAAATAAAATTTAATTAATTAAATAAATAATTATAAATAATATCAATAATCAATAATTAATAATTAATAATAAATAGACACTATAAATCAATAATTATAAATAATCCTCTATAATCAATAATACTATGATCAATAATAGTAAATAACACTTTATATATAAATTATTAATAATAATAAATCTAAATATATCTGATTTATTGTATTAATATGGAAAATTAAATATTAAATTATAAAAAATAATAATGAAATATTATAAAAAACTAAAATATATATATATATAAATTGACAATTAATAAATTATTTATATTTATTAGTATATTTAATTATAATCATTAATCAATAATATTTTATAAATAATTATAAATAAATAATAGTAATACTATACTAAATAATATTATTTATAATTATTTATTATTATTTATTATTATTTATTACTTGTTTCTTAATTATTTATTTTCATTATTATATTATTTATTATTTATTATTATTTTAATTATTAAATTAACTATTATTGATTATTATGGTATTATTACGTAGTATTATTTATCATTAGTGCCAATTGATTAATGGCGATTATAGCTTTACAATTATTTATAATTAGAGCATTACTATTGATTATAGTATTTATTATTTTTGTAATTATAGTATTATTATTGATCTTGATAATTGATTATTAAATAATTATTATTTATAATTATAGTATTTAATATAATTATTTTATTATCAAATTACTATAATGAATTATTATAGTATTATTATATAGTATTATTTATTATTATAGTATTATTATTAATTAAATACTATAATTACTGTATTATTAAATAATTATTATTTGTAATTATAGTATTTAATATTATATTATTAAATTAGATTATTATAGTATTATTATATAGTATTATTTATTATCATAGTATTATTTATTATTATAGTATTATTTATTATTATAGTATTATTTATTATTATAGTATTATCATAGTATTATTTATTATTATAGTATTATTTATTATTATAGTATTATCATAGTATTATTTATTATTATAGTATTATTTATTATTATAGTATTATCATAGTATTATTTATTATTATAGTATTATTTATTATTATAGTTTTATTTATTATTATAGTATTATTATTGATTACTGTATTATTAAATAATTATTATTTGCAATTATAGTATTATTATTGATTGTTAATTATTAAAAATTTTTTTTTTATTTATTTTTTATAGAATGAAGACTTATGTCTCCCCCATATAATATGGGTGTATTTTTAATTGTCATACCGGTACAGGTCGACGCTCGCAATCCCCCCATAAGCAAGAAACTCCAGTGTAGAAGCACTCTATGCGATCCTCAAGGGAAAGCAGAGCCTACTATAGGTCACCCCCTTGCCATCCCAGAGGAGCTAGAAACTGTAATCCTCTCAGACAAGGCATAGGCAATGGAAATCTTAAAGTGTTAGAAATTAATTATTCAATAATTATTATTTACAATTATATTATTTAATATTATTAAATATCTATTATGGATTATTATAGTATTATTATATATATATTATTTATAATTATTGGATTACTATTGATTACTGTATTATTATTTAATATTATTAATTTATTATTAAATAATTATTATTTATTATTATATTATTGTTATATAGTATTATTTATGATTAGATTAGTGCATTACTATTATAGTATTGATTATTATTTATAATTAGTGCATTACTATTGATTATAGTATTGATTATTATTTATAATTATAGTATTTACTATTAAGTATTTTTATTATTAAATAATTATTATTTTATTCTAATTATTAATTTAATAGATTTAAAAAAAAAAAAAGGAAATAAAAAATTTTTTTTTCTTTTTCTCCATCCATTTTATGGGAAATTCCATACAAATTTTAAAAAATAATAATTAAAAAAATTTTTTTTTATAAATATTATAAAAGAATTAAATGAAAATAATTTTTTTTCTTTCTTTCTTTCTTTGACTTTCTTTCTTTCATTTTATTTTTGTTCTTATTTTTTACTAAGATTTTAAATATTTTGAATATTTTTAAATTTTATAAATAATAAAGAAATAATTTCACTTTTTAAAATTATTTATATTTTTTTTTTTTTCATTAATTTTTTATTTTTATTTTTGTATATAAGAAAGAAAAAAAAAAAAAAGTCATAAATAAATAAATAAATAAATAAATAAATATATAAATAAAATATTTATATATTTAAAATAAATTTTTTCATTTCTTTAAATAATTTTTTTTTTATAATTAAACATATTACAGTAACTAACAGATACACAGATATTAAAATAATAATAATAATATATATATAAGAAAGAAGAAGTAAAAGAAAAAAAAAAAAAAAAGAAAAAAAAAAATGAAGTTAAAATATATTTTTAATTTATTATTAGTCTTTATTCCTCTAGTTTTATCCTCAGAATGTAACAATATTGATAAAAGTATATTACACTCTATAAATAAATGTTCTACCAATGAGGAAGGAAAAATTATAGGATTGTAACTATTATATTTCAAAAAGATTCATTTTATTAATTTTATTTTTATTTTTGTATTTTTTATTTTTTCTTTATATATATATATATAAACAAGTAATATAATTGAAAATGTTGATGTATAATACTTCGAAGTAAATATTTTAATATTAAAAATAATATATATATTTTTTTTCTTTTCAAAATATAGAACTATTACAAATAGAAATTTAAATGAGGAGCAAGTTAATCAATTACTGACTTATAATCTTACTGAACTGTACATAATCATATATATTATATATTCTTTATTTTTTTTTTATTTTTAAATTATTTTTTATATAAAATTTATTTAACTTTATTTTTTTTTATTTAATTTTTTTTTAATATATAAATATATTTTATTTATTTTATTTTATACTGTTATATTTTATTATTTTATTTTATACTGTTTATATTACCAAAAAATAATTAATCTATTAATATAAATTAATTATTATTATAAAAACATTTTCATTAGTTCATATACTATTTTAATGGAAGATGGTGAAACATTTGAAACTCATATTCCTGAACATCCTGGTTATTCCAAAGTTCCTCCAGCTATTAATAATTTAAAAAATTTAGAATCATTGTTAGTAATAATAGTAATACATTATATATTATATTTAATTCATTTTTATTTTTATTTTTTTTTTTTTTTTATCATTAAAATAGTTTGAATAATAACTTAATATATTAATCAAATAATAAATAATGACTTTTTTTTTTAATAATGATAAAACTTTTTTTTTTTTTATTTTTTTTTATTTAATATGATATTATTATAATAAATATTAAATTGTATTATTTTATTTATTATAATTTATTAGAAAAATTCATTTTGATAGTTATCTTCATCCATGCTCATTTGATTGCGCATATAGAGGCATAAGTTTTATTGAAAAAAATATTTTGAAAGACTTAAAAAAATTAAAAAATTTGTAGGAAATCCATCTCTACATATATATTATATATATAGAAAATTTTAATAATATAATTAAATTGTATTTTTTTTTTTTTTTTAAAGTTTTAAAGTTGTAAATAATTAAATAATTACTTATTTATTATTATTATTATTATTATTATTATTATTATTATTATTATTATTTCATTAATCTTAGATATATTGGTGGAATAAAAGTTTCTCAGGAGAATATTGATGATATTTCTACTTTGGAAAATTTAGAATCATTGTAAATTTCTATAAACATAAAATAATATATATATATATATATTTAATAATTCATTTTATTTATTTTTCAAAAATAAATAAATAAAAAAATTAAATTAAATAATATAGGTTAATATATTTATTAATATTATATTTATTAAAAAAATATTTTTTAATAATAGAATTTTTGTTAATTCAAATTTAGATGATTCTTTAAATTATAAACCTTTAGGTAATCTTAACAATTTGACTAAACTGTAAAGTCTCCAAAATAATAATAATAATAAATAAAATAATAATAATAATTTTAATAAAATATTAAATATTAAATATTAATTTTTTTTTTGTTTATAATTTTATTCTTATTCTTATTAATATTAATTTAATAATAAATTTATTTGTAAATTAGAGAAATTAATAATATTCGTGATGGCTACATATCTGTAGACAATAAAAGTTATTCTGTAAATGTTCCAAAGTCTTTAATTATTTCAAATAAAGGCATAAAGGACTTGTAAATATATATATATTATCTTTTTTATTTATTTTTATTTTTATTTTTATTGTATTCTACTTTTCACTTTTCATTTCCATTCTTATAAAAAATATGTAATTAATGATAAAAAACTAAGAATTAATATTTTTTTTTTTTTTTTATTTTATTTAATAAAATTGATTAGATCAATTAATTTAGGATCAATTAATTTTACGAGGAATGATTTACCTAATCTTGAAAAATTGTAAATATATAAATATGAATATGAATATAAGTATAAATATTATTATAATTATAATTATAGCTGTAAATAGATTTTAAATTTCAATGAATTAGATAAAAAAATATATCTATATATATATATATATAAATATATATATTTAGAATAATTAATTTATTATTTAAAATATAATAAATTAAACTTAATAAAAATATTTATGATTTTTGGTTTTTTATTCTAATGAATTCTTTTTATATATATATATAAATATTCTTATTAGAGCAATTGGTTTTGATTATGGTTTTGATACTAGTTTTGTTGAACAATTCAATAATCTTACAGATTTGTAATTTTTTTTTTTTTTTTTTTTTTTTTTGGTTATTTATAGCAATCATTATCAACTATTATGGTTTATATTGATATAGAATTAAATTAAAATTTTCATTTGGATATATATATATATATATTTGTAAATATTTCATAATTTCATAAATAAAATTATATTAGATCATTTTCTTATGTCATTCATGGAATGGGTTCAAAACCATGTAGTGATATTAAAGGAGATATATCAAAGTTAAAAAATTTAAATTCATTGTAAGATTATTTATTATATTATTATTTTTATTGTTGTTGTTTGTTTTAATTAATATAATTATTATAAACCTTCAATGATTATTGCGCTTATTTTTAAGCATATGATATTTTTAATTAACTAGACATATATATTATATTATATATATTTGTATTATTAATACTATTTTTATATAAATTATTAATATTTTCTTTTTCTTTTTCTTTTTCTTTTTAACATAAAATATTAATAATAATAATAATAATAATAATTAAATAGATATTTACAAGATGTTTGTAATGCCGAGGAAATATTGTATAAAGTTAGCAATTTACCAAATTTTGAAAAATTGTAAGATATAATATATATATATATAATTATAAACTTTTTTATTTTTTTTTTTTTTTATAATACATAATTTAATATTGAAAAAGAAAATTAATTCTTATTCAATATTAAAAATAAAAATAATTTCTTTATTAACAACATTTTTTTTTTTTTTTTTTTTAATTTATTCATAAAACAAACAAAAATCATTATATTAGATACTTAAACTCTTGTAATGAAGGTGGAATATCAGAAATATTAAAGAGTTTAAAGAATATTACCACTTTGTAAATATTATTATTATTATTATTATTATTATTATTATTATCTATTTTTATTTATATATACAATGGATTTTCTATTAGTTATAAATAAATTTAAATATACATATATATATTATAAATTAAATATTAATTTTATCATTTATTATTATTAATAATAAAAAGAGAAATTAATAACATGTATGAAAAAGAAATAGACAGTGCTATTGAATCCTTAACAGAATTACGTCATTTGTAAGATGATTCTATAATAAAATATTTGTTAAATATATATATTTATATATAATACTATTATAAAAATAAAAAAAAAAAAAAAAAAAAAAAAAAATTTTTTACAAAATTAAAATATGTGTGTTTTTTTAAAATATAATTTATATATATATATTAATATAGAGCTATCAGTGGAAGTATTTATGAAAGAACGAACCGAAATCTTGATTACATATATTCATTGAAAAATTTAGAATATCTGTATGTTGTTATTATTTTTTATTTTAATTAAATAGTATATAATATAAAAATGAATTATATATATTATTTTTTTTATTAATTTTTATTATATATTTATATTTTAAAAAAATAAAAAATAATTATTATAATGATATATAGTAAATTATCTCATAATGACATTAAAATAATTGATGAAAAATTAAAAAATCTTGAAAATCTTAAACATTTGTAAATATTCATTTCATTATTTTACACATAAATATATATATTATTTTATAAATATATTTTATACTATCATTTAAAAAAATATAATAAAATAAAATAAAATAAAATAAATAGTAGAAATATGAATATAAAGTACAGATTGAATAAAATAAAATAAATAGTTGAAATATAAATACTAAAGTGCAGATTGAATAAAATAAAATAAATAGTTGAAATATAAATATTAAAGTACAGATTGAATAAAATAAAATAAAATAAATAGTTGAAATATAAATATTAAAGTACAGATTGAATAAAATAAAATAAAATAAATAGTTGAAATATAAATATTAAAGTACAGATTGAATAAAATAAAATAAAATAAATAGTTGAAATATAAATATTAAAGTACAGATTGAATAAAATAAAATAAAATAAAATTAAAAATAAAAAATTAAAAATTAATATATAAATTGATCTTAATATATATAGAGATCTTTCAAATAATGAATTAATAAGTATTCCTCCAGGGTTAATGGATCTTAAAAAACTTGAATATCTGTAAGTTATAAATAATAACAATTACAATTAACAATATATATATATATCTAAATAAGTAATAAATTTATCTTAAAAATTAAAAAATTTATAATAATAATATATTATTTTTTAAATTTTATATATATAAATAATAACATAATTAAATTTATATTTCGGATAAAGTAATTTAAGTAACAATAAAATAAAGGATGATTCACCAATATTCCTAAATAAATTTGAGAATCTGAAATATTTGTTAGTATTCATATATTGATAATTAATATATATATATATATTAAAAATTAACAACAATAATAATTACTAATAATAAATATATTTATATTTATATTTATATTTATTATTATGTTTATTTTTATAATTATATTTATATTTATAGCTATATTCAAGATAATATAGATATTAAAGGAAAAATTATAGAAAATGAGAATCTTATAGAATGTGATTATAGTGATTCCTATAATCTTTGTATTCCAAAAACAATCAAAGAAGTTAAATGTTTAAATCCTAATATAAAATTTGAAATCTGTGAAGATAATGATATCAAGGAAAGTACAAATGGTCTTTGTGGTCAAGAAAATGGTAGATGTCCCTATGGTCAGTGTTGTAGTAAAGATGGAAAATGTGGCTCTACCGAAGATCATTGTTTTATCAGTCAAAATTGTCAAATGAAATATGGTCATTGTATCGATGAATGTAAAGAATTTCTTGATTATATCAATAAAAATTATATAGGAGAAGTTACTTGTGAAATAAATGAAGAGGGAAAAGCTACTACACTGTAATGAATGAATAAATAAATAAATAAATATATATATATATAATATATATATATATATATATATTTTTTTTTTTTTTTGAATTATAATTAATTCTTTTTTTTAATATAAATTATGCTAATAATTTATTATTATTACTAATTTTTAATATTATTATTATTTATTATTATTAATCATTATTTATTATTATTTTTGTATATATAAATATTATATATATTTTATATAATTATTAATTTTACACTTTTTTATAATTTTTAATTATAATAATAATATATATATATATTATTTTTAAATATAAAAGTGAAGTGTTTAGAGATAGTGATGAAAAAAATTTTCAACTCCTATTAAATCATCTTCCAACCTTACATAATCTTGAAAATTTGTAATGTGAAATAATATTTATCATTTATAAAAAATATATATAATAATACATATATATATAATAATTTATACAATTTATGATCTTTGAGGATGAATCATCCTCTTCATAAAAATAATTATAATAATATTAAAATATTATTATTATTATTATTATTATTATTATTATTATTATTATTATTATTATTATTATTATTATTATTATAAAATAAAAAATATATATATATTAGAATATTGAGCTTTATAGATTTTGAAATTGATGATCTAGAACCATTAAAGAAAATTGAAAAACTTACTGATTTGTAAATTATTATTATAAATAGATATATATATAATTATTAACATTTTAATATTTTAACAAATATATTAATAAAATATTATTATTTTATTTCATTTTATTTTATTTTATTTTTTTTTTTTTTTTTTTTTTTTATTATTAACAAAAAATAATGACAAATAAAATATTAATATTAAAAAAAAAAAAAAAAAAAAAAAAAAAGAAAATTATCTAGTAGTAGTTTAAGAGTAGATAAAAGTGCATTATATGAATTTCCTGAAATTGTATTTTCATTAACTAATTTAAAGAGACTGTAAGTTAAACATTATATAAAAATAATAATAATTAAATTTAAAAAAATAAAAATAAAAATAATAATAAACTAGTATAAAGATAAAATATAAATATATATATATATTTATACATTTTCTTTTTATTTATTAACTGAATAAAAAAATTTTATTTTTATTATTTCGTATTTTTATATAGTGAAATTTATAATAATAAAATTAAATCTATTCCGGATGATATAAGCAAACTTGAAAATCTTGAATATCTGTATATATATATATATTTATATTAATATTATTATTATTATTATTATACATGCATAAATATATATATATATATAACATTATATAATATATATTATTTAATAAAAAAAATTATATTATTATCTATGCCTTTTATATATTCTTTATTTATATTTTAAATATATTCAATTAATTTTTATTTCAGTGGACTTTCATTAAATGAAATTACTGATGTATCACCAAAAATAGGTGAACTTAAGCATCTTAAAGAAATGTAAATTTATTAATACATTCTTATTAATTTTTTTTATTTGACTTTGTTATAAATATATATTTTATTTTATTAATATTGTAAATTAATATTACATTTTAATATTAATATTTATTTTTTATTAATTAAAATGTTAAAAAAATTTTTTTTTATTTTATTTTATTTTTTTTTTTTTTTTTTTTTTAGTGATCTCTCATTTTGTAAAATAAAAGAATTACCTGTTGAATTTGGAAATATTAAAACGCTTGAAAACCTGTAATAATACACCTATATATTCATATTAAAAAATCTTTTTAATTATAATAACAATTTTAATAATTAATTTTTTTTTTTTTTAAAAAACATTTTCTAAATTAATAAAATATTTAATAATTAATAATATTATTTTCAATCATTTATATATTTACATTAACAGTTCTTTAAGCAATTGTAAAAAAATTACAAATTATTCAGATTTTATAAGTGGTCTTATAAATTTAAAATCACTGTATGTCATTTATTTTATATAAATATATATGTATTATTTAAACTTTTTAATTTTTTATTTTATTTTATTTTATTATTATTATTATTATTTAAAGAATAATTATTAATTTTTATTTAAAATAAAATATTATTTATTTATTTTATTTTATTTTTTTTTTGTTTTATTTTTTGATTATAATTTTCAATAAATAATAAATTCTTAATAATTAATATAAATATATATATTATTTATATACTTATCAATTAACATTTAATTATTTATATAAAAATATAAATATATATAAATTTTATTTTTATCAGTAATTTAGAAAATAGTGATATATATTACAGATTATCAAAAATACCAAAAGAAATTGGAAATCTTAGTCAACTTGAAAATCTGTATGTATATTTATAAATTTATATATATAAATAAATAAATAAATAAAAAAAAAAAAAAAAAAAAAAAAAAAAAAAAAAAAAAAAAAAAAAAAAACTATTCCAATAACAACTACATACCAATAATTAATATAATTTTTTTATAATATGATATTATCTTTAATAATATTCTTAATATTATATATATATATATATATAAAACCATTAAAAAAAATTTTTTTTTTTTTAATATTATAGTTATATGGAAGGAAATGAAATTAGAGAACTTCCAGATGAATTTGAAAATCTTAAAAATCTTAAAATTCTGTAAATTGAAAGTTATATATATAGTATATAAATTAAATATAACTATTTATTATTATTATTATTATTATTAATTTAATTAATTAAATAATAATAATATATATAAATATTATTATTAGTATTAGTATTAGTATTATTTTAATTAATTAAATATAAATAATATATATAAATATTATTATTAGTAGTAGTATTATTTTTAATAAATAAAATATAAATGCTTATTAATTTTTTCTTTTTTAATTTTTTTTAATTTTTTATTTATTATATATAAATTTCTAATTTTTTTTTTTTTTTTTTTTTTTAATAAAATATATATATATATATATAACTATTTTAGTGATTTATATTATAATAATTTAAAAAAATTCCCTGAACTAATAGGAAAATTAGAAAAACTTGAAATATTGTAAGAACAAAAACAGAATTAGTTTTAATTAATTAGTAAATTAGTAATAGAAAATAATAAATTATAAAATAATAATAAGACTTTAATAATTTTTAATATTTTTATAGTTATACTAACTATATATATATATAAATTATTAAAAAAAAAAAAAAAAAAAAAATTTTTTTTTATTAAATATTTTTAATAAACAGAAAATTAAATTATAATTTTATTGATGATGAAATACCAAAGTCATATAATAACTTATCTAATCTTACTGAAATGTAATATTATAATAAAATTATATATATATATTTATAAAATTTTAATAATTTATTAGAGTATTAGTGTGAATTTTTTTTTTTTTTTTTTTTTGTATAATATTATAATATAATATTAATAATATATATATTTATATATATATATTTAATTTATTAGTGATACTTCTTATAATGTTGATGTAAGAGGGGAAATTTTAACAATTAAAAATCTAGTTAAATGTAATTATGAGAATTTTTTTGACAAAAATAAAGTTTATTCTCTTTGTAGACATGGTTCTGAAACTTGCCTTAATAAAGATACAATAAAATATTATAAACTCTGTGAAAATTCGTCTGCTCTTAACACTACTACTACAAAAACAACAACAACAACAACGGTTAAACCATCTATTACTACTACAACAACAACAGTTAAACCATCTACTACTACAAGTACTACTCTAAGTAGTATAAAAACATCTACTAAAACATCTACCAAAATATCTACCAAACCATCTACCAAAACATCTACTAAACCATCTACTAAACCATCTAACAAAACATCTACCAAAACATCTAACAAAACATCTACCAAAACATCTACCAAAACATCTACTAAACCATCTACCAAAACATCTACCAAAACATCTTTCAAAACATCTACTAAACCATCTACCAAAACATCTACCAAAACATCTACCAAAACATCTTCCAAAACATCTACTAAACCATCTACCAAAACATCTACCAAAATATCTACTAAACCGTCTACTAAACCATCTACCAAAACATCTACCAAAATATCTACCAAAACATCTACCAAAATATCTACCAAGAAATCTACAAAACCTTCTACCAAAACATCTACTAAAACTTCTACCAAAACATCTACCAAGAAATCCACTAAAACTTCTAACAAAACTTCTAACAAAACTTCTACCAAACCATCTACCAAAACATCTACCAAAACATCTACCAAAACATCTACCAAAACATCTACCAAAACATCTACCAAAACATCAACCAAAACATCAACCAAGAAATCTACTAAAACATCTACCAAAACATCTACCAAGAAATCTACTAAAACATCTAACAAAATATCTACTAAAACATCTACCAAAACATCTACCAAGAAATCTACTAAAACATCTACCAAAACATCTACCAAGAAATCTACTAAAACATCTACCAAAACATCTACCAAGAAATCTACTAAAACATCTACCAAAACATCTACCAAACCATCTACTAAAACTTCTACTAAGAAATCTATTAAAACATCTACCAAAACATCTACCAAGAAATCTACTAAAACTTCTACCAAAACATCTACCAAGAAATCTACTAAAACATCTAACAAAATATCTACCAAAATATCTACCAAACCATCTACTAAAACTTCTACTAAGAAATCTATTAAAACATCTACCAAAACATCTACCAAGAAATCTACTAAAACTTCTACCAAAACATCTACCAAAACATCTACTAAAACTTCTACCAAAACATCATCCAAAACATCTACTAAACCATCTACCAAAACATCTACTAAGAAATCTATTAAAACATCTACCAAAACATCTACCAAGAAATCTACTAAAACTTCTACCAAAACATCTACCAAAACATCTACTAAAACTTCTACCAAAACATCTACCAAAACATCTACTAAAACTTCTACCAAAACATCTACCAAAACATCTACTAAACCATCTACCAAAACATCTACCAAGAAATCTACTAAAACATCTAACAAAACATCTACCAAAACATCTACTAAAAAACTACTAAAATAACTATAAAATAGAAACTAATGAAAAAGTTAAAAAAAAAAAAAAAAAAAAAAAAAGAAAAATTATCACCAATTGTAAAAATTTTCAACAACAAAATAGCCTAAATAATATTGTATTACATATAAAATCTATTATTTTATTTATTGGTAAATGTTATAGTGGTATTATTACATTTAAAATCTATTATATTTTTAGTTAGTGAATGTAGAGTGATAAAAAAATTAATATAAAAAAAAAAAAAATGTAATTATTAAAATAAAAATTTTTATTAATGTTTAATAAAAAAAAAAAAAATTAAAAATAAAAATTTCATTATTAAAATATATTAATTATTAAAAAAAATTAATTATTATTAATATAAAAAATAATTATAAAAATAAAATATTTAAAATATTTAATAAAAATTATATAAACATCATAAAAATATCATATAAGTATAAAATAATTATATAATAATATCATTAAAAAAATATAAATCAATAAAATATGTCACTTGAAAAGGTGTGTAAAAATTGGTAAATAACAATTATTACTAAACGAAGTGAAATAGAAATGAAAATAAAATAAATAAAATAAAAAAAAAAAAAAAAAAATTATAAAAAGAGTATTTAATTAATAAATGATGAAATATGAAGATCCGATTTAATATTTATAATATATATATTTTTTATTTAATCATAATATTTTATTTTATAAAAAAAAAGATTACCTTTTCTAAATAATAATTATTACATGTATTTTATATATATATTTTTTTTTTTTTTTTTTTTTTTTTTTTTTTTTTTTTTTTGAATATATTTATATCTTGTATCGATATGTTTACATCTTTCCTTTTTTTTTTTTTTTTTACATTTTTCATCTTCAATTTTTATTAAAAATAATTTTTATTAGTTGGTTTCTTTGAATAAGTTTTTTTTCATGTATTGCACATTCAATAAGTCTAACAAATTCAGCTATCTACTGTGGATAAAGTGACAATTCTTTGAATTTGAAACTTCCATGAAATTGGACTATTTCCTTGGAAAAAAATATATACATCTACTTAACCGATCTTCTATTATATTAACTTTCGTCATTAGCATAATCAACATCTGAAATTCCTTCTAACTTATTTTTTTTTTATTTTTTTTTTTTCCATTATAATATTTTAATTTTATGTATTGTAGATTTCAAAATATTTTAATAACATTATTTATGTTTTATAATCAATTGTTGTTGAATGTTCACAATTTCTTGATGTTTGATTAACTGCCTATGAAATATCTAGTCAAAGAATTTTACAGCAATATATAAGAGTGAACCCTAATATTGAATTATATTTTCCAACTTCAACCAATTTTGCATTTTTTCCTTTCTATATTTTATATTTTTCTGCAAGGATATTTTTATAATTTCTGTTTTATTCATATTATAATTATTAATAATTATATTTATATAATCTTCTTGATTTTTTTTTTTTTTATAACCGTCCTTTGTTTTATGAATATTTATTCCAATAATTTTTCTGGCATCAAATTCTTTTAAAATAGCATTTTTTTTCTTTAATTTAGTAATTATTATATTTAATTTTGTTATCTTTGCCAGTAATTAATATATCATCTATGTATAGTTTTAATAAAACTGTTAATTTTTTTTTTCTTTACTATATTTTCCAAATAAACATTTATCAAATATATATTAAATGAACCCAATGGATTTAAACAATTTGCTCTTTCTTCATTCTACATATGTCCAGCCTGTTTTAAACTATATAAAGCCTTTTTTAATAATCATACTTTATTACTATTATAGTTTTTATCGCCTTGTGGAATTTTGACATAAAGAGTTATATTAATATCAACATTTATATATGCTGCTCTGATATCTAATTATTTTATATTTTATTTGTTTATTGATACAACTGCGATAGTAATTCTCAAACTATCTGATTGTGCTTTAGGTGAATAAGTTGAAATAAAATCTTCACTTTCTTTTTGTTGACAACCTTTTTCAACTAGTCTTGCATTTTTAGTATTATTACGTTTAATTACTAATTTCCCATCTAGTATCAATGATATTTGAATTTTTTTGGAATACTATTAATATTAACCTACCTTCATGTCATTTTTATAATACATATTTTAATTTTATTTTTTTTATATTTTTTTGATAATATTTCTTTTCTTATATTTAATGTTTCAATATCTGAATCATCATCTGAGTCTTCATCTTCTTGAATATTTCTTTTTCTATTGCCATTATTATCTAAAAAATCATTATTATTATTATTATTATAATTATAATAATAATTATAATAATAATTATAATAATAATTATCTGTTGTGTATTAGTATTTTCCCTTTCATTTGATAAATTAGAATAATTGAAGAGCAGGTTTTACTTTTACATGAAGTTATTTTTATGATTGGATAGATATTTAATTAAATGTTTAATTAGAATTATTTATTATAAAAGTTTTTTTAGTATAAGTCAGATGGAGAGGTATTAGGCTATCTTAACCTTTGTCGTATTTATTGTTTCATTTTTTTATCAGAAAAATATACAATAAAATAACTCTTAATTAAAAAAAAATTATATATATATATATATATATATATATATTTTTATTTTTATTTTTTTTATAATCAATATGAAAAAAATCTCATATTTCCTTTTTTTAATTTTTAACTTCTTTTCAACCTCATCTTTTCTTTTTTTTTTTTTTTTTCTAACTTCTAAACAATCTCGTCTCTCACCTTCAGACCATGAATGAATTTAATTTCATGAATAATAGAAACAATGTTAAAAAAAAAAAAAATTATTCTTATTATTATTAATTTTTTATTTCTTTTTAAAAATTTATTTTTATTGCGTTTTTTTTTTTTTTTTTTTTATTTCCGGTGTGTTACTGCCTTTGATTTCAGCCCCTCCCTCGGGAGCAGTGTGGACTATTAAGGTAGTCACACATTTAATTTTATAAAGGCAGAATTGTCCCTACTACTGAACAACCTTACTGAGGCTTTCAGTAATGGTGCTTTGACATGCATATTATTGTTGAGAATTTTATTAGTATTTGAAGCAAGACCACTATAATCTAACCCATAGAATTTCGTATTAGCTTTCTGGTTCTGATTTTTATTGTAGGTCATTAAATTGAATCAAGTGCATTTCGCCATTGTGCATTTCTCAATGTGGCATATTTTTGTATGTGCTTTGTTTTTTAATAATTAAATAAATAAATAAATATTCTTTTTTTTTATTTATATAATTTATTAATATTCAATTGTAAAAAATAATTTTTTATAATTCTTTTTTAATAGAATATATTATTATTTCTTTTGAAATAGTTATTTAATAATAATTGAAAAAATATATTATTATTTATTTTAAAATAATAATTATTTATATAATAATAATTATTAATATATTTATTTATTATTGTATAGAATAACTTTAAAATGTGTGGGTTTATTTTAAAAATAATATACGCCACATTGTGAAATGCGGGAGAGTTGCATTTCCCCAAATTGCATTTCGCCAGATTGCATTTCGCCAAGTGGCGTAGTATTAAAATGTTGCATTTCCCCAAGTTGCTATTCGCCAGGTTGCATTTCGACAAGTAGAATATTGATATAAATAAATGAATAAATAAATAAATATTAATTCAAAATATTTTTTTAAAATTGTTTTTATGCGATATTAATAATATTTAATTTTATTTATTAATTTATTTATTTATTTAATAATTCTCAATTTGGCGAAAAGCAACTTGGCGAAATGCCACATTTTTTTAATACGCCACATGCGTTCAAAAAAATTGGCGAAACGCAACCTGGCGAAATGTAATTTGGCGAAATGCCCCACACCCGCGAAATTCACAATGGCGAAATACACGCTCCCTCATTAAATTTTCAACAATATTAAAAAAAAAAAAAAAATAAAGCGTAGATAGATAGAAGGCAAAGATAGTAAAATTAAAATGAATAAAAATTAAAATTTATAATTAAATTGTATTTTTATATATTTTTTTTTATTTATTTATTTTTATTTTTTTCCATCTCTTTAAAAAAAATTATGGTTTTTATAATGAAATTAAAAAAGAACAAAAAAGCTAAACTTTATCTACAAATAAAATATTTCTAGTTACAAATTACTGAATGTAAATATTAAAAGTAAGAATATAGTCAAAGGTTTAATTAAATATGGTGCTGATAATGTAAAATCATACTTACATCTACAATAAAGATATACCATTAATAATATCTTGTGAAAACAAAAAACAAAAAATAAAGAAATAGCAAACTATTTAACTGAGCATGTATCAGATGTGAATTAACAAAATATTTGAGATGATAATACATCTTTATTAGTGGTATATAAGAATAGAAATAAATTTGTAGTTAATTCCATTGTAGAATATGGAAATTACTTTATTTCAAAAAAAAAAAAAAAAAAAAAAAATTGGAAAGGAGAGGAATACTTTAGAAGTAATGAAATGTAACTATGAAAATGATAATATTAGTTAAATATTATTAATTGAATAGAATATAAATATCAATGAAAATGAATCTTTAGTATCGGTTCAGTAAAAAAAATAGAAATGAATCTAAAATAAAATATTTAGTAAAGCATGAGACAGATGATGTATATAAAAAAGGTATATAGGGTGACAGCCCTTTTAACAAAAGTAATAATTAAAACTAAAAAATAAATTTATTGTGAAATTATTTAATGAATGATATAGATAAAAATTAAATTGGTATCTATAATAATATACAAAAGAATTAAAAATTGAAAAATAAAATTTATTAAAATATTTAATTAAAAAATGAGATAGAAATCATAATATATAATATAAGACTTAATAATACTTCTTAGTACATTTCTAATCTGTTAATAAATGAATCGATAAAAAAGAAAAAAAAATTAACAAAAAAGATAAAAATAAAAAAAAATGTTATCCTGTAATATTTGATTTTTAATAATATAATATATTATTTTATTTTATTTTATTTTATTTTATTTCATTTTTTTATTAAAACATTATTTATAAGTTTTAAAAAAGGAGGGACATGAGTTTTTTCCTCTTCCTTTCATGGGCATCATTAACACTAAAATTTCAGTAAAATTGGATAGTAAGGCCAATGATTCTGAAGGAGAAGATCATAAAATAAAACAAAAAAAATAAAATTAAAATTCAGATATTAATAATTTTATTATAAATATATTGTTGTATATTATTCTAATTTATTCTTTTTTTTTATATATATTGTTATATTATTCTAATTTATTCTAATTACTATTTAACTAAATATATATATTAGTTTGACATGTCAAACTAATAATAATTATATATTGACCAGAAGCATATCTTAATATTCATATATCTTTCTCCAAAATTTTTTTTTTTTTTTTTTAAAAAATTAAAAATTTTAAATTATATGAAATGCTTTAAATTAATAAATTTTCATTTCTTTCATTGGATTTTGATTTTGATTGAATGAAAATTTAAAATTTAAAATTTAAAATTTAAAATTTAATTATTTAATTTAATTTAATTAATTAATTTAAAATGAAAAATGATTTTTTTTATAAATAAATAAATAAATAGATAATAAATAAATAAATAAATAAATAAATAAATAAATAAATAAATAAATAAATAAATAAATAAATAAATAAATAAATAAATAAATAAATAAATAAATAAATAAATAAATAAATAAATAAATAAATAAATAAATAAATAAATAAATAAATAAATAAATAAATAAATAAATAAATAAATAAATAATAAATAAATAAATAAATAAATAATAAATAAATAAATAATAAATAAATAAATAAATAAATAAATAAATAAATAATAAATAAATAAATAATAAATAAATAAATAAATAAATAAATAAATAATTATAATTATAATGCTATTTTCAATAATTTTGAACAATAATCAAAACTAATTATAATCAATAATCAATAGTTACAATTATATTATAATCAATAATCAATATTAACAATGAATAATTATAATCAGTAATAATCAATCTACCAATTAAAATTACAAATAATAATAGTATTAATCAATAATTTATTTTATTATTATTTATAATTATTAGTATTAGTATTATTATTAATTATTAATTATATTCATAATATTATTAATAGTATTATTTAATTATTTAAATTACTATTATTGATGATTAAATAATTATTTATAATTATATTATTATTATATAGTATTATTTATAATTAGTGCATTACTATTGATTATAGTATTGATTATTATTTATAATTATAGTATTTATAAGTATTTTTATTATTAAATAATTATTATTTATAATTATAGTATTTACTATTAAGTATTTTTATTATTAAATAATTATTATTTATAATTATAGTATTTACTATTAAGTATTTTTATTATTAAATAATTATTATTTATAATTATAGTATTTACTATTAAGTATTTTTATTATTAAATAATTATTATTTATAATTATAGTATTTTATGTATTTTTATTATTAAATAATTATTATTTATAATTATAGTATTTACTATTAAGTATTTTTATTATTAAATAATTATTATTTATAATTATAGTATTTACTATTAAGTATTTTTATTATTAAATAATTATTATTTATAATTATAGTATTTACTATTAAGTATTTTTATTATTAAATAATTATTATTTATAATTATAGTATTTACTATTAAGTATTTTTATTATTAAATAATTATTATTTATAATTATAGTATTTACTATTAAGTATTTTTATTATTAAATAATTATTATTTATAATTATAGTATTTACTATTAAGTATTTTTATTATTAAATAATTATTATTTATAATTATAGTATTTACTATTAAGTATTTTTATTATTAAATAATTATTATTTATAATTATAGTATTTACTATTAAGTATTTTTATTATTAAATAATTATTATTTATAATTATAGTATTTACTATTAAGTATTTTTATTATTAAATAATTATTATTTATAATTATAGTATTTACTATTAAGTATTTTTATTATTAAATAATTATTATTTATAATTATAGTATTTACTATTAAGTATTTTTATTATTAAATAATTATTATTTATAATTATAGTATTTACTATTAAGTATTTTTATTATTAAATAATTATTATTTATAATTATTAGTAATTTAATAGATTTAAAAAAAAAAAGGAAATAAAAAAATTTTTTTTTTCTTTTTCTCCATCCATTTTATGGGAAATTCCATACAAATTTTAAAAAATAATAATTAAAAAAATTTTTTTTATAAATATTATAAAAGAATTAAATGAAAATATTTTTTTTTCTTTCTTTCTTTCTTTGACTTTCTTTCTTTCATTTTATTTTTATTTTTGTATATGAGAAAATAAAAAAGAAAACAATAGTCATAAATAAATAAGTAAATAAATAAATAAGTAAATAAATAAATAAATAAATAAATAAAATGTTTTTATATTAAAAATAAATATTTTTATATTTTTATTTCTTTAAAATAATTTTTTTTATAATATTAAATAATATTTTTTTTATAATTAAACATATTACAGGAACAGATACACAGATATTAAAATAATAATAATAATATATATATAAGAAAGAAGAAGTAAAAAAAAAAATGAAGTTAAAATATATTTTTAATTTATTATTAGTCTTTATTCCTCTAGTTTTATCCTCAGAATGTAACAGTATTGATAAAAGTATATTACACTCTATAAATAAATGTTCTACCAATGAGGAAGGAAAAATTATAGGATTGTAACTATTATATTACAAAAAGATTTATTTTAATTTTATTTATGTATTTTTGTATTTTTTCTATATATATATTATATATATAAACAAATAATATAATTGAAAATATTGAAATATTGTACTTTAAAGTTAATAAGAAATTATATTACAAATAATATTTATATATATATATTTTCCTTTTCAAAATATAGAACAATTACAAATAGAAATTTAAATGAGGAGCAAGTTAATCAATTATTGACTTATAATCTTACTGAACTGTATATATATTCTTAATTTTTTTATTTTTAAATTATTTATTATATAAAATTTATTTATTTTTTTTTATTATAAATATATATTATTTATTTTATTTTATACTGTCTATATTACCAATAAACAATTAATCAATTGATATGAATTAATTAATATTATATAAACATTTTCAATAGTTCATATACTATTTTAATGGAAGATGGTGAAACATATGAGACTCATATTCCTGAGCATCCTGGTTATTCTAAAGTTCCTCCAACTATTAATAATTTAAAAAATTTAGAGTCATTGTTAGTAATAATAATAATACCTTATATTTTAATTCATTTTTATTATTTTTTTTTTTTATCATTTAAATAGTGTGAATAATAACTTAATATATTAATCAAATAATACATAATGACTTTTTTTAATCAAATAATATAAAATGACTTTTTTTTTAATAATGATAAAACTTTTTTTTTAATAATGATAAAACTTTTTTTTTTATTTTTTTTTTTTTTTATATATGATATTATTATAATAAATATTAAATTGTGTTATTTTATTTATTATAATTTATTAGAAAAATTCATTTTGATAGTTATCTTCATCCATGCTCATTTGATTGCGCATATAGAGGAATAAGTTTTATTGAAAAAAATATTTTGAAAGACTTGAAAAAATTAAAAAATTTGTAGGAAATCCATCTCTACATATATATTATATATATAAATGTTTTAATAATAAAATTAAATTGTATTTTTATTTTTTTTTGAAGTTTTAATTAAAGTTTTAAATAATTAATTATTCATTATTTTTTATTATTATTATTTCATTAATCTTAGATATATTGGTGGAATAAAGGTTTCTCAGGAGAATATTGATGAAATTTCTACTTTGGAAAATTTAGAATCATTGTAAATTTCTATAAACATAAAATAATATATATATATATATATTTAATAATTCATTTTATTTATTTTTCAAAAATAAATAAATAAAAAAATTAAATTAAATAATATATGTTAATATATTATTAATAATATTTATATATTAATATTATTTATATATTTATTAATATTATTTATATATTTATTAAATTATTTTTTAATAATAGAATTTTTGTTAATTCCTATTTAGATGATTCTTTAAATTATAAACCTTTAGGTAATCTTAACAACTTGACTAAACTGTAAAATCTTCAAAACAATAATAATAATAATAATAATAATAATATTACTTATTATTAATTTTTTTGTTTATATTTTTATTTTTATTATTATTATTATTTTAATGATACATTTATTTGTTGATTAGCGAGATTAATAATATTCGTGATAGATACATATCTGTAGACGATATAGGTTATTCTAGAAATATTCCAAAGTCTTTAGTTATTTCAAATAAAGGCATAAAGGATTTGTAAGTATATATATAAATATTAATATTTTTTTTTCTTTTTTATATTTTTTTTTATATATATTTATTTTCTTCTATTTTTCTTTTCCGTCCTAATAAAAAAAAAAAAAACACAATTAATGATAAATTTAAAAATTAATTTTTTTTTTATTCTATTTAATATAATTGATTAGAACTATGAATTTAGGAGCTGTTAATATTACAAAGAATGATTTACCTAATCTTGAAAAATTGTAAATATATACATATAAATATAAATATAGTTATAATTATAATTATAAATAGATTTTAAATTCCAATAAATTAGATAAAAAAAAATATATCTATATATATAAATATTCTTTATATATATGTTTAGATTAATTCATTATTTTTTTATATTTTTTTTTTCTGTTCTAATGAATTGTTTTTTTTATATACATATTTATAAATTCCTATTAGAACAATTGGATTTGATTATGATTTTGATACTAGTTTCGTTGAACAATTCAATAGTCTTACTGATTTGTAATTTTTTTTTTTTTTTTTTTTTTTTTTTTTTTGATTATTTATAATAATCATTATAAATTACTATCTTCAGTATTGATATAGAATTAAATTAAAATTTTCATTTGGATATATATATATATTTTTAAATGTTTCATAATTTCATAAATAAAATTATATTAGATCATTTTCTTATGTCGGTCATGGAATGGGTTCAAAATCATATAATGATATTAAAGGAGATTTATCAAAGTTAAAAAATTTGAATTCATTGTAAGATTATTCATATTTATTATAAGTTTATTATATTATTATTTTTATTGTTATTATTGTTGTTTTTGTAATTAATATAATTATTATCAATCCTCAATGACTATTATGTTTATTTTTAAACATATGATATTTTTAATTAAATAGATATATATAATATATTTTTATTATTAATATAAATTATTAATTTTTTCTTTTTCTTTTTCTTTTATATATATATATATATAATAATAATTAATAATCATA
The DNA here is from genome assembly GCA_016946835.1 of Neocallimastix lanati (nom. inval.). Taxonomy (NCBI): domain Eukaryota; kingdom Fungi; phylum Neocallimastigomycota; class Neocallimastigomycetes; order Neocallimastigales; family Neocallimastigaceae; genus Neocallimastix; species Neocallimastix lanati (nom. inval.). Next base: position 231,573 of record JACVTC010000042.1, on the reverse strand, counting down.
ATAAAATAATTACTAAATAGATATTTAAATGGTGTTGATAATGCTAAAGAAATATTGAGTGAGGTTATTAATTTACCAAATTTTGAAAAATTGTAAGATATATAAAAAAATTATAATTTTTTTTTTTTTTAATGATATATATTTTAATATTGAAAAAGAAGATTGATCCTTTTTACAATTAAATTTAATATATATATATATTTAATAACAACTTTTATTTAATTTATTTATAAAAAAAATTATTTTATATTAGATACTTAGTCTTTATTAATACAAATGGAATATCAGAAATATTAAAAAGTTTAAAAAATATTACCACTTTGTAAATTACTATTATTATTATTATTATTATTATTATTATTATTATTTATATATAAAATAAATTTTTTAATATTATTAGAAATAAATAAATTTAGATATACATTTATATATTATAAATTAAGCATTAATTTTATCATTTATTATTATTAATAATAAAAAGAGAAATTAATAACATATATGAAAAGGAAATGGACAGTGCCATTGAATCCCTAACAAAATTACGTCATTTGTAAGATGATTCTATAATATTTGTTGAATATATATATATAATACATTATTTTTTTTAAAAAAAAAAAAAAGAACTTTTTACAAAATTAAAATATGTATGTTTTTTTAAAATATAATTAAATTATTTATATATATATATATATATAATTTATTAATATAGAGCTATCGTTAGAAATTTTAATGGCAGAATGAGTAGAATTCCTAAATACATATATTCATTTAAAAATTTAGAATATCTGTATGTTGTTATTATTTTTTTTTATAATTAATTAATTAATAATATAAAAATGAAATATATATACGTTTTTATTAATTCTTTTTTTATTTATATTTTATAAAAATAATAATAATAATAACTATAATGATATATAGTGACTTATCTAATAATGAAATTAAATTAATTGATGAAGAATTAAAAAATCTTGAAAATCTTAAATATTTGTAAATATTTATTTTATTATTTTACATATATATATATTATTATATTATTATATATATATATATTTTATACTATAATTTAATAAAAAATAAAATAAAATATAATTAAAAACAGAAAATAAAAAATTAATATATAAATTGATCTTAATATATATAGAGATCTTTCAAATAATGAATTAATAAGTATTCCTTTAGAGTTAATGAATCTTAAAAAACTTGAATATCTGTAAGTTACAAATGATCACAATAACGATTTTCATATATATATATATATTTTGTCAAGTAAAAATTTTATTTTAATAAATAAAAAATCTATAATAATATGGTATATTTTTTTATTCTTTAATTTTTTTTTTTTTTTTTTTTTTTTTTTTTTTTTTTTTTTTCATAAATAAATTGTACTCTAAATAAATTTATGTTTCAAATAAAAGTAATTTAAGTAACAATAAAATAAAGGATGATTCACCAATATTCTTAAATAAATTTGAAAATCTGAAAGATTTGTAAATATTCATATATTGATCATTAGTATATATATATTCTATTAATTAACAACAATAATAAAAACTAATAATAAATATATTTATATTTATAATTATAATTATATTTATATTTATAGCTATATTCAAGATAATATAGATATTAAAGGAAAAATTATAGTAAATGAGAATCTTATAGAATGTGATTATAATGATTCCTATAATCTTTGTATTCCAAAAACAATCAAAGAAGTTAAATGTTTAAATCCTAATATAAAATTTGAGACCTGTGAAGATGATGATATCAAGGAAAGTACAAATGGTCTCTGTGGTCAAGAAAATGGTAGATGTCCCTATGGTCAGTGTTGTAGTAAAGATGGAAAATGTGGCTCTACCGAAGATCACTGTTTCATCAGTCAAAATTGTCAAATGAAATATGGTCGTTGTATCGATGAATGTAAAGAATTTCTTGAATATATCAATAAAAATAGTATAGGAGAAGTTACTTGTGAAATAAATGAAGAGGGAAAAGCTACTATGGTGTAATGAATGAATAAATATATATATATATATTACTTTTTTTTTTTTTTTTTTGAACTATAATTATTTCTTTTTAATATAAATTATAATAATTTGTTATTATTATTTATAATTATTTATTATTTATTATTATTTATTATTTATTATTATTCATTATTTATTATTTTTTTTTATATATAAATATTATATATATTGTATATATTTAATTAATACTTTTATAATTTTTAAAATTAATATTAATATTATATTTTTTTTCTTAAATATAAAAGTGAAGTGAATAGATATAGTGATGAAAAAAATATTCAACTCATCATAAATCATCTTCCAACCTTACATAATCTTGAAAAATTGTAATGTGAAATAAAATTTATCACTTATAAATATATATATACAAATAATATAATATATTAATATAATAATTTTTACAATTTATAATCTATGAGGATGAATAATCTTCATAATGAAAATAATTAAAATAATATTAAATTATTATTATTAATATTATTATTATTAAATAAAAAAAAATATAAATCTTATATATTAGAATATTGAGTTTTTTAGATTTTGAAATTGATGATCTTGAACCATTAAAAAAAATTGAAAAACTTACTGATTTGTAAATAATTATTATTATAAATAGATATATATATAATTATAAACATTTTAATATTTTAACAAATATATTAATAAATTATTATTATTTTATTTTATTTTATTTTATTTTCCTTTTTATTATTATTATTATTATTATTATTATTATTATTATCATTATTATTATTATTATTATTATTATTATTATTATTATTATTATTATTATTATTATTATTATTATTATTATTATTATTATATTATTTATATTTTTCATTATTTTTCGTTTTTATTACAAAAAAAAAAAAAAAAAAAAAAAAAAAGAAAATTATCTAGTCATAGTTTTGGAGGAGAAAAAAGTACATTATATGAATTTCCGGAAATTGTATTTTCATTAACTAATTTAAAGAGACTGTAAGTTTAACATTATATATAAAAATGATAATAATTAAATTAAAAAAAAAATAAAAATAAAAATAAAAATAATAATAATAATAAACTAATATAAAGATAAAATATAAATATATATATAAATATATACATTTTCTTTTTATTCATTAACTGTATAAAAAAATTTTTATTTTTATTATTTCGTATTATTATATAGTGAAATTTATAATAATAAAATTAAATCTATTCCGGATGATATAAGCAAACTTGAAAATCTTGAATATCTGTAAATATAATATATATATATTATTATTATTATTATACATACATAAATATATATATATATATATATAACATTATAACATTATATAATATATATTATTTAATAAAAAATATTATATTATCATTTATATCTTTTATATACTCTTTATTTATATTTAAATATATTCAATTAATTTCTATTTCAGTGGACTTTCATTAAATGAAATTACTGATGTATCACCAAAAATAGGTGAACTTAAACATCTTAAAGAAATGTAAATTTATTATACATATTTAATTTTTTTTTTTTTTTTATTTTATTTTATTATATAAATATATATATTTTTTTAACAATGTAAATAATATATATTAATAATATATTAATATTAATATGTATTTTTTATTAACAAATAATGTTTTTTTTTTTTTTTTTTTTTTTTTAGTGATCTCTCATTTTGTAAAATAAAAGAATTACCTGTTGAATTTGGAAATATTAAAACGCTTGAGATACTGTAATAATATATCTATATATTAACAATGAAGCTTTTTAATTATAATAACAATTTTAATAACAATTTTAATAATATTTTTTTTTTTTTTTTTAAAAAATATTTTCTAAATTAACAAAATATTTGATAATTAATAATATTATTTTCAAACATTTATATTACAATATATATTTATATTGACAGTTCTTTAAGCAATTGTAAAAAAATTACAAATTATTCAGATTTTATAGGAGGTCTTATAAATTTAAAATCACTGTATGTCATTTAATTTATATAATTATATATGAATTATTTAAAACTTTTTTTTATAATTTTTTTTATTAATATATTATTATTATTATTATTATTATTATTATTATTATTATTATTATTATTATTATTATTATTATTATTATTATTATTATTTTAAAAAAAATTCTTATTTATTTTATTTTTTTTTTTATTATTTTTTTATTATAATTTTCATTAAATAATAAAATCATAATAATTAATATAAATATATATATTATTTATATTCTTATAATCAATAAACATTTAATTATTTATTTAAAAATATAAATATATATATATTTTGTTTTTATCAGTAATTTAGAAAATAGTGATATATATTACAGATTATCAAAAGTACCAAAAGAAATTGGAAATCTTAGTCAACTTGAAAGTCTGTATGTATATTTATAAAAAAAAAAAAAAAAAAAAAAAAAAAAAAAAAAAAAAAACTATAATAACAACCACAACAACAACAACAAAAATTATTATTAATAATTAATGATTAAAACAAATATAATATAATTTTTTTTATAATACGATATAAACTTAAATAATAATCTTGAATACATCTATATATACCTATACAAATAAAAAAAAAATTATTTTTTATTAAAATTATAGTTATATGGAAAGGAATGAAATAAAAGAACTTCCAGAAGAATATGGAAATCTTAAAAATCTTAAAATACTGTAAATAAAAAGATATATATAAAATATATATATTAAGTATAAATATTTATTATTATTATTTATTATTATTATTATTATTATTATTATTATTATTATTATTATTATTAAATAAAATATAAATGTTCATTAATTTTTTCTTTTTTTTAATTTTTTTAATTTTTTATTTATTATATATATATTTCTATTTTTTTTTTTTTTTTTTTTTTTTTAATAATATATATATATGTAATCATTTTAGTGATTTATATTATAATGAATTAAAAAAATTCCCTGAACTAATAGGAAAGTTAGAAAAACTTGAAATATTGTAAGAACAAAAACAGAATTATTATTAATGAATTAGTTATATTAGTAATAGAAAATAATTAATACAAAAAAAAAAAAATTATTAAAAAAATAATTTAGACTATTTTTTTTTTAATATTTTTATATATTAAACTAAATATATAAATATATATATTTATTTTTATTAATTATAAAAAAATAAAAAAAAATTTTTTTTTTATTAAATATTTTTAATAAACAGAAAATTAAATTCTAATTTTATTGATGATGAAATACCAAAGTCATATAATAACTTATCTAATCTTACTGAAATGTAATATTATAATAAAATTATATATATATTATTTAAAAATTTAATTGTTTATTAATAAATTTGTGAATTTTTTTTTTTCTTATAAAATATGATATTAAACACTATATATTTATTTATATATATATATATTATTAGTGATACAACTTATAATAAAGATATAAGAGGCGAAATTTTAATAAATAAAAATCTTATTGTATGTGATTATGAGACTTTTTCTAACAAAGATAAAGTTTATTCTCTTTGTAGACACGGTGACGAAACTTGTCTTAATAAAGACTTATTAAAGTATTATAAACTTTGTGAAAATTCATCTGCTGTTACTAATACTATTACTACTACAACAACAACAGCAGTTAAACCATCTACTACTACTATCACTATTACTACAACAATAACAACAACCGAAGCTGTTCAACCATCTACTACTACTACTACTACAACAACGGTTAAACCATCTACTACTACTACTACTACAACAACGGTTAAACCATCTACTACTACTACTACAACAACGGTTAAACCATCTACTACTGCAAGTACTACTATAAGTAGTACAGAAAAATCTATTAAAACCTCCACCAAAGCATCTACTAAAACATCTACCAAAAAATGTACTAAAAAAACTACCAAAAAATGTACTAAAAAAACTACTAAAAAATGTACTAAAAAAAACTACAAAAAAATGTGCTAAAAAATCTACTAAAAAAACTACAAAATAAAAACTACAAAAAAAAATATATATATATATATATATATATATTTATAACTATCTCAAATTGTAAAAAATCACAACGAAATAGCCAAAATATATTATATTACATATAAAATCTATAATATTATTTAATTGGTAAATGTTGTTGTAGTATTATTATATATAAAATCTATTATATTATTAATTAGTGAATGTAGGTGGTGGTAAAAGAATTAAATTTAAAAAAAAAAATGTCAATATTTAAAAATGAAAATAAAAATAAAAAGATTTTTTTATATTATATATAATTTATTTTAATTATTATATATAATAGAGAAATAATTCATTAAAAATAAAAAAAAAAAAAAAAAAAAAAAAAAAAAAAAAAAAAAAAAAAAATAAAAAAAAAAATAAAAAAAAATAGAATTTTAAATTTTTTATTATAAAAATTTAAATTCTTAATAATAAAATTTATATATATATATATAAATATTATTCTTTTACTATTAATTTTTAATTAAATATATATATATAATATAAAATATATTTACATTATTATTTTTTATTTTATTTGTTTGAACTATTTGTACCATATATACTTTATATCTGTCATTTCACCATTTTTTTTTTTTAAAAAAAAAAATATATATACCGTATATATAATAATTCATGTAATGTGATTGTTAACTTTTTCTCTATTTTTTTTGTAATAATTAATTGCTAAGTAAATTTCATTATTTTGAAATTATCAATTAATTGCTAAGTAAATTTTATTTTTTAACATCATTAATTAATTGCTAAGTCAAGTTTATTAACATTAATTATTTTAAATGATAAATATAAATAAAATTTAATAAATAAAATTATTAATTATTAAAAAAAAAAATTTATTTATTAAATTTTATTTGAAATAATATATTTTATTACTAATGGCTATTACAAAGGTTTAAAATATATCATTTTATGAGTTTTTTTTTTTTTTTATAGTAAATTATATAATTATGATATCAATAATTGGCTTTATCATATACAAGTATCACTAGGGGTTTTATAATAATAATTAAACATTCATTATTCTCTTCTCTTAAACATACCCTCCTCAAACCAGAATTTCTATTTATCAAAATTTTTTAGTTTGCTAACTTTATCCTCTTTTGATCCATTAAAATCTTTAGTTAGAGCATCTGTTCACATATTTCCTATTTTAATGAATTATTGAAAAACCTTTTAATTTGTAAATGTTGTTCCTTATTTCAAAAGTAATATTTATTTTCTATATATTTTAATTTAATTTATTATTTAATTCACTTTATTTTTTTTTTTATTGTTCCATTTTGAAATTTTTAAAGGAAACTTATTATATCAATCTTATATTCATATATACATTCAATTATTTATTTTTTATTTGTTATTTTTTTATAAAAAAAAATTATTATTATTTATATTGTTTTTTTTTTTTCGAATTTAAATTATTTATTTCATTTTTAATATTGACATAATTATAATTATATTATTATTGTATATTAATCTCAAATAAAAACAATTAATTTTTAGTCAAACTAAAGCCTTTAATAAAATTACTTTTTCATTAGGTAGTAGATATTCATATGATTCTGTAAACCTAAATTTTAATTTGAAAATTCATGGAAGAAAAGAATTATTTGGTCGTCATCAATTTAAAAAATTTAAAATTTCTTGGAATAGGATTTGATCCATCCTTCACATGAACTAAGTCAATGATTGATATTCATAATAAGTTTGAAAAAAACTTCAACTTCTGCAAGTCATATTACTTATTATATTAATGATAAATTTATGGAATTATTTATTTAAAAAGACATTTATAAAGAATCTTGAATTGATTATATATGTGATGAGAAAGATACTACTTCATTTATTATAAATGTGAATTTTTGCTATTTAAATTTTAATAAAAAAAGAATATAAAAATGAAAATAAAGAAGACTCTATGAATTTTTTAAAGGAAAATTACTTTAGTAAAATCTGAAGTAGATGAGTAGATGTTGAATCTATTTTTGATATAGATCAATTTTATAAAGAAGTTGCACTTGAATGTTTAACTTCATCTACAAATCATATCAGAAGTTATTATAATTTTACAATCTCTAAAATATTTTCAAAATAATAAATGAATTTATTTAATTTTTAATTTATTTTTTGATCTTACTTTTGGAAATATTTATATACAACAACCTGTATTCATAATAAGCCCAACTAGAAAATAAATTTAGAAAATTAATGAATACCGAAACTTAATTTTTTTAAAAATGTAATGAATCGGTCATTTGGTGGAAACCGTATTATCATTAGTATTTTTTCTGAATAATGAATGTGTAAATATATATTTGATATGGTACCAAATATTTAACTTCCTTCTTGATGAAAGAGATGCAAATAATATTGATTTAGATTTTTATAAAGGAATGGGATATTTTGATTAATAACCAAATCATTTCTAGTGATTATTCGAAAAAAAAAATGTCATCCTTGGTGCGATCTGTGGCTCTTTTTACAGTACTCGACAAGAATTGCTAATCCCGATGGTATATACGTAAACTAACCAGGAGCACTAACGCTAAAAATACAATAAGACTGACTATCAGGGTCAATGACTCTAAAAAAAGAAGACCATAATTTCTTTCAGATAGTCAGGTCAAACCCTAATCCGGAATAAGAATTCCTTTTAACAGAAATCTTATAATCTGGAAGTGAGATTCGTTGCCTATGGACTTTTTTTCAGAATTTATTTATACACTTTATTTTGAATATTACTTTTATTTCATATTACTATTTAAAAGAAGTTATTATGTTCAATTTGGACTAAATAAATATATATATTTATTTATTTAGTATATATATATTTAATTATCATAAAAATGTAATAAAAATTATAATTACATATTACTTATAAGATATTAATAATATAAAACATTATGCTTTTATTAATATTATAATTTAAATATTCTTCTATGTTATGGTAATAATAATTTAATTTTAAATTTTATTATATAATTGACATAGAATTTATTTCTTTTTTTTTTTTTTTTTTTTTTTTTTTTTATATATATATATATATATTTATTTATTTAGTTCCTTGAATATTTTTTCATTTTTAATAATTTATACAAAATTTTTTAATTTCTATGTTGCTATTATTATTTTAATACTATATCGAATTTAGAAGAAATATCTTTCATTCCGAAAGATATTTAAATTAATGAATAATGAAGTTCCCTGTATTTTGAATAAACTTTCCAGAAATGGAATTTATAGAAATAAAGAATACATCAATTTATACATTACATATAGAAAGTATTAATAAAGAAATAGAATACATTGTAAATATATTTAATATACAAAAAATTAAATGAAATATTTCTAGGATATAATTTTACTGAAAAGTTACCGGAGCAACAAATAAATGATGTTGACTATCCTACTATTAATTATAATAAAAAATGTATGATTACTAATTTACCCAGATTATGTAGATTCAAAAACTTGTTACCAATTAATTAGTTTATTAGTTTTATTACTGCTAAAGTATGATTTAAATCATGTAAAGGTTATTATCATGAAAATGGTACTTTTTTTTTTGTTTTTGTTTTTGTTTTTTTTTTTTTTTTTTGTCATTCAATATATTAAATAATAATAAATATTTGAATTTAATTAAAGTTTTCTATAATTTTTCTGATGTGAAATCACCATATTAAGATAATAATTATGATTTATGTGAGTGTGAACATAAATACAGAAAAGATAAAACATATATATATCTATGATAATGAAAAATTTAAATATTGAAATAATTAGAAAATTAATTTCAAGTAAAACAATTCCTTTTAAAAAATATAATAAAAGATATTGTTATAAAAGTTTTTAATCCAGCCATCTTATTTCCAAGAATCGATGAAATCAATTCATGTAAAAATAGGTAGAACTCCTTGATACTAATAAGTATCCTGGTAAAATTAATAAATTTAGTAGTAAAGTTTATTCAACGGAGGAGGAATAGAAAACCTCAATTAAATATTATAAATACCTTTACTACATTCTTACTAAATATAAAAAAGTCTGAAAAGTATTTATATTGAATTTGATCCTAATTATCATAATAAAGAAGATGAAGATGAAAATATTGACACTACAATAGATAATAATAAAAAGAAATTTCATACTCAACAACAACTAAACTAACACCTATCTTAACTATTGATACTTTTATTCCAATTGCTGAGTCAATTATGTATGAAATCACCAATACTATTATAGAAACTATTCCAATTTCTACTTTACTTACTACTTCATCAATAATCGAATTTACGCCATCACCATTATCAATACGTATCTCTACATCTATAATCACACCAACATCTGTAGTTTCACCCTTCTTAAAATACTTATCTGAATCAAATGGATATGCATGTTGTTCATCCGAACTTGCTGCTGTTTATACACAAAACGTGAATAGAGATTGGAGTTATGACTTCAACAAAAAGGAATGAATGCGATTTAATGAAAAATGATGGCTTATCGTATCAAGAAGAATCTAAAAATTGTTGGTTTGAAAAATTAGGATATTCACGTTGTGCTGGATGAAGAGTATATTAAACTGACTCATTGCCCATGGGGATATAAATCCAAACAATAGTATGCTATTATTCCTTCTCGTTACTAAAAAAAATAAAAAATAAAAAAATAAAAAATAAAAAAATAAAAAATAAAAAAATAAAAAATAAAAAAATGAAAAATAAAAAAATAAAAAATAAAAAAATGAACAATAAAAAATAAAAAATAAAAAATAAAAAAACTAAATATAAAATATAAAATATAAAATATAAAATATAAAATATAAAATATAAAATATAAAATATAAAATTTAAAATTTAATTATTTTTATTTTTATTTTTTTATTTTTTTTTTTAATTTATTTTATTTTTATTTTAATATTTGTTCATTTTTATTCTATATTAATTTTGCTTTTATTTTATTTCAATTTTATTTCAAATTTATTTTATTTTTACTTTATTTTTATAAAAAAAAATAATTATTACTTTAATTAATAGCTTTTTTGAATGTCAGAAAAAAAATAAATAAAATTATATTTTTCTTAATTAATTATTATTGTTATGATAATTTAAATTAAAATTATATATAGATATATAAGATATTAAAGATTTTAAAGATTTTAAACTTTTAATAATAAAAATGGTGTATAAATTATAAATGTATTAAAAAAATAGTATAATAATTAATATTATAAATAAATAAAAATATTTTTTAAAAAAAAATAAAAAATAATTTATATTAATTGTTAGTTTCTTAATTTACCTTTTTTTAACCATTAGTAATAAAATTAAACAGTGTCTTCGAAAACAGATTTAATACTGTTGTAGTGAAGGAATTTTCCTTCTTCACCAATGGCTTTAATTTCTTCAAGAGTGGCAATCTTGTAATCACAAGTTTCTTCAACTTGTAACTTGATTTCATCTTCTTTGAAATCTTTGACAAAGAGATAGACATCAACAAAATAATTATCACCTTCATCTGGATTATCTCTACGATAAGTAAGAGAAAGTTTGTATGGACAACCGGTAACATCAATACCACTTTCTTCTTTAACTTCTCTTAAAACAGCATGGTAAGAATCTTCACCAGCAACACAAGCACCACCAGAAGTTTCCCAGTGACCTGGAGCCCATCTCTTATTCATATCTCTCTTAGTAATTAAGAATCTTCCATCAGTTCTTTTAACAATACCAAGTACTGATAAATGATATTCTCCTGGTTTCATGTTAAAAACATCACGTACCATAGTACGTCCAGTTGGCTTTTTATTTACATCATATATATCCCAAATTTCGTGTTGTTCTGCCATTTTGTAATAATTATTTTATATTAACTAATAATATAATGAAAAAAATATATATATAAATTTGTAAAGAAAGAAAATATATATTAGACTTTATAATTTTTATAATTAAACCTAATACTACTTTATTTATTTTTTTTTTTTTTTGAAATGTTATATTCCTTAATCCATAAAATATATAAATATTATTGATTAATTCTATAAATTCTACAAAATAATGAAGATTTAAATAATATATTTCATCAATTTAAATTATATTTAGTTAAATAATACAAATAAACCTAAAGTAAATAATAAAAAAAAAAAAAAAAAAAATTAAAAAATTTAAAATAAAATAAAATATTAAATATGAAAAAAAAAAAAAAAAAAAAAAAAAGTAAAATAATATAAAGGAATTTTGGTATAAGGAACAATTATAAAAAAATATATATATAAATTTTTATATAATATTCAATATTTTCTTTTATCCTTTTTATTAATATCTTTATTATTATTTATTATTACCTTTTTAAAAAAAAAAAATAAAATTCTTTTAAATTCAGATCTATTACAGGTTAAAATAAATAGAGATGAATATCTTTACAAATAAAGAATTATTTAAATAAATATTAAATAAATTTTTTTTTTTTTTTGGTTTTATTTCTTTAGAATAAAATAAAAATAAAAAAAATAAAAAAAAATCTTTTTTTTTTTTTGATCATCCAATAAATTTTATTGAATCGATACAATCGTGTATTGTTTATATATTATTACAATATATTATAAATATATTATAAATATATTATAAATATATCAATCATTAATAATAAAATCATTTTTTATTTTTAATTATTTATAACAAAAATAAAAAGAAAAAAAAAAAATTCAATTAAAAGAACGTTTTTACTGTTCTTATTTTTATTTTATTAGTTAGAAAGTATGTATTTCATTTTTTTTAACCTTTGTATAATTTATAATTTTATTAAAAAAATAATAAATAATAACAATCAAAAAAGTTTTCAATATTTTTATTATAACTTTTTTTTATTTAAATAATAATTAATAATTAAAAATTTTATTTTTATTATAGCATATAATGATAAAATTATTCATTATTTCATTATCTAATAAAATGTTTCTGATTATGATTAATGATTCGTTCATATTTTCTGGTATAATTAATTTTATTCACGTGACACTTTACTTTTTATTTACATCAAAAACATTTAACAATAAATATTTATTTATTTATTTATTATTTATTTATTTATATATATTTTTTATATATATATTTATTTATTATTTTTTATTCAATTATTTATGTATTAAATTAATTATTATTTATTTATTATTTATTATTTATTTATTTATTATTTATTTATTTATTTATTATTTATTTATTTATTTATTATTTATTTATTTATTTATTATTTATTTATTTATTATTTATTTATTTATTATTTATTTATTTATTATTTATTTATTTATTTATTATTTTTTATTTATTTATTATTTATTTATTTATTTATTTATTATTTATTTATTTATTTATTATTTATTTATTTATTTATTATTTATTTATTTATTTATTATTTATTTATTATTTATTTATTTATTTATTATTTATTAATTTATATATTATTAAAAAACTGTCAAATGTTTATTCCATATTTCTTTCTTTAACTTATTTATCTACATAATTTTTTTTTATTAATAATTTACAAAGAAATATATAATTAAAAATAATAATGAATAAAAAATGAAAAGTAAATCATAATTTTTTTTTTTATAAAAATTATAATGGATAAAAAATACAAAGTAAATCATAATTAATTTTTTTTTTTATAAAATATTTATTTTGCATATTTAAATAATAATTTTTCAAAAATGTAATAATACAATATTTATTAGTGTATTATAGATAGTTATTTTTCTTGAAATTTGAATTTTCTGTATAATCCTTTTTTTTTTTTTTTTTATTTTATTTTATTTTACCATTTATTATAAATTTTTAATATTATATAATAAATTCATAAATAATTTCATATATTTTTAAAATTAAGAATTTGTAAAGAAATATTTTTTAGAATAAAATATTATAGTAAATTCTAATAAAACTAATTAACAAGCCTTAAAATTTTATTATATTATTATATCATTATATAAAACTATTTATCATTATATATCATTAAATATATCATTATATATCATTATTTATTATTATTTATCATTATTTATCATTATTTATCATTATATATCATGTTATTATGAATAAAAATATATAGTGATAAATATAAATTTTCTTTAAATTTCAATTTTTATCTCATAATTATTTATTTTATTATCTTTTGTTTTATTATGACTTATTGTTAGAAATTAGTAAGTATAAAGATATATTCTATTATAATAAATATAAATAAATATAAATAATTATTGTTAGAATATAAAGAATTAATGTTGAAATATATTAAACTAAATTTATTTTATTAATATTCGTTATATAATTTATCTCATTATATTTGAAATACATCTTTAATTAATTGTAATAAAAGTTCATTATATTTGGCACTAGCCACAACTAGTATAAATAAAATGTAATTTTTCTAAATTTGTTAACATTGTAATTACCTATTAAATATTTTTAATAAATAAAGTATATATTAAAACCAAATATTATTTTATTCTTAACGATAATTATAATTGTAATATAAAATTTAGTATTAATAAGATTAAATATAATTATAAAATTAAAGTATGAATATTGGCAATATAAGATATATTTGTTTATGAATATATAAAATTATTGTATTTTTTTTTTTTTTTTATAGACTGAAGACTTATGTCTCCCCCATATAATAAGTGTGTATGTTTTAATTGTCATACCGGTAGGGCGTCGACGCTCTCAACCCCTCATAAGCAAAGAAACTATAATATAGAAGTACTCTACGTGATCCTCAAGGGAAAGCAGAGCCCACTATAAATCACCTCTTTGCCAACTCAGAGGAGCCGGAAACCATAATTCTCTCAGACAAGGCTTACGCAATGGGTAAAATTATTGTAAACTATAAATAATGTAATATTAAATATTAATTATATTCGGGAAGTATGAATGTGTAACATTTCACAATGTGGCTTAGTATTTTTTAATTAATTGCCACATTATATAATTTTTTTAACAAATAAATAAATAATTAAATAAATAATTAAATAAATAATAAAAATCATTTTTGAAATAAGTAAAAAAGTCTTTAAATATTTTATTCAGAATAAATATAAACATTTCAAATATTACGCAATAAAAAAAATTTTTTTTCATATATACTTCATATTACTGTTATATTTAATTATTTATTATTCAGAATAAATAATATATAATTTTTTAATATAAGTAATATATTACTAAATAACTATAAATATATGATTATAATTTTATTTTTAAAATACTAAAAAAAAAAAAAACATTTTGTAGATACTATTAAAATCTATATAATAAATTTATTTTATATTAAAAAAATTTATTGGAAATCGAGGAAAATATTTGAATTATCTTTCTATTCATATGAAAAATTAAATTTATATTTTCTGTTAATAATAATTTGCTTTTCCTCGATTTGTTTCACTTATTTCAATTCTAATATTATTATTATTTAAAATTATTATTAACAGAAAATATAAATTTAATTTTTCAAATGAATAGAAAGATAATTCAAAGTTATATAGAAGCACTGAATATAGAACTTCAAATAAATGTAAATCTTTTATTATTTTAAATGATAAGATGGAGATTTTAGAATAAGAAAGTTTACTTAATTATCTTGAAAAAGAATACGAAACATCTTAATCAATAGTAAAACATAAAATTAAAGAAATAGTAAGAAAAAATCCTTTTTCTTTGGATATTAGACCAAAACGTATATTTAATGAAATTTCTCAGGACATGGGATTAATATGACCTAAATTTAACTCCATTAGAACCCAAATAACAAGAAGTTAAAATAAGCAATTACCTCCTGACATAACAACTTTTGAA
Organism: Neocallimastix lanati (nom. inval.); assembly: GCA_016946835.1. Taxonomy (NCBI): domain Eukaryota; kingdom Fungi; phylum Neocallimastigomycota; class Neocallimastigomycetes; order Neocallimastigales; family Neocallimastigaceae; genus Neocallimastix; species Neocallimastix lanati (nom. inval.). The sequence continues at coordinate 215,668 of JACVTC010000042.1, read as the reverse complement.
GAAATTCCAAAGAAATCAGAATTTTATAATACAGAAATTGGTGATAATTTTAAGATATTCAAAAATCCTAAATTTAATAATTTTTCAATCCTCATTCCAAGCAAAACTTTTCACACAATATAATAAAAATATATTTGCAGATGGTACATTTTATATTGCGTCATAATTTAGTTATCAAGTGTTCATCAATAGAACATATGTTATTTCAATATTAAAAGATGAAAAACAATCCACTTATGAAACATTATTTAAAGAAATAAAAAAAAAAATGCAAGTAAATTTAGTAACAGTATTGCTATTTCTCCAATTAATTATGTTCTAATGAAATTGATAATAATAATAATTTATATACTTATTATAATGTTATTTCGAATTTTCTATTTATTAACCCTATTTATATATTATGTATTTACTCAAAAATAAAAAATACATGTAAAAAAAATGAATATAATAATTTTTAGAATTTTAGAATATCTTAAAATCAACTATTTAAATAAATATAATGCATATAACTGGAATTATTATAACAATATAGAACACATTACAAATAGTGCATCAGAATCTTTTAACAATTATTTAAATAGTATTTACCCAAAAAAAAACTACTTTTATAAATTAATAATAGCCTTATAATGATTACAATATGAAAATTAGAGGTTTTTTATAAAAAAAATAAAAATAAAAATAAAAATCATTAATAGAACTGATGAAATCAAGGCTTTAATTGAATGTTATAAAAATATAGAAGAAAAATTAATTTGTATTGGATGAGATGATGATGATGTAGTTGAATAATATTCCAAGTGTTTAACTCATTTAAGTAATATAAAATACTAATTTTTTATAAATTACTATTTTTCTAACCTTTTTTAATAAAGATTATAATTTTAAAAGATATATTTTTTCAATTTTTTTACTAATTGACAAAAAATCGTAAATAAATATTTACTTTTTACTAAAAGTTTTATTTTTATTAAAGAACCTATTTTTTAATGATAATACATGATTTAATATTTTTATATTCATAGAAATTACATTCAATGGAACGTACATATTTATTATATTAAATACATGACTTATTAGAAATAATATAAAAGAGGCTTATAAAAAATTTTAAAACTATATTATTTGTATCATAAACTATATAAACTATATATTATTGTAATATATCCTATTTATTTATAATATACTATTTAATATTTAATATTTAAAATTATAATAAAATAAAAGTATTGAACAAAGTGTTAATTAAAAATTTAAAACTAAAAATACCAATTTTCTAACACTAATTAAATTATAATCAAAACTGTTTCATTTGATAATGGTTACTTTTTTTATTAATATCAATATCAATATTATATAGAATATTAATATTATATAATATTTTTGTTATTATTATAGACCTAAATCTAATTTTGAAATTTAAAATGAAATTTTTGGATTAGAGTTAGAGCATTATATTAAAAACTCTAATATACTTAAAATTAAAAAAAAAAAAAAAAAAATTATATATTTAAAAAAAAAAAAAAAAAAAAAAAAAAAACCTAGTTTTCACTTTTTTCGAAATCATAATATAAATTGAAATTTAAATTTTAATTTATGATCTAACCTCATAATTAACAGTCTTGGTAAATGTTAATTTATTTTTTATTAGGAGCTAATTTAAAAGAGAATATTTAATATTCTTACATATTTATAGCCTTTTCACATTTATCATTTTCTATTTGATTTAATTTATTAAAAATAAAATTTATTGATATAAAAGTATATTATAAGTGTTTATAGTATTAATACATTATTACAAAAAAAAAATCCTAATTTTTTTTTTTAAACAGTTTAAACAAAACAAACTGAATTTTTTTAACATTTAAAATAAAAAAAAAGTTTGAATTCTTTAACATTAGTTTTTAAAATGATTTAATTCTTTTACTTTTATTTATAATAAAAAACAATTTAAATAATTTTAACAATAGTTTATTTATTAATATACATATATATTATTTAACTTGATATAGTTTATTTTTTATTTTAAATATAAAGATAAATATAAAATATTTTACATTAAAATAGATATAATTACTATCAATAATTATTTTGACTTTAACCCCTTATTATTATACCATAAAGAATTAAATTAAATAAAAAAGTAGAATTAAAATGATTGATATATTAAAAAAGAGAAAATTATTAAGAAAAATAATTACTAGATATTTATCAGATAAAAGTTTAAATTTTATTTTTAATATATTTAAAATTAAAAAAAAAAAAAAAAAAAAAAAAAAAAAAAAAAAAAAAAAAAACCTGGAATAATGTTCAAAGATATTTTGGAATTTAAATTGAAATCATTGGGTTAGGGTCTTAGTATTATATTAAATTTTTAATATTTAAAATTAAAAAAAAAAAAAAAAAAAAGAAAAAAAATGGAATATTGTTTAAAAATATTTTAAATATTTATATTTTCTAGTGAAATGAATATTTACTAATTTTAGATACTTCATAGGAAGTATACTTTTATATTATAAAGTGTTAAAATGATCAATATAATAAAAAAAAGAAATTAAGAAAATTTTAGTAATTTCTTTTTTTATTATTTTATAAATAATAAATTGATTTTATCAGAAATGATAAAAAATTCGAAATATTTATTCACAATTGAAAATATTAAATATGAAAATGAATCAACGCGATCTTTAATAAAATTTATTTTAAGATAAAATTCAAATGTTTTAATAAAACATTAATTAATCGATTGTCATAAAAAAAATTACAAAAACTCTATTTAAAACTATTGAATACAATAAATTGAATATAGCAAATTATTTTTTTTTTTTAAACGCTAAAATCAATTATTAATAGTGAAAATTTATACAGAGCACTCCCTACTACTCAATAATAACCCAATTGATAGCCTAACCCTATATAGAACAAGTCATCATCTACACTATGATTGTTCTTCTCAGTTGTACATATACATGCCTGAAACGGAGTAATTCCTGCATATTGTAAATTCTATTAGTTAATGTATTCACGGATCATCACGGATTACGGGTTAGGATACATTTCCTAATTTGGAAAAAGGTATGTAGTAGATTAATATTATAGTGTATGTGATTGTGGATTGCCATATCCAATATCTCTATATCTTATGGTTCAGTTATCATCACTGAGAGCGTCGACATTGAAATGATATGGCATAGGAGCATTTTATGGGGTCATCCTGATACACCCGCTATAAAGTTTATCCGATATTAGTTGTTTGTTGTATCTGGGATAACATATTATCAGAGTTAGAAAGTCTAAAAAAAAAAAAAAATTAAAAAATAAAAAAAAAAAATAAAAATTAAAAATTTTATTTATAAATTCATCCCTACATTAATAGAAATGAAAAGAATTTATAGAAATTATTTTTGAATATTTTTTAAATTTCAAAATGTATAAAAGGTTATTAAGGAATTAGATTTACTTGATTAACGAATATAATAATTTCAAGGAGTTTATTTCAGCAAAATAATACCTAAAAAACCAAAAAAAAATATAAATAATGTTTTAAAAGTAACAAATTTTTTTCTTTAATTTATATATTATTTTTTTTTTTAATTTTATATAATGAAATTAAAAACAATTTTTAATAAAAAAATATAAATATATATTTTTTTAATTTTATAATTTAATTATAAATAAAATAATTTTTAATAAAAAAACAAAATAATTTTTAACAAATAAAAAACTATTTAGTATATTAGAGGTAATTACGAAGTAATTATGACAGTAAATGAATTTAGAGTCGAAACTAAATGAGAAGATAATTCTTACTTGTTAGAAATACCGGATGAAGGAAATTGAAATATTGAAAAATGTTGAAATGGATACCTATTTGGGAAAAAATTTTGTTAAGTTAATGATGACTTCAAATTTTTATGATTCTAATGTTATTAATATTACTTATCTAAATAAGATTTTAGTATTTGAATTGAAATCATTGGATTAGGGTTAGAGCATTATATTAAAACTAATATATTCAAATTTTGAATCTAGTGCAATGTGGCGTATTTTTATATGTGACTTGTTTTTTAGTATTTATAAATAAATACTAATTAAATATATAATATTAAATAAACAATAAATATTCTTTTTTTTAAAGAATGTGGTCCAAAACGCCAATTTTTTTTTTTTTTGAAATTTTAATAAGCCATCTATTTATTTGTGGCTTTTAAAATTTATATTATAACTCCATAAAATTTAATATAATTTTAAGTAAAAAAGAAATAAATGTATAAATAAGTAAATAAATAAATAAATAAAAATTAAAAAGGTCAATAAAAAATAAAATATTTTTATAATTTTTTTTTTTTTGACAATCATGTTATAAGGAAAATGATAAATAATTATTTTCCTTATAACCTTGTTTTTATATATTTTATTATTAATATTTATATTATATTTTTATATTTTTCTATTAATATTATATTTTTATATTTTTAAATTTTTATATTTTATTATTAATATCAATATAATATTTTTATATTTTATTATTAAAAAATTTTATTTTATAAATTTATATTTAAATTTATATTATTTAAAATATTAATTTTTTATATTATAACTAAAACTTTAGTTGTTATTATAACATCTTAATAATAGGATTAAACCTTTTATTTTATATATAATTTATAAATAAAATATTAAATAATAATAAAAATTACAAAATAATATTTTTATAAGACTTAAATTATAACTGTAAATTGAAATTTCAAAAATTAAAATTTGTTGTTCACATTTCAATTACTATTTATATATTACCACAACCGTATTGTAGAGATATATAAATAGGTTTTTTACATATATGAATTCACATGTCTATCCCATATTATATATATGGGCGGGTAAAGAACATATTATTTTGGTATATATATCTTATACTATATCAGTATGACGTCGGCGCTCCAAATTCCTAAGCAGAGGTAGCTCCAGTAGACATGTCTTGCCAAATAACATCCGTGCCATCCTATAGAAATTGAACTCGTAACCCTCTCAGTATAGGCTATACAACTATACTAGGATGCTATGGGTGATCAAATATAGAGATTAAATACGTGGCAATCCAATAATGGTAGGAGCGGAATTAATACTTACCTGAAATTGTGCTATTATAACCCCTTTACCGTTTCTCCAAACCCTATCGGGAAAATCAGATCAAAAATAGATACCAGCAGGGGTTGGCTGAACATCAGATGATTATTAAGTCCGCCACATAACAACCAGTAGAAAGCCCAGTTCTACTTTATATGCTATAAATGCTATATATTTGTTGTTTTAAAAAGACTTAAAAGTTAATAATTTAATTAGATTATAATATAAATAAAATAAATAATTAATTCATAAATTCTTTATTAGTATATATTAAAAAAAATAATTAATATTAATTTAGAATAAATAAATAATTAAATTTTTTTATATACATTAAATAAATAATTTATTTTTAAATAATAAAAATAAAAATATTTTCATATATACTTTATGTATCTGTTTTTTTTTTAAAAAAAAATTAAAAGAAAAAGAAATAATTAAAATACTTTTTATCTTTTAAAAAAAATTGAATATTTAATTGTTCAGAATTAATATTAAAAAATAATATTTAGATAATTAATATAATAATTTAAAAGATATAATTAAAAAATTATATATTAAAATTTATAAATGGAAGAAAACATAATTATTTATATGAGTCTAACAAAGGAGAAGAACAAATCATTATTAATAAACAATATAAATTTAATTTTTCACATTCAAGGAAAGATAATTCAAGAGTTTATAAATGTACCGAATATAAAAAAAATAATAAATGTAAATCTTTTATTATTTTAAATAATGAGAAAGAAATATTAAAATATGAGAGTTTACATAATCATCCTGGAAACGAATATAATGTATCCCTATCTGTAATGAAACATAAAATTAAAGATGAAATTAAAAAACATTCAAATCCTTTTGATATAAAACGAAAAAGACTATATAATGAAATTTCTAAAGAAATGGGATTTATATATCCGTGCCCAGAATATATTTCAGTTAAAACTCTAATATTAAGAAGTATTAATAAAAAACTACCATCCAATGTAACAACTTTTAATGAAATTCCTAATGAATCTGAATATTATAAAACTGAACGAAATGAAGATTTTATGATATTCAAAAATTCTGATTTAGTAATTTTTCAATCCCCTTTTCAAGCAAAATTATTTAAGAAATATAATAATAATATATTTGTGGATGGTACTTTTTATATTGCACCTAAATTTAGTCAACAAGTGTTTATTACTAGAACGTACGTTAAAGAATTGAATAGTTTTTATACTACTTCTTATGCAATATTAAGAAATAAAAAGCAAAAAACATATAAAATATTATTCAATAAATTAAAACAAAATTCTAATAATAATATTATAAATGAACCAAAAAATGTACATTGCGATTTTGAAAAAGGCATATCCAAAGCAGTTAAAAAAATATTTCCCTAATATAAATATTAAATATTGTATATGGCATTATAAAAATTTATTAGAAATTAAAAAAAATGAATTGTGCCGTAATGAAGTGAACGATGATGAAAAAATATTTAATTATTACAAAGGAATTTCAAACTTACCATTTATCAACCCTGAATACATAATGGATATTTTTTCATTAATTAAAACTAAATCCATTGAAAAAAATTCTTGTCAATTTTTAAAATTTTTAGAATATTTTTATGAAACATATTTATTTGGTTACGATATGAAAAGTTGGAATTATTATAATAATATTGAACATATAACCAATAATGCTTCAGAATCACTCAATAATTCTTTAAATAAACTATTTCCAATGAAACCAAATTTTTATGAATTAATAAATAAATTAAAAGAACAGGAACATTTATCATATTTACCAAATGAGAATAAAAGGAATTTGGAGAATGAAAAAAAAAAAAAAAATAAAAACAAAAACTGATGAAATTAATATCTTAATTGAAAAATACAAAAATAAAGAAGCCAAGTTAATTGATATTAAATACGATAGAAGTGATCTTACTAAATTGTGGTTTGAATGTTTAACTAATTTAAATAATATTTTATAAAATATTATTTTATAATAAGTAATTATGAAATGACAGAGGAATTTCCAAAAGAAAAAATCATTAAAATTCTTTCATACAAAAACTTATTAAATTTATTAATTAAAATTTTATAATTATTAAAAAGTTAAAATGTTTATATACTTGATAAAATTTATGTAGTTTAAATTAATATTTTATAATTTTATTATTATAATTAATTTTATTAATAATTGTTTAAATATTTTATTAATATTTTTTTAAAATAAATAATCCTATATTTTTATACTTTATTAATATCAATAATATATTTTTATATTTTTATATTTTATTATTAATATTTATAATTAATTTTATTAATAATTGTTTAAATATTTTATTAATATTTTTTTTAAATAAATAAATCTATATAATTGCTAAAGTATTTTATTAATATTTTTTTTAAATAAATAAATCTATATAATTGTTAAAGTATTTTATTAATATATATATATATATATTTTTTTTTTACAAAAAATAAACCTTTTAATTGTTTGAATATTTTATTTTATTTTTTTTTTTTTTTGTAAAAAAATATTTATTTTTATCTAACCATTATAATTTATTTAATTATTCACTTAATGAATTTTAAGAAAAAAATTACAAATTAATAATACAACAAAATAGTATCATATAACTATTAATTTAAAAGCCTCAAAATTTGATATATCACATGAAAAAATTGGCGTTTTGGACCTTTCCTTTTTTAAATGTATATAATTTATTAATATTGTAAAAATATTTTTTTATAATTCTTTTTTAATAAAATATTTTATTATTTATTTTGAAATAGTTATTTAATAATATTTAATTGAAAAATATATTATTAGTTATATATTTATTTATGATTGTATAGAATATCTTAAAAATGTATGGTATTATTTTAAAATTAGTATAAACCACATGGCGAAATGCACGATGGCGAAATGCACGATCCTCCAAATTTTTATAATTCTAATGTTATTAATATTATATATCTAAATCCGATTTTGGAATTTAATTTAAAATCATTGGGTTAGGGTTAGAGTATTATATTAAAAACTTTAAAATTAAAAAAAAAAACAGCCTTGCTTCACTTTTTCTATTTTTCTTGTTAATTATAAATTATAATTAAAAATATTTTAAATATAATAATATAATAGTGTTTATAGTATTACATTATTAGAAAAAAACAATCCTAATTAATTTTTTTAACTTTCCATTCGAATTTGATAAAGCACAATTACATTACTCCATGTTCGATAAGGAATTATTGTCCATTATTAGAACTTTAGTACATTTCATTTATAAAAACATTTTGGAATTTTTTAACATTAAAAATAAAAATAAATTTGAATTAATTCTTTAACATTAGCTTTTAAATAACTTAAATTCTACTTTTATAATAAGAAAGATTTGAATTAATTTAACATTAGTTTATTTCAATTTATTTATTTATTTGTTTATATACATATATTATTTAAGCTTAAAATAAATTAATATAGTTTATTTTTTATTTTAAATATAAAAGTAAATATATTTTAAATGTTTTACATTAATTTAGATATAGTTACCATCAATAATTATTTTAAATTTAACCCCTTATTATTATATCATAAAAAATTAAATTAAATAAGAAAGTAAATGTCGGAATTGTGGAGGGTTAGGCTATTATTAATATGAATGTCTATCAGAAAAAATTATCTCAAAAAAGAACAATTATAAAAGGGATTCCGCAAATAATGGAAGAGGAAGGCAAAGATATAAAAAATATCAAAAATAAAAACGCTTATATCTGATAACATCTTCTCAATCAATTATACACGAAATTATATAAATTATATTGATAAACATGAAGAATTTTTCTTTGAAAAAGATTCATATAATACTGAATCAAATCATGCTTCTAATTCTAACCTTCTACTTTTAAAAAATTTAAATTATTATCTTAACAGAAACAAAAGATAATACTGTTAAAAAAAAAAACAATTCAAAAATATCATGGACAATTAACTCTGGTACATCACTTCATATGACCGGTAATTTAAATTGTCTATTAGATAAAAGAAAACATTATAAAAAATATATTTCACGAACGGATAGTATGTTAAATCCAAATATATTGGAACATATAATGGATATATCTGATAATAAAATTACATTAAAGAAATGTTCTAATCCCCTAACCCTAGCTCCTGAATTTATAATAAAATAAATTTAATAATCAACAGATTGTCAAAAGTAATCAAAATTTTAAAGCGGGTTTCCAAAAAACCATAATAAAAACTGGTGTCATAGAAAAAATAGTTCTTTCTCAAAAACATTAATGAATTAGAAGCTGGTGGAGCAATATAAGCTTCTGGAGGGCAGCCGCTCTTCTTACCATATGATCATAGATATAATAAAAATAATAAGGTATATTGTACCAGTGCAAATAATTCAAATATATATGTAATTTGGACATAAAAAAATAAAATAACTTTTGAAAGTATTAATACAGTGTCTTATTTCATTACATCAAATAATTTATTAACTAGTTGTTAGTCAATAACTAATACATCGATTTAAATAATGAATTTTACATGTATTTATATTTTTTCATGATTACATTTTAATATATCAAACCTATTTAATATACATATATTACTATTTATTTATAAACAAAATATTTATTAACAATTTTATTAAATAATAATTAACTAAAAACTAAACGATACTTAATTCAATAAATTTTCAATTTATTTACAATAATTATTTAAACTCAATAAGAGCTCACTTATTATCTATTTATTATATAAATATTATTAATACTATATATTTACAATTCAAAACTATTTTTATAAACTATTTAAACTAATTTTAACTATTTAAAACTATTTCGAAATTAATTTTAAATTATTTTAAACTATATAAACTAAACTAAGTTAAATCAAATAACTAAATTAAATAAACTAGACTAAATTAACTAACTTAAATAAATTATTTAAATAAAATATATTATCCAAAATTATTTACATAATAATTTTTCTTTTTGAAAAATTTACATAAATTTATAATTTAAATTTCATAAATGTAAATCATAAATTGATGTAATTTTATTACATTAATTAATTATTATATAATTAATTATTAAAGATTTTATTAAATCTTTACAACAATATTAAAGAAAAATGTATTGAATAACGTGGATATTGATAATCCACTAAATGATAGGAAAGAATAAGTTAAAAAGGATACAAAAGTTGTATCTAAATTTCTAAATACAATAAATATAGAATATCTATAGAGAAATTGTAGGACTAAACACAATTAACAACGTATACTAGCTCTTATATTTATATTAACATATTTTATTTTATAAATTTATAGACTATGTTTACTCATTATTTATTATATATTTAAATTACATAAATATATATAATAAATAATAAATAATGAGTAAACATAATATTTAATATATATTATAATATAATAAATTATATTATAATATCTAAAGTTTTAATTATATGAATATTTAATTAAATTAATTATATATAAATAGTTTTTTAGTATATGTTATTTTTTTTTAAAAAAAAAATCAGTTAAAAAAAAATATTATTAAATAATATTACTATTATTATTAAAGATGAAATTTAATATTTGTATTTTAGTTGCTTTAATTGATAGTATCTATTCAATTATAAAAAAAGATAATTCTATTACAGGTGAATATTTTGAATTAAACCACATTGGAAAAATTATATATGTTTAGTGATAATAAATGTGTAAATTTTTTATATGTGAAGAACATATTAATGGTGAATTATTTCTTTCCATAGTTCGCAATGTAGCCCTGATGAAAATCCATGGAATAGACCCAAGAGGAGTATTTATAAAAGGGGGAATGTATTTTCTGGATTTTCGATCTTATTTATTGGAAATCCCTCTTCGGGTTTTTTTTTTTTTTTTTTTTTAATAATCCCTAATAAAGAGTTTTATGTTAACAGATTATAATAATACAAAACACTATATTATAAAATACTTTTAAAAATAATTGGTTTATGAAAAATCTTTTATTAAATAGTTCTTATGTTATGAACTATCAAATCATAAAAAAATAACAATTAACATTCTTTCAATTAAAGAAAATTTACAATATTTATATTTTTTCTTAATTATATTCTAATATATTAAATTAATTTTACATATATTCAATTTAAATATTAGTAATAATTAATTTTATAAAATAATAAAATATTTAAACTAAAACTAATTATAGTATAATTTTTTAATTAACTATTTTTTATTATAACTATTTTTTATTATAACTATTTAAATATTTTAACTAATTTAAAATTAAACTAAAAACTATTAATAATATCAAACTATACTATTTAAATAAATAAAAATTTAACAATAACAGATTTGGCGAATTTTTTGTGACTAAATTATTTAATTTCATATTTAATAAATATAAATTTAAATAATTTTAAGTTCTAATTTATAATTTTAAATTTCAATTATTAATTTAAGGAGAAGTAATTATTTAAAGTATTTAATTCATGTACGTAAATTTGATGTATGATTTTTCGTTTACATAAATTTATTGAAATATGTTTTTATTCATAAATTAATGTAAATTTTATAATTTTATTCAAGATATCGTGGCAAAAATTTCATACATAAATTAATGTAATAATGTATTACATAAATTTATTAAAGATATAAAGATATCTTTACAATCCCATTCTATTATTCGTATCAACATATTTATGATGATTATGATTGCTATTTTGGGACATACTACTTTTATTGTTCTTTGAATTTATTGTTGTTTTCAGTATTATCATTTCTAGAGGATGAGTGGTCCTTCCAAGATTTGAACTTCTTCTTCTTCTTCTTCATCCTCAGTTCCTTTGTCAGCGGAGTTGAGTTTCCTTTCCCTTTGTTCGAATTGAAATCCCAATGGCGATCCCTTTTCACTGTCGTATGTCATAAGCATAACTTGAGCGGTTATCAATAGTTCTTCTCTGGTGGGGTTCCCAATCTAATAGTTTCTTCTTAACTAACGGATGAAACGCGGTCTTCAAAGAGTTTCAAACTGAAGATTCTCAGGGGGATCTACCATTGGGTTTGCGTATAACTTAAAAAACTTGGTAATGAAGTTGGCAAGCGTTACCCCCACTTAGGTTTAAGTTCCTTTTAGTCCTCTTGAGTTTAAGGGAATCTGGAAGATCCGTAAGATGGAATTTCCTAAAGTTCGTCAAAGAGGAAGTCTAAATCGGGATTTTTCTCTTTGTTTTTATTGCTCATAAAAGAGATAATATTATCATTCAGAAGCAGAGCAGAGCGTAAGTGAAGTGAACCTCAATCAATTCTACCCTTTTACCCTTTTCTTTTTTCTGAAGAAGCATAGAATTTTCTCGTTGTAGTCGAACTGGCGGCGGCACATTGAAAAAGAAACTTTCAATGTCTGTGACTTTACCCTTGAAAGTAGTTGTGTGTTATCCAAGGGATTTGAGGGGACATCTAAGGAAGTGATGACCATATCGTCGTTATTTTTTTGATGCTGGTGTTCGAGACCGGGGGTTAGGGGTTAGTTCTAGTTCTTAAGATTTTTCGTTAAGGTCACGCATCGCATCAAGTCCAATAGGGATTGTAAGCTCCTCCTCATGAGTGGTGTCTGGGTTTCTATATAGATTGGGATAGCACGATCGCTCTGAGACTCGTGGTAAGATCGTCTTTGTTGGTAGGGTAGGGTCAGAGGACGAGCTTAGCATTATTAATAAACAGAATCGGCTTTAGATTTATTAGATTCCATTTTAGTGATATGAGGGTAAGCACAAATAAAAAGAACCATGATAAATATATTAGTAATAGATTAATGTTAACCGGGATATACCTGACTATTCCACTTTTATTTAGTATTTTGTTTTATTAGTGATAGTAATTTAAAAATTAATTTTAATTAATTCTTTAAGCTTCTTTATATTTAGTAGTATTCATGTCCTTAATGGACAGATTATTGTTTCTTCTATTTCTAATAGGTAGACTTTTCAAAAATTGATCTTTTTATTGAGAAGTAAAATTGGAAAAAAAAAAAAGAAAAAAGAAAAAAGAGAGATGTTTTTTAATTCTTTGAAATATTAATTTATTTTTATAATATTTCATTTTAAATTGGACATAATATAAAAATACGAATGGCTGAACTATTCTAATTATGTCCATTTATTTTATTGTAGTGGCGCGTACGTTATAATGTGTGGCGTATGATTAAAGAAAAAGATTTTTTTATTTTAATAATGAGACATACATTACCCATTTTACAAAAAAAAAAAAAAAAAAAAAAAAAATTATTTTAGTAATTATTGATAATGACTTCTGATAAAGTACGCCTTTGGTTCAAGTTCTCTTGTTGGGAGAAGTTTTATAAAATTGTTATTTAATTATAAAATTTATTTATTTATTTAAAAATAATTATAAAATTTATTAATACATGTATTTATTATTCGAAAATATAAAATAATTATAATATAAATTTGGCATAAAATTGTGCTGCAAAGAATAATTATAAAGAATTATTCTTGTTTTTATATTTGAAATTCATAATAAACTATTTAATTAATTAATTAATTCTCTTAGAGTAACTATTAATAAAAATATAAATTTATTATAATTAATAAAATATTAATATAAAATAATAATTATTAAAATAATTAAAAATATAATAAAATAAAATATTAATATAAAAATAATAAAAATAATAAAAAGAAATTTATAAATTATTTCAATTTTAACATAACATAAAATTTATGTAATAAATTTTATGTTTACATTAATTTTTATGTTTTTTCATAATTTTATGTCTTTACATAATTTTAATTTTCTCACGTTATTTTCGATCACGTTTTATTTATGTCACGAATTTGCAAATGATTTATTAATTTATTTTTATGTAATTATTAATAAAATAATTTATTAATAATTAAAGTTTTTATTTACGTTTTATATCACTTCTTTAATAATGTTTTCTATGTAGATTATGGAAAGTTAAAAAATTCTTTCGGTTTGTAATTCAGCTGAAATGAATTTAGAAATTCTTATATTTTTTTTTTTAAAATAATTATTTTATTCTATTTCTATAAAATTCATTTTTCATCAATTAAAATCTATTTTCTTAGAAATTTTGCATTATTAATGATTACATACATATTTTTAAATAATTTCTTTAATATTATTATTACATGTTGAAGCTGTTTTTTTTTTCCATTTAAAAATATAAATAGTAAGAACTTCACGAATGAAAACATTTTTTTTCTTTATGCTTTTATTTAATTAACTTAAAAGAAATTTGAAATATTACATCGGTTAATTAAATATTGTTTTAAAATTATTATATATTAATAAAAACTTATTTTTATAACAAAAAAAAATAAAAATATTTCAAATAACTTCCCTTTTATTAGATTGCGTTTAAGTCCATCCTAACAATAAAAGCACCATACATTAATAAATAAATTTTGCTTCAGATTGATGTGGATCAAAAAGTATGAATTGTGGGAAGGTGGAAAATTTTGCTCTAAATATGGCAACTGTGGTACTTTCTCCGAATATTGTGGGAGTATTGTGGGAGTAGGAGTCAAACGAAATACGATGAAATGCAAAAATTACTAGCAAACATGATGTATTTTTTTTTTTTTTTTTTTGTTTTCTGAATACTAAATTAAAATCTTTAAATAATTTTTTACGAAATAGGTATTATTATCATATTATATAATATCATAATAAATATAAAAAACTTGTTAATATAGATTATTATTATTATTAATATTCAAAATTATCATTATTTATTCTTGTTTTAATAATTTTTATTTTTTTTTTTTTAAATATTGTTATCATTATATTGATCATTATATTGTAAATATTTGTGTATTCATAATATATATTATTTGTATTGTTACTGAAATATGAATTTTCATTTACAATATCAAGATGGTCTATTTCTTCGTTTATATAGTAAGTGGTAATGTTCATATTATTTGGGGATGATGATGAGGCTCCCATATTTCCTGGTTCGTCCTCCATGATTTCAACTGGGTAGACTAATACTATTTTATTATTTTTGATATCATAAAAGAAAGCAGTGTGGTTTATTTTATCATATTCGAGAAAAGATACCTGGAAGAATCGGGTAGCCAAACTTCTTTCGGAATTGTTTGGGAAAATAAAAGAACACCTCCCAACCAAAAACCTAACATTTATTATAATCGACTTTATGATTTTTAATAATACTTCATATGGAATTTTATTATTACCTTTATCTGGTAATCTATTCTAATTATGTATATAATTAGCTGTAGTAATAGCATCTTCTCAGAGTTTATGGTTTAGTTTGGCGTCATTCATCATCCTGTCACCGTTTGATATTGAAACTTCGTGTAATCTTCTGACTCCATCATTTTATTGTGTATTATTCCTTATTGTTTATTTGTGAATGATGCCAATATTTTCATAGAACTCATTAAAATTATTGAAGAACTCTGTACCATTATCAGTTTTAATGTATTTTATATTATTTATCAAATAAGCTTTTTTTAATTTAATTCTACCATATAATGAAAAATTTATAAGTTTCACTTTTTCTTTTTATGTAAAGTGCCCAACTATATTTTGAATAGTTATCCAGAATGGCTATATTAACGGCATCTCTAAATAAAATTTAATAATGATTTGAATTCGAGTTGACAAGAGCTAAATGTTTTCTCCTTTTGTAATGGAGATTTTTAATAGACAATAAAAAAAAATTTTCGAGGATTCGATAAAGTCCGAGTACTGACTGATTTTTTAAAATTCCGTTAGGTAATTCTCAACTTTACGCTATTTGAATTGCTGGAATAATTTATAACAATGTATCACTGTCCATTAGCTACTACAGCCACAAAAAAAGGGATTTTCAAAGTTTCTTCTATGTTCGATTAAAAATTGTAAAAGTTATTTAAAATAATATAATTGCTCCTACGAAGACACGAAGCTCAATTCAAGGCCTTACTACTCTGATATGATATAACAAAATTCACACTCTTGTAGTATCATTAATAAATCCTCGAGGATGTGCATTGATCGTTAATTTAATTCTTTCCAGGAAGCCATTCAATTCTCTTTTGTTACCTGAAAATAACCAAGGGTTGTTAATTATTTTGAGTGGTGGTACAGGTTGTTGTAGTTGTTGGTTGATCATATCTTCATCAATATTTAAGTTTTGAAAAATTAAATTCAATTCCTTCTCTTTGAAATGAATACTACTTATTGTCAAATACTTTTTGTTTAAACAATTACTCACTTTCAAACAAAACACACAATAATATATGTTTTATAAAAAAAAATTTATTTGTTAATTGTAATACTCAAAATGATTAATACGTCGATTTAATTATAAAAATATATATGTATTTATTTTTTTTTACAAATACATTTAAATATATTATTTCTATTTAATTATCATTTAATATTATTTATTTATAAATAAAAATACTTAAATTAATGATTTTACTAAAAATAAAATTTTGTTAAACCTCATTGACTTTTAAAAGTTAATGCTTATAATCCATTACAGGGGGGGTTATAAAGAAAAAGATATTAACAATTAAAAAAATAAAAAAAAATTTAAAATCAAAAAAAAAAAAAAAAATAATTATTATAAAAAAAGGTACTATTGTTCTTTTCAATTTTTTCTAATTTTCTAATATTGTATAAAAATAAAAAATATATATATATATATATATATATATATAATTTTAGAAAGAATATTCTAAGGTGGATTCAATAAAAATTTTATTTTTTTTAAATATTTATTAAAATTGTAAAAAAAAAAAAAAAAAAAAGAGTAATAAAAAAAAAAGATAATGATAGAAATATTTAATTTTACAAGAAGAAGTCTTTGTATCTTCAAAGAAAAAAAAATGTATATATATATATATAGAAACATTTTAATACTAGGGTTCACAAGAAAAAAAAAATATACGTCATTGGTAAAACAAGATGATAATATATAGAACTGAAAATTAAAAAAAAAAAATAATTTATAGGAATTATAATTTATATAATTTAAATGCTGTCTGTTCTCTACCTACCTTAATTTTATATTTAATAAAATGTACTACTACGCCCCCTCATATCCATTTTTTTTACTATTTAGAAAAAGTCACCAGAAATAAAATTCCAAAAAAAAATTTTTAGTATTTAGAAAAAGTCACCAGAAATAAAATTCCAAAAAAAAATTTTTAGTATTTAGAAAAAGTCACCAGAAATAAAATTCCAAAAAAAAATTTTTAGTATTTAGAAAAAGTCACCAGAAATAAAATTCCAAAAAAAAAAATTATTACTATTTTAAAATAAATATAATGTACCACATCTTTGACTAAATATTTGTTAAGTAATAACAACAAAAGATGTAAAGAAAAAAAAAATAACCTGTGAAAAAAAAAGGACAAAATAATTTGAATATATATATATATTAAACAGATGATGGGTTCACTTGAGACAATAAAGATGGAGAAAAAATCTCTACTTCTAGAAACATAAATATTTCATGATTGAAAAGATAGAAAAAAATATTCTATTAGGAAAACCTAATTCTACTTCTTAAATAAGGTCCAATGAAGACATCATAAACATCATCCCAACATTTTATTTATTCCATTTTTCAATGATGCCTACATCCACTACTTAATATGAATAAATAAGCACAAAAGAAAATATACATAAAAGGGTAAGAAATTTATATGGAAAAGAAATATATCTAAGATATTTACAATAATTAACTCAAATATATAAAAAAAAAGTTAATATAAATATATTCACAAATAATATTATAAAAAAGTGAAATATAGAAAATAATGAAAAATAATTTAAAATTTAAAATCGGTTTCAGCTTATTTTTTTTTTAGTAAAGAATAATATATATAGAAAAAAAATAAAAATTAGAGTATAAATTGTATAAATAATTTATAATACATTAAATGTATATTAGTTTAAATATAATATATTAGTTCATGAATTAAAAATAATGTATGAAATATATTTATGTAAAATGACTCTTTAAAAAAAAAAAAAAAAAAAAAAAATTAAATTAATAAATCAATATATTAATAATTAATTAAATAATATAATAAGACAAATATATAGTATTAAAAAATTAATATTTCTACTGGAGAAATTAGATTAATAATTAATAATATTAATAACTAATTTTAATAATAATACTAATATTTTTTATTTATTATTATTAATATTGTTATTGATATTGTTTTTGTGTTATGATAAAAATGAAATTGTAATTCCTATTTATATTTATATTTTAATTTAATAACTATTTAAAGAAAGTCTGACATTATTTCTCTAATTCTATTTTTATTTAATAAATTATTTATTTATTTGCTTAAGGTTAGAATAGAATAAATGAAATATGAAGAATGAAGAATGTGCTTACTGTAATAAAATATAATATAGCATAAATCATGTATAACACAAATATTGATCTGAAATATATATATATATATATATATATAAAGAATGTCATTTAGATAGATAATTTCTTAATGTATTTAATCAGATTTTACTTAATAAAAAAACAAAAATTATTTATATTTTAAAAAATTAAAAAAAATTGAAAAAATATAATTTTTTTTTCATTTACTTTAAAAATATAAAAATTTAATTATTTAAATAATTATTATAATAAAATATAATAGAGTATAAAAATAAAATAAGAATTAATAATTAATAATAAATAAATAATAAATAATACATGATAATAATAAATATTGCTAATAATAATACATAATACATAATATATAAATGATTATTTATTACGATAATGCGGACTATTATAATGCTTTAATCATAATATTATTTTTCTTATCATAAGATAAATTTATTTATTTTAAATTCTTTTTTTTTTTTTTTTTTAATTTTAATTATATTAATTAAATATTAAATTAATTTTTTTTTTTTTTAGTTTATATTTTTTTTTTTAAATATTAAATATAATTAATATAATTATTAGTAACATTTAAAATTATTATTCTATAATTTTTTATTTTATTTTATTTTATTTTAATTTTTTTTATTATTCAATGAAATGAATAATATTTCAAAGTATTTTTCGATTATGAATCAAAATCGTTACTATTCCTATTAAATAAAGTTTTAGTCAATGAAAGAAAAAAAAAAATAAAAAATTTGTCATATCCTAATAAAATTGAAGGTAAACTTTATTTATTATATTTTGTAGGTTAACTGTAAAATTTTATTTATTAATATTTTCCATTCTATTAATTTATAATAAATTTTTTTTCCAATCATTTCGCCATCATTGGACACCGTTATTGGGCATCCTTTAGGCATTTTATGGTTCTATTTGAATACATTTAAAAAACCTTTAAATAATTGGGTTAAACTTTAATAAATTTATTATATCTTTTTTATAGTTTTTATTCTCTTTTTTTTTTTTTTTTTTTTTTTTTTTGGGTAAAACTTTTTCTCTATTCTATATTAAATTATCCAATGAATAATTTAATGTTCCATTGTTCTCCTCTTCATTTAGAATTTTGGAATTTAAAACTTTTGAAGTTGTTCCAAAATCATTTTTTTTTAATTTATTACTTCCAAGATTTTTATATTAAATTTTATATTAAATTTTTTTGTTATTTATTTATTTAAACAAAAATTATACAAATAAAGATAAAAAAAATATTAAAAAAGTACAAATCCGTAGATGAAGATAATAAAATGGGAGCAAAATTAAAAAAATTAAAAATAAGATTTAAAAAACGGTAAATTAATTTAATTAATAAAAAATTGGATTCATTAAAAAAAAAAAAAAATGAATAAAAAAAAATGAATAAAAAAAAATTTAATTGAATAATAAAATAATTGAATAATAAAAAGGGTATTTATTAATTAATAAATAATAAATAATAAATAATAAAAAGAGTATTTATTAATAAGTTATCTTTCTCTTCTATTCTTATTCTATGTGATTATATTTATTTCTTTTTAATAAGAATAATTATTAACAAAATACCTTTAATTATAATAATTATATTTCATTTTTTTATTATTCAATTATTTATTATTTATTATTTATTATTCAATTATTTATTATTCAATTATTTATTTTAAATTTTTTTCCTATTAAAGATAATCTTTCCTTTTTTTTTTTATTTTTTTTTCCCCTTATTCTCATTTTTTTTCATTTTTTTTTTGTCTGCCTTCCTCATTACAAAGAGTAAAATTTTGTCTCTAAAAATAAAAAAAGGACATATTATGATACGAAAAAAAAATTTTTTTTTGTCAAATTTATATTTCTTTTTTTATAATAATTAAACTTTTTTTTATTAATTAAAAAATGATGATAAAATGCAAATTGAAACTTTAATTATTAATAAATGAAATGAGGTATTGATCACATGAAAAATCCACTTATAAATTATGAATAATGAAAATGATTTGATAAAATAAAATGTAATATTAAAACTAACATGATAAGATAAATTTATGATTTATCATAAATGTATTGTAAATTATCATTATTTTATGTTAAAATAAATTTATTGTTAATAATTAAATATTAATGATCATGTGTATATGAATAATAAAACGTGATGTAAAAATAAATGTAATAAAAAAAACTTTAAAATTCATTCTAAATTTCTATGTTATGATTCATTTATATTTTTTTAAAATTTTTTTTTTTTTTTTAAATATTTAATTATTATTATTTTTTTTTATCATTCTATAGAATTATAATATCTTATATATTTTATATTTATTAAATAATGTATTATGATTAAATATTTATGTAGAGTTAATAGGTATTATAAAAATATTTTAAACTAGAATAATTTTATAATTAATTGAATACATAAAATACTTTATATTTTAGTATAATTATTTACAAACTACCTTCCTTCATTTTTCTTTTATTGTGTATGAATTATATAAAATATATAAAATATATTTTAAAAGATATTTCATTAACATAAAAAAAAAAAAAAAAAAAAAAAACATAAGAAAAATAAAAATTTAAAATAAATACATAAATAATAAAACTTCTCCCCTAATATTTGACTGCAGTCATCCGTAAGTATATAATAAATGTTAAAATATATAAATATATATATATTTTTTATATTTTATTTCATAAATTATTATAATTTATTTTGATTTTATTATTAATTATTATTTAATTATTATTAATTATTGATTATTATCCACTATTTATTATTTATTAATATTATTATTTATTAATTATTACTAATTTTTTTTTTATCAATTATTATTTAATTATTTAATAATTGTTATGTTATGGAGGGTATGAGTAATTCAGATGAAATTAATTAAAAATTAAATTTTTTTAATTTCATATATCCTTTTTTTTTTTTTTTTTTTTTCAATTTTAATTTTAATATTAAATTAAAAAATTTAAAAATTAAAATTTAAAATTTATTATTATTCATTATTTCAATTTTTTTATGTTTTATATTTTATTTTATATCTTATTTTATATCTTATTAATTTCTTTTATCTCTTTTTTGATTTCTATTATTTTTTTTTATTGTAATATCTCATTTTGAATAGATCAATGTAATTTCTATTATATTGATTATGACTAAAAAAAATATAATAATTAATTTTAATTAATTGACAAGAAAGAAATTAAGAAAGAATAAAATATTACAATATTACATATATGTCTATCTATTTATATATATTTTATTTTTAATTATTATTTTTATTTTTATTTTTATTTTATTTTTATTTTATTTTTATTTTATTTTTATTTTATTTTTATTTTATTTTTATTATATTAACTTATTTTAAAGAATAATCATTTCTAATTTCAATGTACTATTTTCCGTTTTCTATTAATTATAAAGTAATATAGAGAGGGTTCTCATTTTTTTTAAAAAAAAAAAAAAAATCATTTATTCATTTATTACTCATTAAATATATATTAATTTTTTTTTTTTTTGTAATATTAATTTTTTTTTTTTGTAAACTTTTCAATTTTTTACTTTAAAATTGTTTTTTTTTTTTATAATATATATATACATATATGTAAAAAATAATTTATTTTAATAATGTATTCTTCTTAACATTTATTATCTTACATTATAATTTATTCTTTTATTTATTTTTATGTATTCTCATTTATTTATTCTTATGTGTTATTATGGATTACTATACTATATATAGACTATAATTTAATATAATTCCCAAAATGGCATTAAAATAATAATAAGTTTTAAGGTTGATCATTGTTTAATTTTTTTTTTTTTTTTTTTTTTAATTCATTTAATCTATTAAACTAATAAATTCAATAAGAGTTAATTTCTATAAAATAAATAAATAAATATATATGGATATAGATATAAATGGATAAATAAATAAATAAATATTTTTAATAAGTAATATTTATATCTATATTCTAAAAAAATCGTATTATTATTATTTTTTTTTTATATAAATAGACTGAATTTTTTTCTTTTTCTCAAACATTCAAGTTATATAAATATTGTAAATAAATAAATTATTATTAATATTTTATTTTCAATAAAATATATAATAAAATATTGTAAAGTGTAAATAATAAAATAAAATAAAATAAAATTATTTTAAATAAAGTATAAAAGAATAAAATATATATCTATAATTCATTTATTTTTGAGAAATAATATTATAAATATATATATAAAAATAAAAGTTTTTTTTCATTAAAAAAAAAAAAATTAATAAATAATAATAATAATAAAAATAAAAAACTAAAAAGTAAAGTCAAGATGAAAACTTGTTCTGTTTTATCTCTTATTGCTTTATTATTAACTACTAAGGCTTCAGCTGAATGCTGGTCAGAAAGATTAGGTTGGCCTTGTTGTAGTAAGGAAAACACTGATGTCTACTATGTGGATGACGATGGTGAATGGGGGGTTGAAAATGATGACTGGTGTGGTATGAGCACTGAAGAAGAAGAAGTACCAAGTAACCAAGGTGGTGGTATGCCATGGGGTGGTGACCAAGGTGGTAACCCATTTGGAGGCCAAGGTGGTGGTATGCCATGGGGAGGTGATCAAGGTGGTGGTATGCCATGGGGTAATCAAGGAGGTAACCAAGGTGGTAATCCATTCGGAGGCCAAGGTGGTGGTATGCCATGGGGCGGCGACCAAGGAGGTAATCCATTCGGAGGTCAAGGTGGTGGTATGCCATGGGGTAATCAAGGAGGTAACCAAGGAGGTAATCCATTTGGAGGCCAAGGTGGTGGTATGCCATGGGGTAACCAAGGAGGTAACCAAGGAGGTAATCCATTTGGAGGCCAAGGTGGTGGTATGCCATGGGGTAACCAAGGTGGTAACCAAGGAGGTAACCCATTTGGAGGCCAATGGGGCGGTGACCAAGGTGGTAATCCATTTGGAGGCCAAGGAGGTAACCCATTCGGAGGTCAAGGTGGTGGTATGCCATGGGGTGGTGACCAAGGAGGTAATCAAGGAGGTGGTTCATCCAACTATGATACTACTCCAGCTGCTAGCAGCAATATTGATTGTTCTGGAAAGACTCTTAAGAGTAACACCAACCTCACAATCAATGGTCGTAAAGTCATTGTAAAATTCCCAAGTGGTTACACCGGAAATGAAGCTACTCCACTTCTCATTAACTATCATCCAATTGGTGGTAGTGCCTCTCAATGGGAAGGTGGTTCTCAAACTGCTAAGGCTGCCCTTAGTGATGGTGCCATTGTTGCCTTCATGGATGGTGCTCAAGGTCCAATGGGTCAAGCTTGGAATGTTGGTCCCTGCTGTACTGACGCTGACGATGTTCAATTCACTCGTAACTTTATTAAGGAAATTACGAGTAAGGCTTGTGTTGATCCAAAACGTATTTACGCTGCCGGTTTCTCTATGGGTGGTGGTATGTCTAACTATGCTGGTTGTTACCTTGCTGATGTCATTGCTGCTGCTGCTCCATCGGCCTTTGATCTTGCTAAGGAAGTTGTCGATGCTGGAAAATGTAAGCCAGCTCGTCCATTCCCAATTCTTAACTTCCGTGGTACTCAAGACCCAATTGTTATGTATAATGGTGGTCTCTCTCAAGTCGTTCAAGGTAAGCCAATTACTTTCATGGGTGCCAAAAACAACTTAAAGGAATGGGCTAAGATGAATGGCTGTACCGGTTCACCAGTTCAAAACAATCCAGGAAATAACTGTGAAATGTATGAAAACTGTAATGGTGGTGCTAAGGTGGGTCTCTGTACCATCAACGGTGGTAGTCACTCAGAAGGTGACGGTAGAATGGGATGGAACTTCCTTAAGCAATTCAAACTCCCATAAGCCAAATAAATTTTATTTTATTTTATTTTATTGTATAACTCATAATAATTTTAATTTCATGATTTTTTTTTTTTTTTAAATTTTAATTCTTTACTATTTTTTTCTTTTTTCTTTTTTTTTCTTTTTTTTTTTTTTTTTGGAAAAATAGGAAGAAAAAAAAGAAACGAAAATAAGATAAAAAATATAAAAAGAATAAAAAGAATAAGAATTTAAAAAAAAAAAAGCGTCATTAATAAAATTAAAAACTTTTTGATATAATATTAATTTAATATAATCATTTAAGCTTTTTTTTTTAACTTCATTTCTTCTTTTTAATATTTTAAAATGTTATTATTATTATCATTTTAAAAAAAAAATGTTAAAATTATTATGAATTAAATTTAAAAAAGAAAACTTGAAAGTTTTCTATAAATATAGTCAAAAAAAAATTTTATAACCAAAGGAAGAAAAAATAAACGAGAAAAAAAATTCAAGAAAAAAAAAACTAAAAGGAATATTAATGAAAAAGTAAAAATAAATAAAAAAAATTTATATTAATAAAGAAAAAAAAAAAACGAAGGAAAAAATGAAAAATAATTGTAAAAATATTTATTAATCAATAAAATAAATAAATAAAAAGTTTAATAAGTAAAAAAAAAAAAAAAAAAAAAAAAAAAAAAAAAAAAAAAAAAAAATTAACTATTTATATATTTATATATATATATAAAAAATTTAATATTTGAAATTAAGATTTATTATATAAAATTTATTCTATTTTAATTTTAATTTTATTATTTTGTTATTTTATCTTTTTTTTTTTTTTTTAAAAATTAGGACTTTTTAATTCTAATTTATTTTATTTTAATCTTTGGAGAAAATGTAGTGGAAGATAAATAGCACAAATATATATATATATATATTTAATAAATTTTAAATTATTATTTTTTTTTTTTTTATTTTTATATTTATATTACTTTTTTTTAAAAAATATAATAAAAACTAAAAATAGAATGTTTATTAAGAACTAGTTAGCTAAGGATGAATAATATATATATATTTTTTTAATTAGGAATTTAAAGTATTATTTTTAATTTTTTTAATTGAATTATAACTAAAGAGAGGTTTTTTTTTTAAAGATTTTTAAAATTAATAATAGGAATTAATAATAATAATAATAATAATAATAATAATAATAATTAATAATAAATAATAATAATAATAATAATAATAATAATAATAATAATAAAAAAATTAAAATAGAATGTTATGTATATATAAAAAATAAATATTTGATTTCTCTACTTTTCTACTTTATTGGAATTTTTTTTTTTTTTTTTTTTTTGATTTGTGTAAGGTGGGACAAATAAAAATAATTTATTTTTAAATCTAAATTAATTTAATTTATTTATATTAAAAAAAAAAAAATTAAAAATAAAAAAATTTACATTTTATATGATAATTGACTCCCTCAAATGATTAATTCACCCAACCCTGATACTACGCTTTGAATTGAAGCATAGACCTTGATGATTGTAAAATTTCCAATCGCCAATGATTATACACCCACTAGGGAAGAGTTAATGATTCCGTTCTGATGCTCGTGGTCAATCGAGATATATGTAGGAACGTTAGGAAGGCATCTCCAGGGCAGTGTATAACGACGATTGAGAGCGGCGAAGCCGTTACAGTATGCCAATAACTCATCACCTTACAGTTAATTAATAACTGTATGGTCATATGGGAGATGGGTACCCATTATGTGCAAGTCTATGTTTTTATATGATAATTGACAATAAAGACATTTTTAATTATTACTATATTACTATGACTATTACTATTAACTATTAATACTAATATTACTATTAACTATTATTATTACTATGACTATTACTATTAACTATTACTATTACTATTACTATTACTTTTTAGTACTCCATTGAATCTACCGGTAGATTCAACGAAGTACAAAATGATAGGGCATGGATTTTCACCTCCAGATGAAAGATCTGATACAGATTCGGTTTATAACACTAATATTGAAATTATTAATCGCAATAGTGGACGTGGTGATATCATCGATGCATGGGAAAAGTTAGAGAAAACTTTATTTAATTTATAATAATAATAACATTACATGATTTAAATGAAAAACAAAAAAAAAAATACATTAAATAAAATATTATATATTATATAATTATAAAAGTGCGTTAGAAGCAATAGTTTCTAAGTCTAAAAAAAAAATACTAATACTATTACTATTATTATTATTATAATATACATTTTATTTGTTGTAAATGTTTAGATATTTAAAAATTCATTCATTCATTAATCCTTTAATTCATTTATTCATTATATGGTATATTTATAATTAAAAAAAAAAGAGAATTTTTTTTTTTTTACAGTGGTAATTATTGCAAACTTTAAACTTTATTAATTTATTCATTTATTAATTTCATGAATATTTTTTCTTTAAAAAAAATAAAACACAGAATTAATAAAAAAAAAATAAATAATAATAGAACAATTAAAACAGAACATGAAAATATCTTAAATAGTAATGTGAAATAAAAAGTAATATTCAAAATAAAGTGTATAAATAAATTCAGAAAAAAAAAATTCATTGGTAATGAACCTCACCTCCAAGATTATAAAATTTCTGTTTAAAAGGAATTCTTTTTTCCTGATTAGGATTTAAATTGACGATCTGAAAGAAATTTTGGTCCTCACCTTCAGGAGCATTGAGCTTACTAGCCTGTCTTACTGTATTTTTAGCGTTGATGCTCTTTGGTTTTGATTAGTTTGGATTTATACCATTGGAAGAGCAATCCTTTCCTAATACTAGCCCTGACATAATTTCAGTAAAAAAAAAAAGAGAGCGGAAGATCTCAACAAGAATGTCTTTTTAGAATAATCTATAGAAATGATTTGGCTATTAAACAAAATATCCCATTCCTTTTTTTTATAATTTAAATCAATAGTAGTACTAATAGTCTATCTTTTATTTTATTTTATTATATTTTATTTTTATTTTTTTTTTTTTTAATTTTCCAATAAACTTTTTTTTTTAAATATGTTTATAGATAGGTATAAATGGTCATAAAATAGAAAAATTTTTTTTCTATTTATTATTATTTTTATTGATTAATTTTTAATAAAATTTAATTTTATTATCAAGATATTTAATTAATATATATATATATATATATATTTACACTTTCTCCAAAAGTAAAACAATAATAACAAAAGAATGCATAAAAAAAAACCTTTTTTAAAAAAGATAGCAGATGTAGATATAATTAAAAATAACCTAATTCTTTTTTTTTTTTTTTTTTTTTTAATACTATAATTATTAATATTTAAAATTATAATTATTTTTAGTTTTATTTTTATTTTTACAGGTTTATATATTTAGATATATAGATATATATTTTTTTATCAAAAAAGCTTTTATATATAAAAAAATAATAATAGCAAGTAATAAAAAAAAGGAATAAAATAATAATATATAAAAAAAAAAAAATGATTAAAAAATAAAAATAATAATAATAAATATAAAAGGTATTTATTTTTTTAATTTTTAAAAATAAAAATATTTAAAAAATATTTTTGGACGAAAGTTGGTGTAACTAAATTTTTATTAAATCAAGTGACCAATAATTTGTACTAAATTTTTTATTTTAATGTTTTTTTTACATTTTTAAATAGATTATCATTCAAGTTCCTATAGGAAAAAAAAAATATAACTATATTAATAAATTAAATAAATTGGGTATGAAAGTTTGGACATAATTTTTATAAAAAAAAAAAAAAAGATAAAAAATAAATTAAAATAAATTAAAATAAATTAAAATAAATTAAAATAAATAAATAAAAAATATATATATATATAAATATAATAGAATTGAGAATTTTCTGTTTGAAAATTTCATTTATTTTAATGAGAGTATTCTATTTTTAAACTTAACTTTATTCTTATTTTAAACAATAAAGATAGTAAAAAAGAAAAGAAAAAAAAATTTATTCTATATTTATTAAATTATTTAAAATGAAAGAATGTTCTTCAGAAGTTCATAAAGAAGAACTTGCTTCTTCTTACTGTCAGGATTGTAAAATTTATATGTGCTATCAATGTGAAAAACATCATAATATTTTATTTAGTAATCATCATCAATATAAAATTAATAATAATAATGATAATAATGAAGAAATATTCACAGGATTATGCGGAGAAGAGAATCATTCTTCTGAATTAAAATTTTTTTTGTAAAACACATAATAAATTATGTTGTGGTGAATGTCTTACTAAATTTAATGAAAATAGTTATGGCGAACATAAAGATTGTGATGTATGTTTAATTGAGGTCGTTAAGGAAGGAAAGAAAAATAAATTGAAAGAAAATATTAATATTTTAAAAAAATATGTATAATCTTAAAAGTTTAAAACAATCAATAGTGGAATTAGGAATAAAATTTGAAAATGATAATAGAGTTAAAAAAGAAGTAAAAATGAATATTCAAAAATCATTTTCAAAATTAAGAGATGATTTAAATAATAGAGAATATGAATTAATGGAGCAAGTCGATAAAAATTTTGATTTAATTCTAAGTGAAGATATGATTAAAGAAAGTGAAAACTTACCAAATAAAATCAAAACATCCTTCGAAAAAGGAAAGTTAATTGATAATCAATGTGATCAAATAAAATTAAATTCTTTTATAAACGATTGCTTGATTATTGAAAATAATATTAAAAGTATTGAAATTTTAAATGAAAAAATAATGATAGAGAAAAAAAACTAGATCCCATGTTTCCTTTTTCTTCGAAAGATGAAAATCAAATTTCAGAATTAATTAAAAAGTTTGGAACGATAGCTGATAAAACGATATTTCATTCAGAAATCGATTTTGATGAAAAATTAGTTAAATCTTGGTTTAATAATAGAATGTTTTATTCAGAATTACTATTTAGGAAAACAAGAGATGATTCCACTTCAAAAGATTTTCATGATAAATGCGATAATAAAGGAAATACGATTGTATTTATTGAAACAACAAATGGATCTAAATTTGGAGTTTATATTTTATGTTTCAATTTCTATAATAATATAAATATATATTATTTTAAATTTTTAAATTTTATTTTATGTTAAATTCTAATCTATAATTATATAAATATAAATATAACGTTCATTTTTTATTTTATTTTATTTTATTTTATTTTTTTTTTTTTTATTTTTATTTTTATTTTTTGACTTTTTTTTTTAATTAAAAACAATATAGTCAAATTAATTTTAAAATGAAACTTTTTAAAAAATGTTTATTTTGTTTTATATATTATTTAATACGAAAAATAGTTACTATGATAATAATTACATTTTACCATTTATATTATCTGGTATTATTAAGTAATAATATAAAAAAGGAAAAATATATATACATATATTATTAATTATTCAAAAAAATAAAAATGAATAAATAAATAATTATAATAATAGTAATAGTTAGATAACGCTTATAGTTGCTTATAGTTTTAAATATTATGGAAAAAAAAAATAATTATTTTTTATTAAATACTTTGATTATTATTTGTTTTGATTTCAATTTTGATTACTTGTACAATTATTCGCAATAAATAATTTAATATAATAACTTATTTTATAGAAAATCTCGTTTTAAAAAACATAATGATATAACAAAAGAAAAATATGGTCAATTGATAATTTTTTGTAAATTACATATATATTTATTTTACTTCTTTTATTTTTCATTTAGAATTAATAATTATTTATATATATATTTATTAATATTTTACATTTAATTAATGAACTATATTATAAAATAAAAATAAAATTAAATAACAAAGAAGTCATCTGATGAATTCATAAATTAATATCTTATTAATAATTAGATTCTCTGTAATTAAATAAAATTTTTTAAAAATAAAAATAAATGAAATTATTTTTTTTTTTTCTTCTCTTTTTAAAAAAGTTTTTAACTTCAAAATTATGTAAAAGAAATATATAATTGAAATTTGATTAAAGTTCAACGTAATATCCTTTTTACACTAAACATTTTAAATTCCATTTTATTATAAAGTGCGTAAATACCAATAGATTATGATTTCGACAGAAGTCCATCATCATGAAGGCAAAGAAATTCCTGGAAATCCTTTTGTATGAAGTCAATAACTTAAATTTCATCAACTGCCAATAGGTCTCAAAAAATACAGGAAAAAAATTACTAAGAATGATTCCAAGAGTCAGTAATGTTATCAATAGAGTAATTCCACCAATTATTAATAAAATTGTTACAAATGAAGAAAAAAAAAAAAAATGGAAATAATTAAACAATATATTGTAATTCTAACTTTAGTAATAATATAGAAATTTCATCATTGGTATTCACTAATTGATTCGGGAGCATTGGTACATGTCACAAGCTCCATTAAATTCCTTAAAAGACATAAAAGAAGATAAAATAAATCTTATCCTTCCAAAACAAAACAAAAAAAAAAAAATTAGAATTATTAAAATAGGAACATTGTCCTAAGGCATTTGAACTGGAAAATCCTTTAATCCAATATAATCCTATATTAACTAGTGTCTGTGTACCTTCTTGTTTTTTTTTTATTTCTTTGAACCAAGTAGAGGTGCATAATACGAAAACTTGTCCAATTACTAAAGTAGAAAATAACATTCTTTTATGAGGGATAGGAATATGAGGATTCTTAAGAAAAGAAAATTCTTTAATGAAATAAAGCGCTTTTCTATCTTTATTGTTCATTTTCTGTCTCTGTATGATCGGTTTCAGTTCTAAATTATTATTTGAAAATGGTACACCCAGGTAGGTATAGCAATTCGTTTTAGGTTATTAAACTCTTGTCTTGAAAGATAAATAGGTAGCGTCCTTATTATTATTATTGTTAAGAAATTTAGAAATTTTTCCCTCTTACTACTAAACTTTCATTGTCACCCAAATACCAGATTGCATTTCATTATTTCTAGCCCAATTTACTGGCTAAAATTTTAAAAATTTCCTAAGTTGAAATCTTTGTTAGAGCACATAACACAATGTCATCTGCAAAAAAAGAGACCTCCACAGCAGAATTTATCACCTTTTATTTAAAAAAAAAAAAAAAAAAAAAAAATGTCATTAATGAACAAGTTAAACAAAATTGGTGAGAGGGGGACAACCTTGACGAAACACCTTTCTTAATACTAAAATGATTCCAATAATTGTCCATTAACCCTTACACAAGCCATGGAAGATAAGTATAAATATTCAATAAAATTATAGCACTTAACCTTGGATACCTAAATGATAAATTTTCATTAATACATTATATATAGAAACTGAGTCATACACTTTCTTAAGGTCCAAAAAAAAAAAAAGCAAGATATGTATTTTTATTTTTTAAAAATTTTCATTTCTGAATTTCTGACCTATAATTTTTAATGAAGTGTAAAGACTTCTACATTCTTCTCCCTTACGAAATTCAAATTATCCTGATCTAATAAATCCTTTATCAATTCCATATTTTGAGATTCTATTAGCGATAATTTTTATTTCCCCCCCAATTTTTTAATCTATTATTGATAAGAGAAATGTCAGGATAGTTATTACAGTCTGATCTCCCTTTTTTTTTTTTTTTTTTTTTTTTTTTTTTTTTTTTTAATGTCTAGAAACGATTGAAAGTACTAATTCCATGATTTTGGAAAAAATCATCATTCCAAATACGATTGATTTAAGGTTTTGAGATATTTTTTTTTTTTTTTTTAAAAAAAAACTAGATAAAATATTACTATTTTTTTTTTTTTTTACTAGAATTCTTCTGAATCATCTTTACCAAGGAATTAAAGCTTTGAAAAAAGTCCATTGGAATCCCCACAGGATCACAAGTTTTAAAAGTTAGGGGTAGATGAGATTACCTCGATTCATTTCCTCATCGCTTAATATTTTAGTTTATTTCTCCATTCTTGTTGCCTTGGATTTCCCAAAATTCCCTAAGAATTCCCTAAGTGTACCAGAATCTTTTTCTATAGAAATCTTTAGAAAGACTATGACCTGAAGAATCCGATCTTAGGAATTTATAATGAGAATATCAAACTTTTAATTTTTCATCTGGGGAGGATACTAATTTATTATTATTAATAGTTTTTAATTGGATGAGAAAGAGACCGTGAATGATTGATTATTTAATTTTAGTATTTTTTTTTTTTTTTTTTTTTTTTTTTTTTTTTTTTTTTTTTACCTATTTCCATGCTTTCCTACTCTCATTTTTAAAGAGCTAATGAACACTCAATTTTTTATTCAATATAAATAAATATTTTTTTTTTATATAAATTCAGTACATTTTTTTTTTTTTTTTTATGAATTGATTCACCGAATGAGTCAACAATTTTAGTAAATTCATTTAAAAAAAAGAAAAAAAAAAAAAAAAAAAAAAAAAAAGAAAAAGAAAAAATAGGAAAAAAAGAAAAAATAGAAAAATTAAAATTAAAAAAAAAAAAAAAAAAAAAAAAAAAAATAATAATAAAAATTCGAATAAAAAAAAAATTTTTTTAAACATGTTTTAACTATATAAATAAATAAATAAAAAAAAAAATATGGATATCAAACTATATAGAATCTTGTTATTTTTAACAAGATACTATTATGCCACGTAAAAATTACAACATAATATAGTTTGATGGGTTTTACCAAAGTACTTTAATAATACAATCATAGACAAGTATTATTGAATGACCTAATTTTTTTTTTTTTATATCTAAGTGTAATTTTTAAAAGAAGAAAATTAA
This sequence comes from Neocallimastix lanati (nom. inval.), assembly GCA_016946835.1. Classification (NCBI taxonomy): domain Eukaryota; kingdom Fungi; phylum Neocallimastigomycota; class Neocallimastigomycetes; order Neocallimastigales; family Neocallimastigaceae; genus Neocallimastix; species Neocallimastix lanati (nom. inval.). Next base: position 182,417 of record JACVTC010000042.1, on the reverse strand, counting down.
ATTTAAAGGGGGTGAAATATTAGAATTAAAAATTTTATATTTAAAATATATAAATATTTCATATATTTTTTTTTTTTTATTATAATTTTAATATATTGTTCAATATTTAGGAATAAAATAAATTAATAATCCAATTAATTACATCATATAAAATTTTATACAAAAATAAAAATTGGTTAAAAAAAAACTTTTTTTTTTTTTAACTTCTTTTGTAATATATAATAAAAATATATTATTAAAATAAATATCAAACATGATTTTAATAGCTGTGTATCATTTTATTTTAAAATAAATATATTATTATTATTATTATTATTATTACTATTATTATTAATATTATTATTATTACTATTATTATTACTATTATTACTATTATTATTATTATTATTATTATTATTTTGATAATAGAATTATTATATTTCTTCTCTTATTATATTTTATTTAATTTAATTTACTTAATATATAACTTTATATTTTTTTTTATGAATATTTATTATTACTTTATCTTATCAAAAATATTCCATTTTTAAATCATATAAACTATATATATATTTACTTAACAATATAATTATTATTTAATTTATAATATAAATATAATTAAAATTTATTTATTTATTTTTTTTTTCCCTTTATGTATGTGTTATGTGGAATAAAAGTTTTGATTAATATTAAACAATAAATATATATATATTTATAACTATTTAAATTAAAATTTATTTTAATAATAATAATAATATGATTATTATTATTATAATTATCATCATCATCATCATTATTATTATTCTAAAGATGATGATGAAAACAAACTTCTCTCTTTATTCTTAATTTCAACTGAAACCTTTTTATTAATTTGAGGAATGCTATATATATTTATAATTTTTGGCATAATAAAAGTTATATTTGAAACCAGTAATATCACAACAATAACAGGTAATGTAATTATATGTACATATATAGTATTATAGTTGATGGATATAAAACATAGTATTACCTTTTTTTTTTTTTTTTTTTTTAATTTTTAAATACAAATATATTAAAAATAGGAAAAAAAAATAATTATTGGTATTTAATATTATATATATATATATATATTTTATGAAATATCTATGAATAATTATAATTTATTATGAAATAGGGGAAAAAACTATTAAATATATATTTACTAAAAAGATTGATAGAATAGATGTATATAATATTTTTTTTGACTATATATAAAAATAAAAAAAAATAAAAAAAATAAAAAAATAAAGAAAAAAAAAAATATTAGTTATTATAATAAAATTATTTATAAAAATGAAAATATACAAATTAATGAAATATTAATCATAAATAAATTACTTCATTAAATTCATCCGGTACTATTAGATATTAAAATATTATACATATACAGAAATATTAATTATATCAATAAATAATAATAATAATAATAATAATAATATATAATATATAAATAGATATAAATTTTAATTATAAATATTTAATAGAATTTTTTTTTTTTTTTTTTTTTTATAAAGGAAATATATAAATATATATTTTTTAATACTAACTGAATCTTCCACGATATGATAAAATGACAGATAGACCCAAGAGTATAAAATCAATGCCAAATATTAAAATTAAAATATTTTCATTTCCATGGGAGCATGAATCTAATTTGTAGAGGCCTACATTATCTAGAGTTTTCAGGGTTTTATCAATGCCATTATTATTGTAGGTCCAATGGATTAATAAGATGATTTGAATAATTATCATGATATAATAGATAATAACATTTTTATTCGTATATCTGGCAACTTTTAATCCCTTATTATTAAAAATGGAAAAAATAAATTCTGATTTAATGGAATACGAGATAATAAAAATTGTAATCTATATTAAAAAATAAAAATAAAATTTATATATAATAAAAAGATTTATATATATATATAAATAAAATGAATTAAGTTATTTTATTTATTTATTAGTAAATGTAACTTAATTATATAATATATATCCTTTGTTAAATATAAGAAATTCTATTGTTATATTTATTTGTGTAAAATCAAATAAATATGCAAAAAATTATTTATTATATTCTATATTATAGATATAAACTATTTTTTTTTTTTTTTTTTTTTTTTTTTAATTACTCCTAGAATCATTGCCCATGTTTTTAGAATACATTTAATTTTTGATAAAAATCCAATCCATAAATATACTGAAATATTCACTAAAATGGAGGATAATATTAAGGGAAATAAAAAGTATCTTCCAGAAATAATTATAATTTTATGATTATAATAACTATATATATATATATATTGTTTATTTGTTTGTTTGTTTTGTTTTGTTTTGTTTTGTTTAAATAAAAAGAAATAATAAAAATTTTTAATTGATAAATAAAAAAATATAATATATATATGAGTTAAGAATAATTATATAGATTATAAAAAAAATAATATAAAAATATTAAAATATAATATTTAATATTTATTTTTAATAGATAAAACATAATTTTTTAAAAAAAAATATATATATATATATATTTTATTATTTTTTTAATATTATCTTTAAAATAATAATAATTACATAAGTATAAAGAATAGAAAAACTAAATAAATAATATTCGATAAGCTTGAAATGATAATTAAAACGTAACCTATATAATTTGAATATGGTAAATAATTACATTCGGCATAACGTGGAATGTTATCATTTTCTTTAATTTTACAATTGGAATAAACTATGGGCATGGTGAGATTATTATTGAAGCATTTATTAAATGAAAATTTTATATCTTTAATATCTTGACAATAGGGTATTAAAGCATTATCTATTATATCACAACACTCATTAACAATTCTTTCAAATGAACCTTCATTTGTGGTATTATGTTTATAGTAGAGATGTGCAAATAAAAGAGAAATTGGTGATTTTGAAATAACATTATCCATTTCATAACTTTTTTTATTTTCATTAAAAAAAATCCATTAAAAAGAAAAAATATATATATATATTTATATTTATATAAAAGGATATAAGATATTGATATATTTAATAAAAAATAAAAAAATAAAAAAAAATTAAATTTATCTTAATAAAAATATATATATATATTTATGATAAATTTATTCTTTTTTAATAATAATATATATTATATACAAATTATAATATGGAAACTGTGAATTAGTTAATCAATAGATTTTTTTTTTTTTTTTTTTTTTTTTTGTTGTTTTTATTTTTGTTTGTTGTTATGAATATAATGATTATTAAAATAGAAAAATATGGTTAATTAATAATATATATATTATTTCTTATTTAAATATAAAATATATATTATATTATATTATATTATATTATATTATATTATATACTTGAACAGGTTTTGATTTTTTCAAGGTTTCATCATAAATAGAGCATATCATTTCAACGGTTTGATCTGAATTGTTATTAATATCCACTGTTGATTTTAACAAAATAGTTTCATTATTACTGAGTGGAATAACTAATTTATAATCATCTTGATAAGTAATAGTACTTTCTTCAAAATTGGCCTGTTGATCACATATAAATTCTTTATTTCTAAACGTTTCTTTATCAAAAATAGAGGATGAAGTTAAAGTATCGACGTTTATGGAAATTCCTCTCTCTTCTCCAATGTTTTTATGGGTTAAATAAATAAAAGTAGTTATATTATTTCTTATATAATAATATGGATATTCACCATCAGACTGTATTAAGGAGCTGCAATGAGTTTTTTTAAACGTTTCATAGTTTTTTATACATCTTTCAATAATTTTATATTATATTATTTTTTAAAAAAAAAAGTTTTTTTTTTTTTTATTTAATCATTTAATTTTAAACATTTTTTTTTTTAAAAAAAAAAAAAAAAAAAAAGGAATTTTATTAAAACATTAGTAATTTTCAGTTTTATATGATTATATTTAAAATAAATAAATAAATATTAATAATAAATAAATAAATACCTTTTTCCAGAAATATTTTCAATAGGCTAATAATATATATGCATATATTTAATTTTTTTTTTTTTTTTTTTTTTTTTTTTAAATATTAATAGAAAAAAAATAAAATTAAAATGAAAAAGTATATATATTATATATTAGTATTTTAAATAAATAAGAAATTATATATAAATATATATATGTATATATATTTATATTTTTAGCATATAATATTTTTTTTTATTTAATTAAATTTCATATATCACATATTAAATGATCAATTCTTACCGTTTTCGAAACATTTAATTCTGTATAAAAGGTATAGTTTTCATTGATTAAAACTTCAATAAATTCAAATGATTCATCGGGAAATCTTGAATTTTTAGTAATAATAATTCCTGAAAGAAAGAAAGAAAGAAAGAAAAAATAAATACATAAATAAAATAAATAGACAAAATTAACGTTTTTAGAAAATCAAAATTAGAACACATGAAACATTAATATATACAATAAATTAAAGTAATTAATATTTTAAATATTTTAAATATTTTTTTATAAATACATCAAAAAAAAAAAAATACCTGTTCCTAAAAGACCTTTTAAAAAAAAATATATATATATATATATATTATTTTTAACCAAATAAGAAAAAATAAAATTATTACAAAGAAATTAAATAAATATTAATATTTTTTCATATAAAAAAAAATAATAAAATAAAAATTAAATATAATTATATATATAGAGAGAGGGGGTATATGAATAGGATAAAATAGGATAAAATGCCTACTTGAAGTTGATCCTGGAACATACTAATTATAATTAATAAAAAATGATTTAAAGATTGCATTTATATTTTTAATTAATTTATATACGAAGTAATATAAATATTTAGGTGAGTAAGTGTATATATATTTATAAAGAAATAAGATATATCATTTATTATATATTTGTAAATATATATATATGAGAACAA